>VXBX01002668.1:652224-699355 GCA_013400415.1 Scytalopus superciliaris | reverse complement strand
AAAAAAAAAAAAAAGGCTGACTTCACTGTCTTCAGTAACATGGCTTTGATTAGAGAGCTGAAGAAATGTGGTGTGGAACTGAAATACGTGCAGCATGTATTCTTTCTCTGTTTCCTGAAGCGGGACTATAATACTGACAAGCAGACACTGAAAAGCGAATGTTTATAGCATGTCTTTGAATAAAATTACTTTCAGCAGACAGATTTTCTGGAGAAACAAGCTGCAATGCCCCATCATGGCAGCCCTGCTGCAGTTGGTGACTTGTAGTCATGAGAAGCCTGACCCACAGCACCAACCTCTGCTGGGCTGTGGCCACAGCTGCTCTCACTCTGGATCCTTTTCTCTAGTCCTTGCAAAAGGAAATGTTGTACTGTTTGGCTATAGCCTGCTCGCTGCTGACAAGCTAATCTCCTGTGACAGACTGCTGCTTCCCCTAACAAACATGCTCAGGCTGTGTTTGCTGTGGGCTGAACAAACCCTGCAGAGCTCATATGTACTATATTTTGAACTCTGATATTAAAAATGGCCTAATGATTTTCTTCAGTTAGGCTGCAGTAGGGCTGAGGGAATGCAAGTGCTTTTTTTATTGTTATGCTGCTAATAATCTCCATAAATTCCAAAGACTTTTTTTAAATTAAAAGTCAAATGCAGAAAACCAGATTTATATAATCCTCACAAATTCATACAAGGAAATTAAGTTGACATAATATCCTACATTCTAGTGGAAAAATCTATTCTTAAGGGCAGCCCAAGACAATCCCTTTCTTGCCCACAAGTGCATGAGTTGAGTAACATCACTGATAATGCTCTTCTTCCTGCTGCACAGTCTGGCTGTGGGCTGCTCCTGTAACGGTGCAAAGCCCTCTCTGGGAAGCAGCTTGCCTTGTCAAACTGCCTTCTCATTGAGCTAATGGCATCTGACTCATATCAGATGAAAACAGAGGATCCCTGCACAGATGCACCATGGCAATACCACTGATAGTATGGTGGATAGATATTTATGTTCCCTGACAATGACAGAATAAGGGGGTTGTAGACAGAGAATCATTGATTAGAATAAATAAATGAATTAAATTTAAAAAAAAATATCTAGTAGTCAACAATGTTTAGTAGCACAGTTGTCTCTCATCAGGATCTGTGGCTCAAGTTTTTGTTGAATATGGATAGATTCTTGGTCCTGTCAGACCATTTAAGTGAGTGGAAGAGTTTTGTTTCTTTGCTGAAGTTTGCCCTCTATGCAAATAGACTAAGGTATTTGCAGGTCAGGATATAAAACACTACTGCCCTGAAAAGCAGTCTTCCTGGGCAACAAAATTGATACCTCCTCATTATTCATTATTAAAGACCAGATTTTGTCACAGAAGTATTTACTTCTAATAGGGAACATGTCAAGGAAGACAATAAAGCTGCAGGGGGAAAAGTGATGGTTCTTTAATTATGTTTCTCACATGTCTAAATTTTGAGATGAAAGAGTAAGATGTGAAATAGTCCTTCCTTTTCCTACTCACTTCGGATGTTTGCTATTTATTACGGCTCAGTATTTCCTCCAACTGAAAGTCTAACATTTAATGGGATGATTTAGTTCATAGCGAATGACAGGTCCTTGCAAGGGTCTCTATTGTGTTCCTGTGGTACAGTTAGCATTCACCTCTCTTATACTGATTTCTAAAAATTGGGTGGGAATAAACTAGTAGAGCATGTGGATTTTTTTTTTTTTTTTCTTGTAGAATGGGATATTCCTGTAAAAATAAAAATTAAAAAAAACAAAATCCCCCCTTAAATTTACTGCTCTAAACTATTTCCTAAATTTGAGTTAGATAATAAAAATCTCTTCATGACAAATTTTAAATTTACAGTCTGAGAGGACAGTCATACATATACCATATATGATGTTTTCAAATGCATTCAAATAGTTTTTTGTGTATTACACTTAAAAAAAAAAAAAAAAGGAAACAACAAACTAGGCTAACACAGAATTTCATTTCCATATTTTTCCATAACTTTCAACTGTTTTAAATTGAAGACAGTAAATTTCACTTGCTAATAATTGCATCTTGTCATGTTTGAGCATACATTGTATCTATCTGGGAGAGGTTCTTGGGTACAAGATTTGTAGGGGAGGGATAATAACAGTTCACAAAATGCAGTGAACTACTGATGTAAAATCCTCTTATTGTGTAATAAATTGGTGAAAAGGCTTAGACAACTACATTCACAGTCAGCTTTAGTTGCTTGTCAGCTCTATTTATGGGGGGTTTTTTGCTGCGCAGACTAGGAATGATCTCCTGCCTGATGAATGTGAATACTCGGGATTAAGGGTTCTGGGGCAGGAAGGACAAGAGGAAACGGTGAATTACTATCATATGCAGAGGTTTGGGCTGGTGTCAAGTGCTGTGCAGGTGCAGGATTATAATAGAGTTCCCTTTTATTTCAGCAAGCCCTTCTGCTCACGACTGTATTTGTGCAGGTTACCTCCTTCAGGGACTCAGCTACATCCCTGGGTGAAACACCCCCCTGTCAAAATTTAAATGTACTGTGGGAAACAGAGGAATTTTGTATAAAACTTCTCCTGTTGCTTAACAAAACAGTAGATTCCCAGATGTTGTCATAGCACTGAATGCTTTGTATATGCTACTTATGTAACTGCATGTAACTTTGCAACTAAATTGCTTTGGCATCTCCAACATAGAAACCCACATATTCTTAAGGCAATCAGTTTGGAATTAATTAAACATGCTGGGGATATTTTTGTTAACACTATACTTTATATCTCAACCAAACATTACTTGAACAGAGATTTGATATTTCCATAGTTTCATTCCATGCTTTGGTGCTATGACCACCATTAAAATTGCTAATCATGTTCTTGTGACAAAAAGTTTGTGAATTTCAATTGAGAATATAATTTCTAAAATTCCATTGGTCAAGGAGAGATATGGACACTTGAAAAATCTACCCCATGTCAATAGAAGACACATAAACACTATATAATCCGTAAATCAACAATATGAAAATAAACCAGTAAAACCTTTAAGTTATGTAAATTTTGCCATTGTTTTTATAGTGCATGTTTCGTAGTCACATTATCCAAATGTTTTACTTGTCAAAAAAGTTAGGTATACCTTTATCATTGCAAATTTTTCAAAAGCACCTGCTGCATACCAAAGCATTTTCACTGTTTAGGTCAGAAAAACATAATATTCACATGTTAAACATGACTATAATTTTATTATTTATTTAGTTATTTATTTTCTCTTCCAGCAACACAAAGTGCACACTTAGCAGTAATCAAGTAATCTTGAACTGAAAAGAGTTTTTGAGAACTGAAAAGCATGGAATGACAAATAAAGTCTTTTACCCATTCAGTACCTCATTTTTGAGAACAAGTCTCATAACGGATGTTGCAAGCCCTGCTTATGGGTTCTTTTGTCTTTCATAAATCAGAAGTACCTGATCCAGAGTCTTACCCATTAATTAAACGTCAGTGATTTTGGTAACTGGAGACATTGCAGACTTAGGCTTTTCTATTGCAACAGCTCTGCCACTATGTCCATAACTAGTATTGAAAGTACAAAGCTGTGCAAGCACAAATTCCTTAGCTTAGAAGTCAGGTTAAATTCAAGTCTTTCTAGAGAGTTAAAAAAAAATAAAATGTATTGGAGCAAAGATAATACTTTGAGAAACAAGTAAGTAATTTGAATCCCAGTTTTAAAAAGTATTCCAAGACAGGTCTAAAATGGGTTTAAGTGTTGAAATGTTCAGGTTCACAACTGCAAAAAAGTCATTTAATTGCCAGCAATTATCTGTTCTGAAAGAGGGATGAAAATTCCCTGTACAGTACTTTGAGAGAGTTAAATACCTAACACCTATGAAAGAAACACGCACTATCCAGATCACTGGAAGGATAAATACAGAAACCACCACTGAAGAGAAGGGAGAAATGCAAATTGCCCATGACTTCCTTTTGAGAGAGGGTTGGCGGTTTTTTTTGTTTGTTTGTTGCAAACTAGGAGTCCTTTTACACATTTTCTTGATAAAACAGTCATCATTTTGAATACAGTGTGCAGACATACACTGAGTGGTTTAAGTCCTGTAATGTTCTTGTAAGACATAATTCCACAAACATTACATGATTTGCAGAAAATACTGTGAAGATGGCAGCTAGTATCTTGGCATCAATGTGAATACACACAATAGAGAGTGAAATGGATCTTGGGAAGCAAAGGGATCACCCACATAAAACAATGAGCTACAAACAGCAGAGCTTTCAAAAAATTATTTGAGCCCAAACTACATAGAAAATATAGCTCTACCATGAGACAATTGATTAATTGACTAAAAGATTAAATATTTGCCTGGTTTCAAGCAAGAAACTTTCAAATGGTAGGGATGCCCTTAGGTGTCTTACCGATCTTCTGTACTCAGGCATTTGGAATTGAAGAAATATCACTATTTCAACACCGAGATTTGGGGAGAAAGACTAATGAATGCCCTCATCAGTCAAGTTCACATGACCAAATCATTTATTAATTACTGTCTCATGTAACTCAGTAAAGACCTGGCATGACCTAATCATCACCAAACACTAGTCCTCCTCTGGCTTACCAACAGTTTCTAGAGGTCATAATGGAGGCTTTTGAATGATTGACAGCTCTTTTCCCAGTTAGATATGAAATGGGAAAGTCCACAGAAACAAGAAATGGAAATTCAAACACTTGAAATCAATCAGTTAAAACTAGTGAGTAGTCAGGCAATCTCGGGAACAGATCCTCCTAAGATATGTATGCCTTGGGAAAACAAAGCAACTAGCTTTGGTCATATCATATTCAGGGGTCAGCCAGCTCAGCCTTGTCTTCTTGTGACCTCTCAAAGACCAATCGAATCACCAATTCAACCAATTTTTCCTGCTCAGCACCCTCCCTTTCCCCCTTATCATGTACATTTTGTAGAAAGTAGAACATGTTCTTCAGTTTATCTTGCTGGGGGTCATCACTGCTATCAAGCCATCATTTGATTTACATGACCTGTCACTTTGAAAGTACTGTTTCACATTATGGCTTTTCTCTGTACACCATGGCACGTGCCTTTTTTTCACACAAGTCAATTTTTTTGCTCTACTTTGTACATATCCTTATTAATAAAGACCCATCAGCACTGAAATGAGTTTCTAAATAGAGAAGAATTTGTTTTCTGCTTCCCATTGAACCAAATTTCATCAAGTATTAATTCATTTATCCTGTGCTAAATACAGATTGGTTGAAATCTGCATTCTTCCTGATTGATGCTTTACTACTTTCCTGGCATTTTTAAGTGACTCTTTGCATCAGGGATAGTAACATCTTGTTAGGGCACCTCTGAATCTAAATCTGACTGCACACTCATGTTCATTATGCCCCTTGGAGATGCACATGATTGCCTTTTTCATTGGGGTAATTTCCAAAAAGACTAACTCGGGGAAGTTAGAAAAACAGCCTAAAAAAGTATGTAGGTGTTTTTTGGAGTTTCTTCAGCCAGCAATAACAATTCTAATCCTGTGTTCATTAAGATATGTGTAATTTTTACTGCACCATCAAAACAGACACTTTCATATTTTGAATTACTTTTCTATTTTATAAATATGATAGTTCTTTGAATTTTTTATTGTTATAAGCATTCATATATGGTATAATTATCCAGAACTCATTCAGAGTTTGGACAAGCTTTTAAAATCAGATTGGAAGGTACATAATCTACTTCTATGTTTTGTTGCATTTCAGTCCATCAAAGACATTAGAAAGCATATCTGAGGCCATACAAATTTATTCTCTGTTAGTGTTTTAACGAATTTCCATTTTGGAGGGAATATTTGTCAGACCTTTCCAATTCAGGCAACAAGAATGCTAATTTTGACTTCCCATAAGGATATGGAACTGCAGCTGCTCAACAAGTAAGGACAAGGTGTTCTAGAAGATATTATGACACTAATTCTGAATGCAGAAAAACCTAGATTCAATTTTTAATTTAAAGTTTGAAGAGGCCAGTACCAATATTATCTTTGGAAACACCCAGGAACAATTCATCTTTTTGCAGAAATTTTCATCATTCTTTAGGGCTGTAACTTTGTTTTGAAGAAGAGTGTTAAAAATCTGTGTAGAGTTTGGTTTGGTTTTTTAAATATCTGCATCATAGATCCTTTTGATCTTATTTTAATAGCAAGAGTCTCTGTTTGTTTGGGGACGAGACGTGCTTCCTTGTTTGTTTCTTTGTTTATCTCACTTTTATTTTTAGCTAGACATTAATTTCCCCATGTAAACAGCCATTCCCAACACCTTTTTCTGCGTTTCCCATATAAGAGTTTCAGACTCAAAAAGTAAAGGAATATACAAATTTGTAGCTGAGATTTAGCTTTGATTAATATGGAGATTACTCCTGAGAACATAGAGGCAATTAAGAAAAAAATTCAACATAAAGGTAATTAAGACAAAAATTCAAAGGAAAGAAAGACCAAATAGGAAACAGTGCCTTAATAGAAGGGCTGAGGGGACTGACAGTCTTTGGTCTAGGGAAAGAGCAGGCTAAGGAAGAGCAACTTTTCTGAAATGTCACAGACATTTTAGAGGTGTGAAATCTCCTGACCTGAGAAGTGATTAGATAACAGTCAGTCAGGGATAGCGTGAGTATCCTGAGTTGCCTATAGGTGCAGAAGGGCTGGATCATAAGCCACCAGCACTGCCCAAGCAACGTACCATGTCCCCTTCCCAGATAAGAGATGCTTCCCAAATTCTGCAGGAATCAGGATTTGCTACCACACATAGGGCCCTGATGCTGTTGATCATAGTTGCCTGGATGGGAGCAGGAGACCACAGATTGCTCTCCATTTGGAATTTTTTGCATGCCACAGCTGCCATGTGTTTAATACCTCCTGGTATGCCATTTTTGGCCCCAAACCAAAAGTTTGGTTCTTTTGTGTTCCCTTTCTGCACTACCAATACATGATGCAACACTTTCAGGATCACTATGTTCTACCTGCCTTAACTATATCAACATTTTTTCTAAACAGTAAATCTAAAGCTCAGAATTTACGGTTGATTAAAGGTCATTCAACAGCTCTGACTCTCAAAAACTAACTAAAGCATTTCTGGCCATGCCCTAGAGAAGATTTTTTTTTGACCCCAAATCTAAATATGTTGGAAATTCATTCCTTCCTTTTTGCACTGAATAAATGCTATACATTCCTGTAAGGCCCATTCATTACCAAACAAATACAAATGCTAATTAGAGGAAGTAATATTTTCCATGATTGTGATATGCAAATATCTGCCAAAATTTTCCTGTTATACTCAAAATATGAAAAATACTTGGGAGTTAGCTAATCCAGTTCATCAATTTTCTCAAGTCTTTATTTAATTTCTTCTGACTGTACATAATTAAAAGATCTAGATTCTTTTTTTTTTCTCCCTAACAGGACTGGTAAAGACACCTCTTATATATGTACCAACTGTACAATATTTCCATTTCTACTTCTCTCCTTGAAATACACTCTTTGTTTTCACAAAGAGCCAGAAGTGTCCCCAGGTGACAATGGAGCATCCCTTCCTATTGACTTCTGTGGGAGCTGGGAATAAAGCAGACCACCCAGAATGAGAGTTTTAAAGGAAAAGCTCTCTTCACTTGAATAGAAGATTATTACAGGCTCCTTTCCAAGTCATAAGTGACCTTTAAAATTAATCTTTAGCAAACCACTCACGTATCGCTAACTTAAACAAACACTATAGCCCTAGCTAAACCAGAGGGTATATTTCCTTCCTGCTGATTTGTTCTCAATTATGTGTTTTAACAGAGGGAAGTGAAAGATCCTCAAAGGAAGTAAGCAACAGATGCAAGATGTTTGGAAAGTTATTATAATTTGTGTAAACATTATCCTGGAATAAACCAAGCATTGGCCAAATTAAGGGAACCGATCATATTCATAATCAACCTCTTTGTCCAGCAAAACTGATCCATGTCACAACAAGGAGGCTTTTCCAAAACAAAAGATGGGATCGTATAAACTTCTGAAGTCCTTTTGCTCCCACTGAGTTCACTAAAAATTGAGAAGGCTGCAATTTGGCATGCAGACAATGGCCTCTCCAAGGTGCCTAGAATGAGATTCATACTAATAAAAATCCTTTCATTTACAAAGAAAATCACTGTTCCTTTTCTGTTCAGTAATATGTAGTTTCTTTAAAAATAAGCGCCAATTAGGCAAAAATTGTTAACCTTCTCCAAAGACTTAAAACTGATTGAAAATTTGTGGAAGCAAATGGAAATGTGTCTAAACATTACTTTCCTTTTCAGTACCTAGAAAATACTTCTCAGGGACTCATGAAAAGTGACTAGGAAAGACTTTTTTTGTCAGAAGGCTGAAGCTCACTATGAACCCTCTAGACCTCTCCTAAGATGTTTTTTTTTTTTTTCCCAGAGCATTGCATGTCAGAAAATGAGGACATGGTGCTTCAAGGGCACAGGTTAAGTTCATCCTGCAAGCAGAATGACAGCTCAGTCTACTGCAACTAAGTCATCTCCTAAAAGTCACCTGACTGTGACAACTTGAAGTAACACTGATTCATACCTGTGAGTAAAGGTAGCTCAGGACCCTGATAGCACCTTGAAGGGAGTCCAAGGGAAGCAGGAGGCCTGGCATGCTCTGTCTCTACCAGCTTCTCTG
This sequence comes from Scytalopus superciliaris, assembly GCA_013400415.1. Classification (NCBI taxonomy): domain Eukaryota; kingdom Metazoa; phylum Chordata; class Aves; order Passeriformes; family Rhinocryptidae; genus Scytalopus; species Scytalopus superciliaris. Next base: position 690,669 of record VXBX01002668.1, on the reverse strand, counting down.
TCATCACATTTGCAGCGTGGCTTGCAGGTGCCTCCCCATAGTGCTGGGAAGGGCACTAACAATGCACTGAACTTGAGCACATCAAATTGCTTGTGCTTCAAAACACAGGTTCTGGCAATACCTGTAGCTGTCCTTGAGGAATTATAGTCTTCGCAGCAGACAAGCTTGGGGTTTTGAATTTTCCACAGCAGGTAGAATACAGCTCTGATGATTAAGGGATGCAAACCTTACTCATAGGAAAACATTGCTCTTTTCCCAATACCAATGCACATCTTTGTGGAGTGAAATAAAACAAGACTAAAAATGTCTTTTTCCCCCTACAATATTACCTACCATGGACAACTCTAAACTCACCCACAAATTTCTCTGAGGCTCTAAATCATCAGAGGAAAATGACAGATTGACATAATAGATTCAGATTGCTAGTCCAACATCAGCACAACTATGATCTTGTATTTGCTAGAAAGCTAATCAGTCTTAACTCAAATACAGTTCCTACACCAAGCCCCAGCTGTGCATGGAAAATTTTAATGCATGTATATAAAGGAATATATATCTATAATAGTAACTCAAATGGGTCCAGATCCATTTTCTTATCAACAGGCACAGAAGAGTTCATGTCAAAGCTATTAAATTCCCTGCTTTGAGAAAGCAGAATAAATGGAAAAGACCAATAAGGTTGGCCCTGACAGGTGCATGGGATGAGTCTGGTTGTGTGCCAGGAGCTAAGGGCAGACCTCACAGCTGACCAGAAGGTATACTGCCAGACACTGATTTACCAAGTTATATTTATTTTGCATCTTTATATTTATTTTAAAACCAAGCCCCATTTTGTGTAATGTCAATTTTAAATTAAGTGTATCCTTCAAACATTATGTATTTAGTAACAGATATATGGAGCCCATTTCTTTTGTTATGTACAGTGGCAGAGTTTTTGCTCTGACTATAGCACTGAACCATATTCCTTTCTTATTTTTGTATATCTGGTTCTCACTTTATTGATTTGGTTGAATTGTGCTTTTTAAAGCTAGTCAGAGTCTCTACCCTTTTTTTCTAGTCTCTTTTCTGAAGTAAAAAGCAGTCACAAAGCACAGGATTGCCTGTATATGAGAGTGCACCAGTATGTGTTTGACAAAGATGACGTTCTTGCTCATGTAAGAGGAACAGGCAGCCATGGAAAACAAGACGATCCTGTGAGTCTCTATAGTTATTCTTAAGCAGAACTTGCTTCAGGCATTTCTATGTTATTAGATACCAATGAATGCAAAAGGGAAATTCACCCTTCTAATTCCCAGACTAACAGGAAGCCTGAAGCTCCAATAATGAGAAGACCATAGGAAACTGAGAATTTTTAATTTGAGTATTAGTGAGGTCCTTGATTTGCCTATCAAATCTTGTTTCACAGATCTGCAATCTTGTAGGAAGAGCTCAGTGGTGATACCATAGCATTGCTTATCTATGCTGACCACTGCACATGAAGGCGCTGCAGTTCTCACTGGACTGAAAATGTGTTCATCATAGTGCAAGAGATTTGTGTCGATTCTCTATAGGTCACTAGCCTAAAATATTCTGGATCGCGTGTAACTGAACACCACAAAGCCACAAAATGATAACAATTTGCAGGTCCTTAGAGCGCTTGTGAAATAGCAGAGAAGTCCCAGCCTGGTGAGTCAGATTTTCACATTTCACCACAGTTGACACTTTTGGGTAAATTGTTCAGAAAACAAATGGCTGGGAAATTCATGACCCTTCCTGACTTGTCTGAGTTATAGAGAACTCATGACTTGCAGAAGATGTGGGAGACCTATGGGAGAATCAAGGTCTCAAAAACTGGAATGTTGCTCTCCCTCATTTACCACCTATATAGGACCGCAGGCTTTTACATTCCAGGTCTGAAGCTATCTGCAAATACAGATAATTATCCGCTTTGTCAAGCAAAATAATTAGAATTTAAATAACACCTTTACTATATATGTGGGGTTTTTTCTTTTCATCAGTCTGAACACATTTTCATGTGATACAAAATTTTATTCTCCTGCCTAAACTACAACCCCTGAAGTAAAATGTGAATACAAATTTTTCTGAAGCTATTGTTCCTGCTAGTTGTCCTGTTGCCCACGCAAGATGAATAACCTCCCTTTATATCTATCCAAACCAGATATGACCACAGGTCATTCGACACAACTTGTTGCTGTGAAATTTCAAATTTCTGTACACATAAAGTAAGTGAAAAGGCAAAACTGCAAAATATCTTGAGAGATGGCCCTTCCTTATGAAGAGATCATGATTGACCTCTCAAAACCATTCAGTTGTTACACCTGTACTGAACAAGCCAACTGCTGAGTTTCCACAGACGATCTGAGCAGCCTAGTCAGTAAACTGTCAACAAGTGAGTTCTAGGGTAGTTTTCACTTGTGAGGTTCCTGCTGTTTTTGTAGGTGACTGTATCCCATCCACAGCATATGAAATAGGACAGGTTCTCCCAGAAACTTCTGCAACTATATAAGTTTACCAATAAGTTTACTGAAATACTACTGAATTACACCACCTCATTAGAGCTTTCATAAGTTCATCTGACTCTTCTTTTGGCCTCTAATTAATATTTTAAGCTTTGTACCTGTGGTAAGGTTAATCAATTTCCTCTCTTAAAACAGATGTTGTTCTTGTTTTCAAGAGAGTCTTTACTGAAAGAAAACCAAAACTTGATCTGTTTTCTTACTCTTCCTGAAGTAGCAACTGTGTCTTTGAACCTTTTCCTTTAATAGAGCATTTCTTTATGTCTCCCAGAAATTTGCTGTCAGCTTTCTCTTACATAGTGATAATGTTCTCTGCCAATGCTTTTACTCCCCTCTCACTGCACAGAATAAACTAAAGAAACAGTATTCTACCTGTTATTATGGTTTCTCCTTACTTTATTTATTTAATCCATTCTTCTTGGCCTCAAGAGGGGGACAGTATAACAGTGTGAGATATGTCATAGTCTTGAAGAATAAAAGCATGAGAGTGAAAACAGGAATGCCATTGTTTCCTGATCTGGGCTGAAATACTAACTCCCTTGTCCTGAGCAATCCTCTCTTAAGATTATTTTTCTGCTTTCATTTTTCCATATGTCAACTGAGGATAATGTATTTTGTCACAATGAATATTTGCATAATTAAGGCTTTTAATGCAATCCTTATGTAATAATTTGGCTTACTTTAAAGAAGTAAGCATACTTCCAGCAAACAGGGAATCAATAGCCTCAGGTTCCAAATATCCCAAACATTCCTTGGAAAAGAGCAACTTCATCAGAACAGTTGGATGAATTGGCTTTTGATTCACCACATGAGCCAAAACAAAATGTTTCTGTTAAATAAAATATTTTGATCTGGATTCTTCTTTAGCTTTAAACTTTTTCCTTTTGTAAAGATGCAGTCAGATAAAATTGGAAATACTGATTTGAAAATAAAAATTAAAATATTTTTAGTATGCTGAAAATCATCTCTCAGTGTGTGCCTCATTCCCATTTGGTATATAGCCTCTAACATTCCTAATCTGCAGTTTAAAACAAATAATATTTAATAAAAAAAATTTGTAACCACTCATGTTAGTCCAAAAGGGGATTAAGATTATATTAATTCTTGGAACAATAAAGACTTGGAAAAGGGTTTCTTTTTATTTGTGATTGAGTCACTTTTGAATGATTATTGTAAAACTGCTGGATTACATTAATCACTGTTGCATGATAGGGCAACTAATGTCTCTGTACAGTTTTAGTACAAATAGATAACATGTTATTAAACAACATATACAAGCTAACAAATAAAACAACTGTGTGACACTTCATCAGGAACATCAAAATATTACCAGCCTAGATATTTTCCACCCCCCCTTCAAATTTTGATAGAAAGCATGCTTTGAGTTCCAAAGTGAAATGTTGTCAAAGTCTCCGACAGATCCCCAGTACTACCTTTCATACAGCACTGGGGTGGCAACACCCATGATTACATTTTGGCGGGGTTGGCAGAAGCATTCTTGGGTGCCTGATGACAAGGCTGGAGGAGCATCCCATGCCGTATTCCCATCTCCAACACCCCTAGTGCAGTAGTTCCTCACAGGATGCTGAGGCGGCTCTGCATTCCCCACCAGCATCTGCCTGCACATCTGCCATCAAGGAGGTCACCATGCCTTACAGACAACACTGTATCTCTGTAGATGGCCAGATTCAGGCTTGCAGGAACACAGCTGTTGAAAAGATCCTATGTCGGAATGGCAGTAAGTGAGCTCATCACTATTGGATCAAGAGTATTTATTTTTGCCAGCATTTGTATGATTCATGAATTGCTTACTTTTCTACTGTTGGAAAAAAGTGTTCAATATGCGAAAACTGTCTCTGTTCCTGGACTCCAGCCCAACATCTAGAATATTCCCATTTTAGAAACCTTCCTGTATTTCTCGAGCTCAGGAGACAGAGTTTTTAATGATGCAAGGTAGACAACAGAGATGAAAAAAATAGGAGAATGGTGCAAGCCAATGCACAGCTCTCCACAGGGTAATGCTTTAATTTGCTTCATGGGGAGAGAGACATGAATAGGGCTTTACTAACAGAGGTTTCTGAATGAAAAACCACAGTCTGTGTCAGTTTGCAATATGCAAAGATTTTAATTTTTTAAGATTTGGTTTATTTCTTAATGCACTTTATTTTTAATGACTTCTAAACAGACTTTGTTTCAAAAGTTACTGATTTCCTTTTTAAATCCCTTGCCATAGATCTGTTGAATAGCAAAGGTTAGAGATAGCACAGGACCTGGACTCCTGAATAGATCAGGTGAAGTGACAGGATGTTAATGAGTGCCACTCAGGACTCCCCAGCACAGCTCACATAGCATAGCAATAGTCTGTTATATACAGAGACATGACAGCAGGGACATAGGTCAACTTTACCATGCTCCTGGCAGGCCATCCGCTCAGAAGCATGCCCATGCTTTTGCTGCCTTGGGGGTCAGACAGATTTCATATTCTTTCATGCACCTTCTCAAAAGAAGGGGCAGGCAGTAATTTCTATCTATGTTAACCTATTGTCCAGCTCCCCAGTGGCTGAGGCTCTTTTCTGGGAGATGTGAACATGAGCGTCTTCCTGAAGGGGAAAGTAATGGACACCTAGGTTTGTATATAAGGTGGGTCCTCTCCCACTGTGCACTTTAAAAGTTAGTAGTCACACTGCTATGCTACAGAGGCTGCTTTTATTCTCTAGGATTAGGCATTATCTTGAAGCCCAGCTATTCCATTGTGAAAACCAAGGTACTTCTGCACAGAATGAGCTTTTTATCATCTCAGTGTTTCTTAGTCACCAACTCAACTCAACGCTCCATAGGAGTGTAGAGATGGCCACTTTGAGACATTTGCTGGTTTTCTCAATATTGGATCTCTGGAGCTGTGGGCCCAGGCACCCCATGTGTGTCCCTCATGGTGTGATATCTGCCTCAGCAGTGCTGGCAGTGTGGGAATGCTGAGCAGCCACTCAACCAGCTTCAGCAGGACATTCACACTAAACTACTGGGAGGAGTGACAAAGGCATAAGATTTTGCAGTGCTGAAGTACCAAATCTTGCAGCTGCAAAACCCAGGCTGCCAGTTTTATGTCCTGCATGTCACAGCTGTGGAAGTAGCAGCTCTTGCTGGTATGGCGTCAAAGTATCTCTGCACCATGACTGACTGTGCAATATAGAGGACATATTCATTTCTATAGTCCTATGCTACGCATCAGATCTTACTTCTCAAACACTGTCCTCCCGGAGTTGGCTCCCATTTCAAAATACAAGGCCAAAAAATGCCAATGACCAGCACAACACCCCAGTTAATGATGCTTAAAAGTCTCTAACCATCCCAGCAAGTGTAACTAGGGGACTTGAATTTTATTAACCCCTGTTAACACATCCTGTGTGATTGCACTGACTAGTCCTGCCTGACTTGTAAGGAGTTCTTACCATTGCAGCATTGGTGCTGGTTGATTTTTTGCAGGAGAAGCAATGTCATTGGCCAGAGGAACCTAAGAAAGCCGCCAGGGAAGAACTGCAACGCATCACAATCTTACTCAGTTATGGATTAATTTTGCCAAGATGTAATTTAAAAGGCTAGTTTCCCTCCCTGTTCAAGTCAGCATGGTTATCTGTTGACAGCAAAGTTATGTTCACAGTGACCTTTATAAAATTATTGAGATTTTCTGTCTTTGTGCCCATGACAGCAAGGAACAATTAAAGCTCTGAGGTAAAAAGATCCAAATATATTTTAACCCTTGTGTCTTGCAATGCTCTTGGAAAAGATGGAATATCTGCAAAAGTAGGAAGCATCTTTATCTGCTTATCTTAATCAGGAAACTATTTGTCCAGGTGACCACTGCCAAGATCACTGAAAAGAGCAACTCTCTATTATTTCCCCAGGCTAGTTTCCCAGCCCTCGTATTTTTGTGAGGGTGCTGAATTTTCAGCAAGGTTTTAGTACATAGTGACTTTAACAGATGCACATTCAGACTTTCATAGGCATGCATATTGTAACCAGACTAAAAATACGTGTAGAACTGTGCTGAATTTTTCTCAAACAAAGGCTTTAAAATGTCATGTCATACCTTATCATATGAGACAGCCTGCAAATACTGAAGTAAATGTGCCCTCTGCAATGTCCTGATTTCCTTTTTTCTTTTCCATTTTTTTGGAAAAAAAAAAATTGTTTCAGTGATGCCCACTCCCTGTATCTACCTTCAGTAGTACAATTAATTTCATTTACAGAAAAAAGTTGAAATAAACTGGTTTTCACTGATTTATTAATCCTACTTTTCTACAAATCTTCTGCAACATCAATCCCCTTCCTATCTCAAAGGTGTGCTAGGGCAAGACAGGCCAGAGCAAAGGGCATATGAAAGTGAGACACAGAGCACAGTATGGAGGAAGATGAGAACAGAGGTTGAAGATGCCAGTCTGTGTACTCAGGCTCTTTTGTGAGGATAAATGCAGATTTTGAAAGATCAGCAGAGTGTTTGGGGCAAACACACAATGTTCAGAGGTCTGACAATATTTCTTTCCTCTTTCTTCCAGAAGATGACCAGTCATAAACACCAGTAACCAAAACTGGAGCAATCAAGCACTCTGAAAAGAGGATCAAAAGACAGAGGAAGGAAGAACAGCATATTTAACAGTGATAAATATGAAAGCAGCAAAATGCTCAGAGAAGCAGAGCATCTGAATATCAGAGCAGGGAGATGAGGGCACATTAGAACTACTGCGTTAGAAAATGAAATTTGCACACACCCACAAAGAGTCAGCAAGACAAGATACATATATAAAAAAAAGATTAAATGGTTCTAGCATAAAGCAGATGATGATATGAGCAGCTTTCCTTCTTCTGGGAAAAGAAAGATTTGACTTGAAGAGAGCCATGAAGCAAGTAAAATAGAATAAATATGCAAATACATTTCTATAAAAATTAAAAGCATATGTCTTGTATTAAAACATACATTTTAAACAAAACTTAACTTATGGAGATATTTCCATTGAAGGAGGTAGTTTGGGGCAGTTGGAGACTTAGCTTGTAGCAAAGACTGAAAGAGATCTGCATAATGCCACTGGGGCCCGAATCGGGGAGGTCCCTTCTCTGCAACATCAAAAATCCATTGCAGCATTGCACAGGAGACAGAGCTACAGTCCTTCCACCAGCCCTTGGAGGAATCCACAGGAAGAGAAAACTTCAGGACTTGTTATTTTTAATCAAAAGTATTGCAGTTCCTGCCTGGTCCATATAACACCGACATGACATAGGTGTTCAGCTGTCTGGCTGTGTGTATACTGCGATAATGCAAGCTTGAATCCACACTCACCAATTGGCCACACATGGGACTGAAGGGAAACCCATGGTGCAGGACACTCTCACATCCTCTGCAAAGAGACTTGGAACACTGGGCTCATGCTGACTGCAGCCAAGTCCTCCTTCTGTTCTGGAAACAAAGTCACATCACTGTTACCATACAGAAAAACAGCTCTGGGTCTGACTGAGAAGGGTCCTGATATTGCCTGCTATGAGACAAATGGGAACTGTAGCTGTTGGATTTGAATACGCCTCCAATAAGCAATATGAAATTACAGACTCAAATTACCCTTAGCGCTTTGCAACCTCACAGGGCTCAGAAAATCTAGTCACATTCAATCACTTTCAGGAGTCAGCATTCACAGCAGCACATCTCAAGACAAGAGGCTTTAATGCATTTTCCATAGACTTAGAAGAGAGGAGGAGAAGGGGCTGTTTTGTCTGAAAATCCTTGTCTCAGGTGATACATTTAAAATATGCCTGCTGACTTACCCTGATATTGCCCCTAGCACTGCTGTGGGGCTGCAGGAAAGTGATTTGTACTGGGAAGTCCAGATCTAAATGCACTCCTTTATGAGCAAATGAAACTTAATGAAAGTGCCAATTAAGAAATTTATAGCCTTATAAAAGTCTAACCAATACCAAACTCAAATCTTATGCAGAGTAGAGTGCATACATTAAAATACTAATGTGCCACTCTTCAGCTTCTCTTGCTCCTTGCTCCATTTAAATCTTCCTCCCTAACCAATCTTAATGTGTCCTCACTTGGCCTAAGATAAAGTATTATTCAGGCTCAGCATTGGCCCACATTACGTCTAGTCTTTAAGTTTCCACTGGTTTCTGACCCAAGGCATTATGTGTCTCCATCTCACTGTTACTTACTTCAATATTTATGGCATCCAAAGCTGGATGTCTCAAAGTTGCTTAATGTTCAATTCCACTCCCATAAAAATTGGAGCCCCTCCTTTGGCAAACAGGGCAGCTCGTCTGCTGCTCCTCCCACCTTTCCACTCAAATGGTGAGCACTGCTCTGCTACCAAAGAATTCAGTCGTTTTAATGCTCGATGAAACTTTGGATTCAGTGCTGCAAAAGGTGCCTAAAACACTTTTATATTTCTTTACCATTTGAGAAAGAGTGCCACAATAAAATGGGTTCTCCTCCCTGCTGACTCTCTCTAATGCTGTCAATTTATCACTTCACCAAATGAGTCTCAGGCCAGTTTCTAGGTGCTGTCACTTGGCCCCTCAGTGGGGAGGCAGGAGGCCCCTGCCAGCTTAGTATTCAGATGCAAGTTAATCACTTGCTTGGAAACCAGGTTTGCTTCATTCAATTTGTCGGCTTTCTTTTCATGTAGCAATTTGTCTCATCTATAACACCACCTCTTTGTCCTTATATTAGTTTCTATTCCCCATTCCCAAGCAAAAAACTGACAGCCTTTCCAGCATGGGCTGCAGATATCACAGGCCTAATATGAATATACCAGATCCACATCCTGCACGTCCTTCAAAGCATTTAAACATCTTGACTGTGACTGCTTTCTATTGCACCAATTATCCCCCTTCTTTTTGCACAGGAAATTCTGATACCAGCTAGTATTCACACTACAGAAAGTGCTGCACATAAGCAATAGCATGATATTCTTGTATTTGACTATTAATGATTTTTATAACAACAGTGTGGTGTCTAGATTTCATTTGAACATCCAAGTCCTTCAGTATGCTGCCCATTTTGCCCTACTTTTTGGGCCTTGGGCAAAACTGAGAAAGGATTTATTAATGAAGTAATAAAGAATTGTTTATTTACAATATATGTTACCTTAGGATTTCTTCAATGTTGCTTTGCAATTTCTTCTGTCTGTGCCTCAAATATCTGAAAGTTTGTATACCCTGCTGTAACTGGCTACCAGGTGATCATTTGTGATGCTGTGGCAGCATGGCAACCACTGTGTCTCAAAACAGATCCTCTCCTCCAGCCAGCTCTCAAATCCAGAGTAAAATTCTTTTCCTCTGGGGAGTACAGACAAATTTTGGGGAAGTGAAAATTATCAGGGGAATTAAGCTCAGGGCCATCCTTAAAAGCAGAACTTGGAAAATTCATGGTTTGACTGTCATGGAGGATAAGCTTCTTTATAGAAGTGTATAATTTGATAGTTATATACTGAGTCACTGAGTAAAGAAAGCTAAAAGTACATGATTCACCTGAGTAGGAAAGGCAAGGAAAGGACTGCTTTACAAGAAATCACTACAGTCGGCTCTTCAAAGGAAAATATTAGGTGTTACTGAAAAATATTTACGGGTTCATAATTATACATGAAAAAATTAAAAATTCTCAAAAGGTATATTTACACAAATTGAAAAATGGTGTCAGTTTCCTCACTGCTTATTGCCAGTCACAAAGCCTGACATTTGGGATGCTTCCATCTGAATGGTTTATTCCTACAAAGAGCTTTTATAAGAGTTCCATCTTTGTGAAAATACAAGCAGTGTCTAGACCCACAGGAAGCTTGACAGTGATGTCTGATAACACCAACAGGTGCAATCCTGTCGTAGCATGGTCAGGGTCCCATGTCATTTCCCATGGCCACCTACATTGAGGTGTCACCCAAAAGCATCATCCTGCTCCTGTCCTTGCTCTTTATTATAATCAGAAGTACCAAAAGACAATTTTTAATCATATTGGAGCAACAGACGGCTCCCCTTCTGCATTTGCTGGGAGTTTGGTTGCCTGAGACTTTGACTCCAGTTCATTTCCAAAAAGCTTAATGGCATTGCAAACCAGGTGCAGAGGTTTCATTACTTTCCTCCTCAGCCTTTTTTCTGATTTCATGTAAATTATATTTTCCACAACAGATATGGAAGATTCATATCATAAATAGAAAATATTGTCCTTTAGCCATGGTGAAATGGCATAAANAAAAAAAAAAAAAAGGCAAGAAACCTATATTTCCACAATATCAGCTTTGCAAAACAAATTCTGGGAAATTTACACAGCTGCTTTTTTCTTGGTATTTTAACTTTTATGTTCAGATTTCATCCAGGTAGTAGGAGAAACAACAACCAAAAAAACAAGCAGAACTTTTGAAATATGATCTAAACTAAAATAGCAGCAGTCTCAGAAGCACAGTATGAAGATTAGAATAAGTGCAAGAAATAAACAGACTGGTCTCCCCACATTTTTTCTTTTTGCTGTTGTTGTACGTTGTTTTGAGAAGCCTTTTGTTGTTATTTGTATGAAGATCTATGCACAAGTCTTCATATAAACTGCATAGCAGGAGCTATATACAGCATTCACAACAGTTTTTGGGCACCATCCACAGCTTTTTCCATTTCACAGATCATTAAGAAATTGATAGAATTATTATACAGAGAAAAATGGCCATATCCTGCCTGATTATCCATATATAGGTTGGTTAAAGTAATTTATTTTTCTTCCCTGAGCTGAGGGGTGCAAAGTTCAAAGGCATCTCTTGCTTACTGTTTAATTTGTGATCAGTGTTGATTTCTTTAAAAGTGATACAGTAGCAGTATCTTTCCCCCATTAGTACACAGTAAAGAAACAGTTAATTCTTGCATGGCTTCCTGCTTTGCATTCTTTTCTAGCTAGTAGACTTTAGCTACAGTCCTCATCTTTTTTACTAACAATTTCACATTTTCTCTTATGGGAAGCTAGGTCTCAAAATTAGGCATAAATTGGGCAGAATGAGGCAACTGTGATATGAAACACAGTGAATTGTTTAAAGGAACCATTACATGAACCAGGACAGTGACTTGAAAAATAAGGATTCTGAACTCAAAATTTTGTTGTTTCTTACAAAGTCATTGGAATCTCTCCTCAGTGCTCCACTGTTCAGAGTCAAAAAGCCCACAAAACCAAGACAGATTTTCTTGATTTCTGAAAGCTGCTAAAATTTTCACATCTGTGAGAGGTCATAGGATTCTCTAGACATAAAATACCTTGCAAAAGTTGTACTGAAAGCAGTTATGAGCATATGGCAACAACTTGCAAAGTATTAGTGTAATATTGACACACCAGTTTAGAGTGAAACAGGAGCAATTTTGTCAGATAATGGAGTTGGTTTTTGATGGTGCTCTTAAGGTGGCAACACACACTCTATTTAAAAATAATAGCTGGAGAATCATTAAATTATTGTTTTTAGCTTTTCTAGAGATTCATACACTGAAACTAAAGATGCCGTGTACAATATTACTATTCCCAGATAAAAACGTTTGGGTTCTGCTGGGATGCACTAAACTCATCTTGGTTACAGAAGACACATGAAGATTACACCATGCACCCTGCAGGGAAAGTGGAGATTAATTTTACTGAAACAGTATCATAAGCCTGGTATCTTTTCCCGTTGTTATATGAATACAAACCCTTGAATTTCAAGCTGATGCTATTTATTTCTTTAAGGACAATATATTTTTGTGTCATTTACAGTTCCATAAAGGCATATTGGGACAGTAACATAAACTGTTTGTGAAGACCTGGTCAATGGCCGTGGTATTCATTACCTGTATCAATAGCCATCCATGCAATAATTTCTAATGTCTGGTGGTTAGGGTTTATATGATACACAGTCACCAGATACAGAGATGCAGTATCCATCTTTCTACAGGGATCCTGTAGATTATTTTTATGGCAACTAAATGATATTCTATATCCTTAGTTAAATGAGATGAGGTCCATCAGGAGCAGTGAAGACAGAGTGATTTGTGTCAGATGAGAATTGAGCTTTTCTCAACTTCTTCCTTCTTAGGAAAAAAAAAGATTCAAACTAATCTCCAGCTGTGCATCACAGCAGGACCAAGTTGCCTCCAACTGTCCAGACTGAGGCCAAGATGAGTGTTTAATAAGGCTCCTGTATGTCGCAGGGCTTTAATTTCTGAGGAAACCTTGGGACTGGTGTGTACTCAAGTCTCATGCCAACGTGGAGTTAGGAGGCAGCCAAGGTATATATTCAAGAGCTCACTTGGGAGGCCAGACCTAGAGACTGCTGGCAGCACAGTGGTTTAGCACACTTACTTATGTCATTATACATTCTTCTCTCCTTTCTCCTGCAGCTTGACAGTATATGGGATCTCATGGATTATTACCACTGAGAGGCAGGTAGCAGTATTTCCCTTGATGCAGTGCTGCCCATCAATGACATTATACCCTATTTCTCAATGTAAACGTTGCAAAGAGTTGCTATGAAGAGAAATAAATTTCACAGGTTCTTTTTCATGAAAATGAATGTGTTGTGAGATGATGAAGTGGTTGGTGGTTGTCACTGTTCTCACAAAAGCCTCATGTAGAATGCTCTGGGGCAGGACCAAGAACCCAACCTGTGCCCACAGGAATGGAGTTATGTGGATTCATAACTCAGAAACCTGCAGCACGAGGGAGTACCAAAGGCTGGTCCTGTGCTTCTTCTAAGCCTGCCTTCCAAGGAGAACTTTGCCCATGGCTTAGTAATTGTTTTGGTGAGAGGACTGTTGGATCCGTAGTGGAACGCTGACTCTTTTAGAAAATTATGTGTGCCTAGTGGGAGAGCAACTTTGCACAAAAGTTACTTCTTGTCCTGGATCTTAAACCTGAAGAACATTTTTTAAGCCAGGGAAAAGACTCAAGAAGAGTTCAGGCAAGTCAGGTTCCATCTTCTCTAGATACAGAAGGTGAACGTGGCCATTCAAGTACCCAGAAAAGTCTCTATTTTACAGAGAGATTTAAAGATCTGCAAAAGGCATTTCATTCACTTTGAATGGCCATGTAAGTAATGGACGGTATGTTTTTCATGAGCCTGTCCACAAAGAAAGCTTTGTTTACCTGATGCTGATGTGTGGAAGAGAGGTCACACCACAAATTTCTGGTAATAAGGCTGGCATCAGTGTACCTTTAAATAGCACTTATACTAATAGCAACACTGCCAACACATCATGACTGGAGGCTAGGACATGCTCTCATAGTCTGTGGACCCAGATTTACTAATGCAGGAAGAAGAAAAAGAGGGAGTATAGTATTAGATAAAAGAGTAACAGGTAGAAGGATTCAATACAAAGATACATAGACATGAGGAAAAAAAAGTTTTAAGATATTTATCCATCCAGTGCAAGAATAATCTGCATTTTGTTCTTTCAATAACATTATAATAATTTTAGATTAATGAATAATCAAGTCAAGAAAATTAATAAACAGTCTTCTTATTTAAAAAGAGCATCCTTTTACCTGTTTATGTCATTTAAAGTCTTGCATGGATTAATTCTTCTTCATTTGTGACTGCAATATATCTATGGCATGAAAATCTTATTAAATCCAGGAATTAAGGTACAACAGTATGACTGACTTTGAAATAAATATGCAATTTATATAATAGGGGTTCTTCACAACTACACTAGACAAACATCTAATTTATGACAAGATTTTCTAACTGTAAATACCAGTACATTAATACTTTTTTTCTTTTAATGAACAGTTTTGCAAAGAGCAAGCTGCTGTTTATTTATTTAAATTAGGAGAATAAGTCTTTTGTACATAACATGTCAAAGAGAAATGGAAGACCAGAGAATATTTTCCCTGGCACTAATATGTAAGTGTAGTGCTTTCAAGGCATTTATTACAGAAATATGACTCATGAACAGTGACATAAGCAGCATCCTAGAGGAGTGTCCAAATTGTTTATTTTTATTTCAGGAGAAATGTTTGCAAAATACTATCTCCCCCTTATTTGTGTTTGGTTACAGTCCCAAAGGTTAGCAAAAATTGCTGTCCTTTCAATGAACAGTTTTCCATTCACAAAATCTGGTAAACAGCATACAGAGAAAATTGGTTGAACTGGTTTTGGAGGGTTTTTTACAATTATTTATTTAAAAGTAGAAAGGAGTCTACACCAAAACCTTTCTTTCAGCTTTCCACCCAGTTTTGAGGATTGATAGCTCCTGGGAAAAACTCTGTTGCAAGATCAAGCAATCAACTCAAATAACTTCACAGAATCTATCTTGTTTTCTCACTCTTAGCTGGAGAAAACCAAGGTACAGATCAAAATCTGAAGTACGGCATAATTTTTAAAAAAGTGAAAAAATCCTCAACTTGTAAAATTCTTGTTAAATATTTCATTTGTTCCCAGAGTATATAGTAGGGTTAGGATTCGTTGTTCTAAATATTGGTAAAATACATTGCTGTTAAAGCTTTGATAGTTCCAAGCACACAATGCGTCACATGGTTCATTATGCAACCCTGAAGCCTATACAAAGAACTCATGTGTGTTGACCATCCAGGACATTAGACAGTCATGCAAGTTACTTTCATGGGAATATTTCATATTCCCTCCTGTTTGTATATGATTTTTTAATTTTCCTGGAAACAAACCTTGCTCATACATTTTCTTTTCTTCCTTTGCTAGTGGCAGTTGGGAGTTCTGCAACTCTGTGAGCAGATATCTGCCTCTGTAAAGACAGACTGGACTACAGAAGAAAATATATTGTATTCAGAAATTTCAGTGACAGAATCAGTTTCTTCCTTCACTAAGGACCTGATGCCCTGGGCCATGCCTAGAGATGCAGGCTGAACCACCAGTGAGTGCTGCCCAGAGCAGTCCTCACCTCCCCCACACACCAGCTCCTTCTGCAGTGCATTAAGAAACCAAGGTGGCTGAAAAATTAATGCTGAAGGCAGAAGGAAGTTGTTGCCCAGCCCAGTCCTGATTCTCTTCGATGCTCAGCTATGATGGCTTAAACTGGCATGAGACAAGGAACAGGGTAGGGGGGAGGACTGGATGCTGGTGAGGAGGTGAGTCATTCACCCTGGAGCAGCAGAGGGTTATGTGAGCACTGCTCTATAACCTCCTCTCCTGCGGTCCATTCTGCAAGCCCTCCTCTTGTGGCCATGCTTGTATCACATGGGAAGTGGTCTCCCTATGGAAAAACAGCTATTTTTTTTTATAGTCATGGAAAAGAAAAACAAAATTATCTGAATATCTTTCGATCATGGGAAGTAAAAGTGTGCAGTCTCCATCCTCTCAGCAATTTGAACCTCTTTGCAGTGCTGTCTCATCATCCAAATGAATAGACTACACTTTGGTGGTGCTGTAGATGTTATTATATAGGTATATTTCATTGCTCTATAGGCAAGGCCATACTTCATACTGATATAACTGTAGCCATACTAATATTATACTAATATACTTACCATGATAAAAAAAAAAAATACAGCCTGCCATCAAACAGGAATGCCTATTCAAAAATGTATTCAGTGAAGTTGTTATAAACACATTAGAGAGGGCTGCAGTTGATGACATAGCACAGTCATTCACATAATGGCTGTTAAGTCAGCTGGAAAGTGAGGATTTCAAATAAGAAATAAGCAGGAGAATAAACTACATTCTGAAACACCATCATATTTCTATGCAAGCAACCTTTGTAAATAAAAGACAGAAATCATGTGGAGCAGGCCAAAGCCTTTCTAATACTGCATCTGCAAAACTGTTTCAAAACACAAAGTTTTCCAGAGATATCCCTGAGGTGTCAACAGCTCTTTATAGCTTTTTTTTTTTTAAACAAGTTGTTAAAACTGGAGAGAAATTTAACTGACATCACAGCAGGATCATTTACTAGGACAAGGGAAGAGAAACTCAGCAGCTGCCAGTTTTGATGAGGAGATGAATTTTCTCTGTCTCTGGAACTGTGGCTCCAGTTCCTTTAATCTTGGGAATTTGGTGGTGCCTAAATCTCTGCTCATCTACCAGATAGCTCATCCCTGCCCTGATTCTGTGCCCACTAAGGTCTGTAAAAGATCCATACAGGCTTTAGAGGGAGTTGCATGAATGCCAGCTTTCTCTTTCAACACTTGAGCAAAAAAATAAACTGTATGTTTTCTGCACAGGGACATATCTGTTATCATCTTTGTCAAAAGAAACACGCTGTTACTTTAAAACGTTTAAAACATCAACCACTAATGTAAATGGCTTGTATAACCGAACTGAAACCTTTTTTTGAACAGTGGGCTGGCATTGCTCTGCATAGGACCTAATAGGATGAGAGCTGTCTCTCATTATCAATGTTATAATCACTACAGCATGTAATCATAATAAGTTATAATTAGATGTTTTAACAGTCACTAATGTTTATACTACTTTAACCAGTTCCACTCTGGAATATTCAGTTCTACCAAGTGTATGTTTTATTTTCCCAGAAGGGATGGGTTTCCAACTGTCCTCAGATATATTTTGTTTTAGATGCTGTTGGTAGACTAGCACCTTATTCTATACTGAAACATCTTGTTCTTTGTAGCTGTGATTCATTGATCATGATTACCAGTTAGCTACCAGGTTTTGCCATGTCATTCTTTCTAGTATGTCAGAAAGAGATCTAGGAATGTCCCTGAACAAAGTTTTCTTCAGACAGTTTGAAAATTTTTAACTTTCACAATATTTTAAATGATGTAAAATTATTTGTTCCAAACAAGTTTGTTGCAGGTCAGAAGAGTTAAAGACAACTCTTGTAGATAACATACTTTCAAGTTTTATTCCTCTCCCTTTAGCAAAGTTCTCAATTATTTAGCTGACAAAGTAGCCATGCAAGAAACTCAGTCCAAGAGGCTCAGTCACAGGCTAGCCAAGAGAGAAATAAATCACAAAAAATAATGAAGGGCACCGAAAAAGACCCATGTGTATTGATCTTTCACAGCCTTAAAGTGCGATCGGTATAGAGTCATCAATTTAAGACTAGCAAAGACAAGCATATTAAGGGATTACCAACAACAGAAGTTGGCCTCTGCAAATCCTGAAATGAAAGCAAATAAAACTCCAAGGATCTGTCTAATATACATTTACTTCTATTTTCATTCTTCTATATTCCCCATAAGCCTCTTGGAAGAAAAAAATAATTGGACAAAAACATGGAATCAAGTGAGCAGCTTCACTTTTGGGCCGATTTAAACAATGTGGATCAAATTCTGTCCATTCATCCACATGAAAGATTGGGGCTTGCTTTGAATCTCAAACACTTGTAGCTAGACAAGAATTTGACCTTGCTTGTGCATAGTTTGGTATTGTAGAGCAGAAATAAGTGCACTAAGGCAGATCCTATCAGCTCTTCATGGCCCAGTAATGCACAGCTGGGAGCTGTTGATGCCACCAGAGAGCCAGACTGCCCACAAGGAGGTATATGGAGCTTCACGGATGAGTTAGTGACTTTCCAGGATAAGCAGTATTTGAGGAATTTGTCTCAAAAACCTCTGTAGGTCAGCGAGCCTTGAGGGAAGTGTTTAGTATTCACACTATTCCCAATATTTAACATTTCCTCCTCCCTGACTTCCCCTCCACATCTTTAATCGTCTAGGAAGAATTAATGTCACACAAGGAATTTTCCTGAAATCTAAGTCAGCACAATGGATTGTGGACCCTGAATCCCATTTCTAAGGGACATCAAGCTGATCTGCTCCTCAAAATCCCACAAATACTATACAAGGTCATCAGTTGTAACTGAGTGGGATTCCATGGTGTTGTTCTGCTACCAGCAGATAACTTTATGGTAAGAGCTTGCTACAAGCTGCATAATACAGAGCTTTGGAATTTGCTCTTCCCTTTCCCAAACACATGCATTTATACAGCTTTCCTCTAATTTACCAACATTTAATCCATATTTCATAGTCCAACTTACATGGAGGTAAAGGAAGAGGAAATTTTTTGTGGCTTACAAGGTACTATAAAATAAATAAATGTAAGAAAAATCATATGTGAACTGGAATTTGTTATTGAATTTTCACTTTATTCTGACATAGCATCTTTCAATGCTTTACAAGAATTGCTAGCAGCTGCTTTCACTGCTTTTGTATTTTATGTGTTAGCCAGGGATGTTGTTCTCTGGGAGGCAACTTAATGCAATTGAATTGTCCTGCTGAATGCATAAACTGTGCTGGCAAATTAAATAATTTCTCAAAATATTTCTCAATTCAAATTATCATATGAGGACAAAACCAAGTTTCAGTATATTGAAATGAATGTCTCAGTATCATAGCTCACCTGTACATGAATAATACAGGAGTGGGAATAGATATAAAAATACTGGGGTTGTTTTTCCATGTCTTTAGAGGCTAGACTGTACCATGGCTGTACCATATAAAGGAGAAACTAGAAAGGTGTTTATGACTTTAAAAGAATGATCTTAACGTGAAGTACAGCCAACTTAGTCTTAGACTACATTATCAAATTCAAGTCTTGCTCCTGAACCCTAACTACTACGCACCTATAATATAATAATGGTAACAATAACTGTTTCAAAAACTGTTTCAACACTGTATGAGAGATTCAAAAAGCAAGAGCAAAATGGAAAATTACAGTCTTGGCACAAATTCTGCAATATGAACAAAGCACAAAGCAAACCAAAGAGTCACTACAATATTCCAGCTACTGATAGCTTTAAATTACACTCTGATCACTATTAATTTTTCTGAAAATTAGGAATGAGCTGAAATTCTGAGCTGTGAGGTATAAGGCAGAAACCTCCCAGTGTTGGGTTGTACTGATCTGGCATGTTATGTCACATTCACAAACAGAAACCCAGAAGCTGCAAATGACAGCTGAAGTCAATCAAGTTGCCTTAGCAAAGACAGGAGACAACCTGTGTCATTTCACTGTTACAAGCATTTTTGCAAAACTTACAATGAATTGTATCATTTTTTCCTATAAGCCAAAAGGTTCCTGAGGACCTGTTGATTTTCACAGGCCAGAACAGAAACTGTAACATCAGGGGCTGTAGATAAGGGTTTGGCAATCTTGGTTCCAGAGGTACAATCATGGACAGACTGCAGTGGCCTTCTCCAGGCTAAGCCCTTTCCCTGCTCTGTGAATAAGGTCATGCAGCAATGCTGTCTACAAAACAATTTTGGCTTCTGCTCTATCTGTGCTACTGACCCTGGTGTGGGTCCCACAGGATTCAAGTGACACAAGGAACTTTACACTGCCTTTTTGCACTGGACAGCATCCCCTTTCATGCTTAGATAACTATCCAATGTGAAAGCAACTAGAACTCATATTATGTCTGCAGGGAAAATAAAGTTTTCATCTTGTAGCTCTCATTCAGGCAAAATAATACATCAAAATGGAAGAAAGCCTTTATTTAACCTTTATATTTGCATTCTTGGCTTCATGAATAACAAGAGTTTCTATTAAGGTGTCTGTTAATATGCAAAACTAAATAATGTGAGTGTTCGTCAGTTCTACGAACACACATGTGAAGAGGTTATCACAGGTCAACTCCCAGGCAGTGCCTGGTAAAGCCACTGTATTCCCTTAGTAACTTTGAGTTTAAGGAGCACATCCTCCTCTCCATAAGACACTTGCTTGGAAGTCCTAGGGCAACAAAGTGCCAATGAATGCAAAGTGAATGGTGCCCTGAGTTACTAAAGGCATTTCAGGACATAGAGTTGGGCAGGGAAGGAGACAGGCTGCTCCTGTCCCAAGTGTCGTCACAGAGCACTAAATATTAAGAACACAGTCTTTACATGAAGCCGTATGGAGACACCATCAGACATCTAAGCTATGCTAAAATAAGTAGGTACAAAGGAAAACAAAGTCATTGTGATGTGAAAGCTTTTAATAATTAGCAAATCTAAGTATGCCACAGAGACACAAAATTACCATTCTTTATGCCATAACTGGAGAAAACAGTAAGATCCTTTCATCCTTGCATTAAGAAGAAATGTCCTTTTGCATTTGAGGCTGAACGGTTTTCTTCACATTACGAAAGAGAAAGAAAGAGGAGGTTAATTACTTAATGTCTATAAAAGAATGGCTGACATAGGAAGGTTTAATAAATGTAGCAAGGTCTGAGTTTTCAGAAAAGAGTTTCACAACCTTTGATCTTATCAGGATTTTCAAAACCCTTTTTGAGCTAAGCACAAACACTTGAAATAAGTAAGAAGAGCTTTATTCAGTAGCAGGAAAATAATGAGTGTACTTCTAGTCACAGAAACAGGACCAGTGAAAGTCCAGGCTCGCCTGCACCACAATAGGTGACCCTGGAGTCAGGATTGAGCAAAGCCACGTATCTGACTCCACTGCCTTACCTTATCAGTGCTGGAGTCTGGATACTGATGTGATTGCTGACGCCATACAGGCACTTCTGGAAGGTGTGGGTGAAACATGACTCAGGTTTCCTGGCATCACATAGAGCAGCATCTGCCTAGGAACCAGAATGAGGTACATTGTGGAGAAAAACTTCTCCCCGCAAAGTCAAACACTACCATCTGTAGACTCCATTTGAAGATTTTTCTAGGCTGCAGCTGATGGGTCCATCCACTTCAGGAGACACTCAAAGGCCACCTGGAAACACAAAAGACCACTGAACTCTGATGATGAGGCCAATGCATTCCTGGTAGACATGGCAGAAATCGTTCTCCATGTTCACTTTACCTACAAACCTGTGTTTGTCCATTTTGTCTAATTTCTTACAAAATAATTTCATTTTATAAGTGAACTTGCATTTTCTGAGATTTTAACAACATTTTTTAATGTAAATGAGACCATTCATTTCCCAAGAAGAAAAGCTGGATACATAGCAATTACTGAGGACTATAACAATTCAGTACAGCTTTCAACTTGTTGCTATGGTTCTTCTGCTTAAAATTGCCTGCTCCCTTAGTAGAAACCAGAAACTAGACAACCTGACGGAAAGGACAGTAGCCTTTGTCCCTTCGTTTCATAAAAAGGGTGGATCTATCCATTTTATCATTAAATTCTTAGCAGATGCTTGCAAAGTTCGCTGAGGATTTTTTTCTTAAAAATTTTGCAACTCTCCATCTGTTAAAGGCACTTCCCCTCATTAAGACTATTTACATGCAAAGTTTTAGACTGCAGCTGCTTTTGTCATGACACCATCAAAATATTTGGAAGTTTTTTGGTTTTTTTTTTTTTAATGGTGGAAAATGTATTTTCCATTTGTACTTGGCATTACATTACTAAGAATCTCTTCTGGTAAAAAATCAGGCTGAATTTGCTGTGGTGGCACTAGTGTAGCTAACAAGCTTGGCCCAGTACTGTACCCCTAATTATGTTAATATGTGTCAGAATCCTTTTATGAACTGAATAATGACCATTTCTTTTGTCTGACTATGAAGGAGAAAAAGAACCTTGTCTATATCTGCCTTTTCAGTCATGCTCCTTCCTAACTCAGTGCTCCCTTACAAAGGTTACAGAGCTTAAAATTTGTTTCTAAGGCTCTTTTCACTTTTAACAAAGTTTGTACTCTTTATATTATGGGAAACTATATTTTTGTATATTAACTCCTAGTGATAGTCCAAGAAAAAGTTTGTAAATCAATACTAATTATTTTTCAAGCTTGACTATCCTATGTAATTTATCCATGGCTAGCTTGGTAAACTGAGTTGCTGTGCATAATGATAGCAGGCAGATGTTTGCTCTGTTGACACAATAGAACTTTTTTTGTACAAAAGAAAATTAATTCTTTCTAGAAGTTTACTGTTAAGATTAAGAGGGGGAGAGAGCAAGATGAAATGCATTTCACAACAGCATTTAGGAAGAAAAGTAAAACTAAAGATTATCTCCTTTGTATAGCATTTGAAACAGTTAGTAGAGCTGGAAATACGTTTAGATGTATTTTCTGCACAGTTTGATATATCTTCTGAAAGGAAAAGGTTAAGATTCTGCAATCTGGACAAGACACAGTGGAAAAAATGACTCAGAGAGAGAAAGGTGCAGGTGGTATGAAGTTGTCTGAAGCTTTGAGAGAGGGAATGTTGAGGCAGTTAAGAGAGTCATGGATAAGCCATGAACACATGGAGACAAATATTTTGCCTCCACCATGCTGGGTGCTTCTTTGTTTGGGAACACAGAACACAGAATGCAAAGAGGCTCAGAGTATAAAGTAGACATGATAAGAGATGATAATACTTTCCCTGCATCCCAACAGTGGTGCAAAGGTGGTTGCACCACTGTAAGATACTAGACAAGTTTTATGCCTTTGGTAGCTAGAAAGAAAGTGCAATGAGAGTGAACGATGAGCTTTCACCAACTCAGTAACTCAATATCAAGAAATAGCTCAAGAGTTTATTTAATAATTAAATAAACAAATGTATTTTAACTTGATATCTGCAACTTCTTCCTTCACCAACATACCTAAGCAAACTACATCCAAACAAGTATCTGTATGTATATCCTAAATCCTACCTCACTCCAGCTGTTGTAACTGCACACAAATGCAGAGACAGCAGACAACAGGAAGAGAAATATGGGGCATTTTCTTTCAATTTAAACAATAAAGTTATGGTGTTACTATTTCTTGTGTTTTGCCACAATTAGCAGGGTAAATACAAAACTTCTTTCAGGAAATATGTTTCTTGTTTAAGTATCCTTCATTGACACCAAAAAAAAAAAAAATCAATAGGAACAAAAAATTAGGTGGACAGATGACAATTTTAGCCCCCCAAAAACATTCACAAAGGAATTTTGGCCTCAGTTGTGACAAGACTCTTAGAATAAACAATTTGAAATACAGACAGTATCCAAGTGAAGAATTCCAAAACACAGTTGGTTTTGACAATGAACACAAACAGATACTGTGGTTTTCTACTTTAAATATGTAATCCAAGACCTGGAAAAAGGGTGTTAAACTGCTGAATGGGGGAAGAGTACTAGAATAGAGTGCCACAAATGACTAAAAGATTTAATTGCAAATTATATATTTCTAGCCAAATATTCAAAAATTTGGTTGGGAGGCAATAGAAGTTGAGCTAAAAGGCAAACAGCTTCAATTGCCAAGATAACACACAGACAGAAGGGTCTGTTAAAGCATCTGTCAGGAAATGTCTGCCTTTGACCAAATCACAACTATCTCCATATTGGACTGCTGCAACAATTTTCCAGCAAATTCAGGAAGACGAGTGTAGAGGCTTCAGGTTTCCTTAAACAATAAAAGAAATAGGGCAGAAGGAAGGAAGGAAGGAGGAATCCAATTTCATCCTAAATGGAGATAGGGGGTTTGTCCTGAGTTTGAACCTCTTTCTCTTAATAGGCTGTCAATTTACTGTGGATGAGATCAGGAATGCCCCCAATAAATTCAGTGAGTCCAGCTTTTTGCCTTTTTTTTTTTTTTTCCCCCAATATGAGCCAGAAAATTCAGATCTTGTCTCTGATAAAACTCACCAGAACTGAAGCCCTGGAAATATTCTGACAGGAAATTCAAAACAATTCCCCAGATGTCATCTTTCTCTTGGTACGTCTTAGAGTTGAAAGTTGTAGTTTATAGAAAAAAATTCTTACTTTTATTTTCCAGTATTAAGGTAAAAAGAGCAAGTGAAAGAGAAGTGCTGGTGCAATTCACACACAATATACTGAAATATGGATACAAGATGGTGTTGGAATTAAATCTGGGACTAAGGAGAGCTTCACTCAGTGTCTGTTTTCGAACAGGTGAGTATTTCCAAGTCAATTCATCATTCCAACCTCAGATTTCCTACTTGAAAACCTAGATGACTAACAATGTGTCTGAAACAGGTATTATCACATAGAGTTTATAATGGCCAGTACTTAGACAAGTCTAGAGATCTATTTCAATTGATACGAACGTCCTAAAGGTTTCATAGAGATTATATGTGAGAATTAAGAGGTCCAAACACTGCCCACATTTTGTTGAACACTTTGAGATGCATGAGAGACATACAAAGGTTGTGTGGGTTTATATGTTCAAATCCAGGTTTTGTAAACAGGAGGAGAAACTTTAAAACATTTTCATGAACAGAGGTGCATATACCTGAAAAATCCCATATTTGGTCTGGTTATGATGTTGTATTGACATAATAATTTAAACTTTGGTAATGGAAGTTGAATTGGAATGGACTGGCCAAGGAGTTGGTCAAGAAACAAGTGGACATGGCACTTAATGCTGTGGTTTAGTTGACAAGGCAGTGATCATCAAAGATTGGACTTGATGATCTTGGAGATCTTTTCCAGCCTAGCTGATTCTATGACTCTATGAATTGTTCCAAAGGGAGAGGAAGATGGGACAACTTGTCTTTTCTAATTTGTTGTTGGACTGAAAGTATGACAAAAGAAAAAAATTTCTAACTTTTCACCAAAGAAGTCCCAGTAGACGACAAGTAAGACAATATTTTTGAAATTAGATTTCTTGGGAGCCTTTATTTATTTCATTGTCCAGGAAATGGGTGCATATGTTTTTTAAAGAATTCATTAACCTATAAAATTTTCTTCTTCCTGCTTCAAAAGCAGTCATTCAAGTGAGTGAAACACCTCATCAAAATAAAATTAAAATTTGCACCTATCTAAATGCTATAACACATCTCAAGGTATGAAGAGAATGGAGCCAGACGACTTAAGCAGACATCTATGGACACATAAAAGCTGACCTCTCCATGGAAGGCCTGTGAACTTCCTCTCCAACAGCTCAGTCTACGAGGCACTAAGCTGCCTGTAGCAGCCAATCAGAAGAGTAGCCAGAACCTGCAGCTTTAGTAAGTAATTTTACAGTATAATGTTTTTAGTATGCCCTGTTGCAGTTTGATAGTCAGTCTACTAAACCTGAGGGTTATTCAGTAGACAACTTGAAATAACTGTTTTCTTCAGGAATGGGCCTAGATGTATCTTGATTTTCAGTGTTTTTTGCTTAAGATACCTGCATGAAAATGTCATTGGTTATAAGAGCTCACTTACTATTCAAGCAAACAATACTTTACCAGAAATGACTGAAGGGCTTGTACTTCTGATGTGATATACAAACAACAACACATTATCCTCTGTCATTACAATTAACACTCAAAGAAATGAGTCACAGGTGACATCAAACTGACTCTGGAGATCCTTTAGGAGGATGAAGTCAGTGGTTATAAAAACACCGTATTTCTGGTTTTATAATAAAGAAAAAGCAAAATTAATTATTGAAATGGAATATGCTTTGGCATCCATGAGAGCATACACGATTAATTTGGAAGAGAATATCTACCTTTAGGTTCCACCTTTTTCTCCATTGTTTGGCTACTCTGTAAGACATTGGCAGTTGTGGTTCTCATGTCAGTGTCTTGCAAGCCAGTACTCACATGTCGGTATCCATCCTTAAAGCAAGACTCAATTGCAGTGCTGTCTCAGCAGAAATTAAAATGTGAACATGCAAGGTGAGAGGATGGAAATGCTGTGCTCCACTGGCATAGGACAGCACACATGCTGCTGCACGCTCTAGCTAACCAGTGCTTGAAAGTCATAAATCTCATACCTTCAGTCTGAAGTACAAATAAATTCTTATTGAGGAAGTTGAAGAAATGACTGAAATTATATATGAGCTGTTGTGCATATATATGGCTGAGTCCCTAACTTCCCTCACAAACTTTCTAAATGCCACTCAGTTACGATGACATAAAAAGTTATTGCTTGGCCCAGAGAGCTGACATTTATGACTATACTGAAAAGTTTCCTCTTGGAAGCAAGAGGTAAAACCAGTGTGACCACTTTCCACAGTTTTACCCCTCTACATTGTATAAAACTCTGTTTTCTTGGACTAAGACTGAGCAAACAACCGTCAAGCTCTTTTTTCTTCCCAAGCCTCCATGCCAGCTGGTCCTGCCCCACCCCACAGAGTCCTTAGAGTTTACTCCAGGATCCACATTTGGTAGTTAATTCATAGGCCTGCTTTTGTTTATCAGCCATGTCTGCTCCAGGCAGCATCAGGACAGGGTGCAACCCATGCCCAAAGCCATGGCACACTGTCTCCAGCTGCCCTTCTGGCTTCCCCACCTCTCTGCAGTCTCACCCTTCCCCAGGTCTGTGACAAACTGGAGAGCCTGGGAATCACAGAATCATTGAATTATACAATAGTTTGGGTTAGAAAGGTCAACTAGTCCAACACCCCTGCAATAAGCAGGGACATCTTCAATTAGATCTGGTTGCTCAGATCCCCATCCAACCTGACCTTGAATATTTCCAGGGACATCCACCACCTTTCTGGGCAACTTATTCCAGTGTTTTACAACCTTCATTGTAAAAATCTTCTTCCTAATATCTAATCTAAATCAACCCTCTTTTAGTTTAAAACCCTGACAATAGAGAGCTCCTGCTGCTCCTCTGCAGCTTCTCCCTATGTCTGAGAGGTACCCAGGCATACACAGGCAACGGGACATAAAGGGGGGCCATCTTGACCCCTAAAAATGTTGTCTAATATAGACTTTCTATAACCTGCCATTATGGTCCAACACGTCAATGCTATTTCATGGTAGCAGAAAACAATTACACAAAAAGCATTACTCCTATGTGCACAAGATTCAGAGGCATCATTTTTCAGGAGATAAACCTTGTGGCTAACATTTCTTGGGGATCCACTATCAACTGTGTGATTGTGTAAATATTTCATAACAAATTTTACCTTACTTTAGATGACAGAAAATTCCATAATTTCTGCTAGCTCTGATAGTATAGTGGGTTACTTTTCTGTACAGAATGTGACTTTACTATCTTAAACTGTTTTTTAAAAATATGACCTTAATCTTACTGTGATTGATTTTGTAATAATTGTCTTTTTTTCAAAAGAAGAAGAAAAGAAATATGAGCAGGTGCTCTTTTGGGATAACAGAAATGGCTGTCACAAGAAAACCAACAATTTTTAGAAGAAAACAAATGTATCATAGACAAAGGCTTTCTGTACATAAACAGTTTGATTAATAACACTGTTGGTATGTTCGTAAAAGTGTTATAACAGTTCTGTGGCAAAGATGATATATTGCTAGCCAAAGTATGACTTCCATACAGAAAGGTCACCATCAGCCTCAAGACTCATCAAGACTCAAGAACTTTCCCTTGGTCAAGGAGGATTGGTATAGAGAACACCTAGACAAACTTGATTTGCACAAGTCCATAGACCCTGATGGAATTTGTCCTGAGAGGGCTGGCAGACACCATAGCAGGGTTGCTCATGATCATCTTTGGAAGGTTGTGAAGATCAGGAGAGGTACCTGAGGACTGGAAGAAAGGAAATGTCACCCTAATCTTCAAAAAGGGCAAGAAGGAGGACCCAAGAAACTACCAGCCAGTCAGTCTCACCTCAGTCCCTGGAAAGGGAGGCCAGCTCTGTCTATATAGACAGCAAGAAGATGATCAAGAGTAGCCATCACATCATGCATTCACTAAGGGTAAATCATGCTTGACCAGCCTGATTGCCTCTACAATGAAACAGCTACCTGTATGGATGAGGGGACAGCAACGGATATTGTCTACCTTGTTTTTAGCAAGGCTTTCCACAGTGTCTCTCACAACATCCTCACAGGGAAACTCAGGAAGTGTAAACTGAATGAGTGGACAGGTTGGCTGAGAACTGGCTAAACAGCAGATCCCAGAGGATCTACACAGGGTGTAGTTGGAGACCTGTCAGTAATGGTGTCCCCCAAGGTTCAATACTGGGTCCAGTATTGTTGAATTTATTCATCAATTACTTGGATGGAGGGGCAAATGCCTGTTCATCAAGTTTGCTGATGACACAAAGCTGGGAGGAATGGCTGATACCCCAGAGTGATGGGACTTTGACAATCTGGAGAGATGGGCAAAGAAAAACTGTCTGAAGTTCAACAAGGGCAAGTGTTGGTTACTCCACTGGGGGAAGAATAACCTGAGGCACCAGTACGGGGGGGCTGACCTGCCAGAAAACAGCTCTGCTGAGAAGGACCTGGGGGCCTTGGTGGACAACAAGCTGTCCATGTGCCAGCAGTGTGTCCTTGTGGCCAAGAAGGACAATGGTATCCAGGGCAGCATTAAGAAGAGCATTAAGTAGGTCAAGGGAGGTGATCTTGCCCCTCTACTCAGCCCTAGTGAGCCTGCATCTGAAGTGCTGTGTCCAGTTCTGGGCTCCTCAGTACATAAGACATGAAGCTTCTGGAGCAGGTCCTGCAGGACAACAAAGATGATTAGCGGCATGGAGCATCTCCCTTACAAGGAAGTGCTGAGGACTGCTCAGCCTTGAGAAGAGACACTTGAGAGAGTACTTACAAATGTCTATATATATCTGAAGGGAGGGTGCCAAGCAGATTCTCAGTGGTGCCAAGCAATAAAACAAGAAGCAACAGGCAGAAACTCATGCACAGAAAGTTCCACCTGAATATGAGGAGCAACTTCTTTACTGTCCTGGTGACAATGCACTGGAACAGATTGCCCTGAGAGGTTGTGGAGTCTTCCTCACTAGAGATATTCCAGAACTGTCTAGATGCAATCCTGTGCAATGTGTTGTAGGATGACCCTGTTTGGATGAAATGATCCACTGTGGTCCCTTCCAATCTCACCCATTCTGTGATACTGTGATTTGTGATTGTGTGATTATATTAACCCTGAACTGCTGTAGTGTTTCCCTTCTAATGTCCTTTTTTAAGACTCTTCTTTATAACAGAAAAAAAAACAAAAACAAAAACAAAACCCCACAAAAAATCAAACAAGCAAAAACCCCAAACAAACAAAACAAAACAACAACAACAACAACAAAACAAACAACCCCCCACCTCTCCCCCCAACAACTAGTTGAGTCAGTAATGTCATAGGTAACAGTTTTGTACTGCTGTGCAAAGGACACCCACCAGCTCCCTCTGGGGAACACCAAATATACGTGACGGTGGATGCTTACGCAACTTTGCTGTAGTTAAATCTAGTGTCTAATCTTAAAGAAGGGATGTCCACTAGATTCTTGAGATTCTGGGTTTTAAAATGTGCATCTGTTACACACTCTCACTGTTGGGACACATTGGGCATGTTCTGCCTTCTGGAACACTTTGAAAATCTTTCAGCTCTTCAAAAATAGGAAGGACAGAAACCTTGCTATGTTAAATCAATTTG
The DNA here is from genome assembly GCA_013400415.1 of Scytalopus superciliaris. Classification (NCBI taxonomy): domain Eukaryota; kingdom Metazoa; phylum Chordata; class Aves; order Passeriformes; family Rhinocryptidae; genus Scytalopus; species Scytalopus superciliaris. The sequence goes on along the minus strand of VXBX01002668.1, from coordinate 661,025 downwards.
TTTAAAATCCATGCAATTGTACTGATGAATGTTCCTTGATGCATGATTTTTACCTGTAGCAAGGATTTGCTGTCAAAGCTATGTTTTCATGAGGGTCTTTTGTGTCACACTGACAGCATCATCTCTGGAAAACTCACCTGAAATATAACTTTATATTAAAAATGTAATGGTTCAAGTTCCTGGAAAAAATGATAGAAGTAAAAATTAAACAACAACAACAAAGAAATGTAGCAGTAAATATACTGTTTCTGCCAGTACACAGAAAGCAACTGGAGTGTGGCATGTTGTGTAGCTGGATCACCAGCAGAGCACAAATTGTACATCTGTTTAGATCAGACAGCCAAATGCTGTGTTTAAAGCATGCTAATTAACCAGACCATTCCCGGAATAAGGAGAAAGAAATTGCCCAAAGTGATTGCACAATATTTTGTTCTTTTTCATCTATTCATTCAGCTCAGCAGTTCATATGCCAATAAACTTCAGGCATTTTGAAAGAATGTGGATTGCTTGTCCAATTGCTGAAAGATCTGAAGATATTTCACAAATACATGTAGTTATCCTGTGTGTTTCTTTGTCAGCTTATGGCATTGCCTTTTCCCAGTTACAGAGGGTGGATGCTAAATAGTAAACTGATGAAATTTATTGACAGTTCTTCAGTAGACCAGATTAGTTTACACTGGTAGAAAAACATTAAAGTTACTGATTAAAAGAGTTGCCTCCATGACAGTTTTTCTAGGGTACCTAAAAAACTTATTTGTCCAATTTCTGCTAAATGATGGTGCAACAATCTGGTTGAACATGGTAAAGCATAAAAAGATTTTCAGTTGGAAATGTCCTATTGCTTTATAATGAAATAGAATGGACAATCTTCAAAACACTTGCTTTAAAGCCATTTAAGCAATGAAAAGTGTTCATGCTTATTCCAGTGTTTCAGACTAGTAAAAATGGGGTGCACGTGATATAATTGCATGTCACACAATATATCTTGTAAAGTTAGAAATACTGCTAGAAAGAAGTCTCCTGAGGTTTCATCCCCTTCACTTTGAAATCATGTTTCTTCTGATGTTTTAATAAGTGTATGCTGCACATATAATATTTTTAACATCCACCAACTGCATAAATACTCTGGTTATATAAGTGATTCAGTCTTGACAATATTGGAATAAACTTGTCCTAACTGGTAGCCAGAAGCTGCTCTTTTTCAGAATGATTTTATATTAGGGAATGATTGCCTGGACCATTTCTGAAAAGTATGAATTGAGATTGTTCTACAGTTAATTCACTCCCCAGCTGTGACTATCATCAGCTGTCAGTCTACTTCACCAACAGTCAGAATATATACACCTTCATTTAAAACATTAAAATCAAAATATGGACTATTCTGGAAAGCAGTACCAGACACTGATACTTTTTTCAGATTGAGTTTTCTAACATATAGTATATACACAGCCAAATGTAATACAGTTCTACCATGGAAGTATGCAGCTATTCTTGCTTTTACTCAGACAAGAAAAGTGTTTTTCCAGCCAAATTATTTGCTTATTTGCCTATCCCAAAAGTTTACATATTTTGGACAGGAAAAATAAATGTAAGTACAATAAATGTAAGTACAATAAATATAAGGAAAATTTCCCTTCTTGGGGAAAGTGGGAAGATACATTGTCAGAGGAGAATTTTTTTTGTTATTAATTAAAATACTAACAGCAAACATGTCTATACAATCTGTTTCTGTCCAATTAATTTAAATATAATCAAATGCAACATGAACTTCAAGTACAAAGGAATTGATCTTGTTTTCAGAACATTTCATAAACAGGAACATTTGCAATTGCCTTAGCAATTAACAACCAAAAATTGTAAGAAGGCCAGCTTCTAGCCAGTATAAATTAGTATAGCTCAATTAATTTAAATATGGCCATATCGATTTACACTAGCTAAGGTCTTGGCCTCACATGGAGTTAAAAAATGTGTGAGCAACTATAGATAAAATTCAACTGCAGGTAATACAATACTGGCCATGTTTACAAACCCATGGAAATGTTATAAATCCTCAGTATGTCATTTTCATCCATATGCAAGAGTGTCCATGAAATCTTAAGTATGTCTTTCACCAAGGCTACACTATTAGTGTGCTCATCCATAGCCACAGAGCATGATCCTACATCATGTCTGTTCATGTATGTACAGTGCATAGACTAGGCAACATGCATGTGTGTAGATCACAAAGAAATCTTTTCAACATCAAATTAAGCTGCTAGCTAAGGCCTCACAAAGGCACAGGAATGGCATTTGAAATGAGAAGGTTTTTGTGACATGATACTATCAAGGCAGGAGCTAAAAATTAGAGATATAGTTGGGAGCCAAGGAGCTCTTCTCCTGGAGAAGCTACCCCTATGCAGAGGTGCCAATTCTGTGAAGACTTTAGGTTATAGTGGCTTGGTGGTTTCTCACAGAATGGTGGTTTTCCAGGGAGCAGGAAGCCATGCAAACAGTGCAACTGAGAAAGAATGAGGTTACTCAGAGTTTTCATATCCTCAATCTTTGTTCCTGCAAAGATGAGGAAAATACTTGCTTCAAAAAAATCAGCCCAGGGGGGCCAGATTTTCCACTGCAAAACAAGTGAGACATTTTTTAAGGTCTTTATCTAATATTCCTTTTTATCTATAGTGATTCAGCAATGCTGCTTCAAATCCACCATCTGCACATCTCTTTGTAAGAAGAAAGCCTAGAGTCTTCTGTAGCCTTCTATAGCACATTACAAGAAGAAAGCCTGGCATCTAGCCAGTTCTCTCTCAGTTGCACTGTTTGTATGGCTTCCTGCTCCCTGGAAAACCACCATTCTGTGAGCAACTGCCAGGCTTCATGTACGACTACTGTGTCCCATAATGCATAATGCAAAGCAGTACCTGTGATGTCTACGTGGATATGACACTCAACGCCAGGTCCAGTGTTGGAGCACTACCCATGACTTCTGAAGTCTGGTGCCTTTGAGATGAGGTGTCACTGTTGGGAAATGTAGCTTAATTTTTGAAAAGAACAAAAAAACTAAAGCATCTCTGATTACTTGCTTTAGTGAGAGATAAAGCTTCAATTTAAGGAATGTCAGAATGTCTCTGCATTCATATTTTTTCTGGAATTTTCATTATAATATTTTTGATTTGAGGAAAAAAGCAAATGTTAAAGTATGCAATTTTCCTGTGGGATAGAATTTCCAAATTTAGCTCTGCTACAGAAGACATAAAAGTAAAGTTGTCACAACCCCGAAAGATATGCGTTTTCCATGTGTATGCATACTTCTGTACTCCTGTCTTCTGAACTCTCCAAGAGGATTTTTCCTAACCTATGGTAGGAGTGGTAGGAAATTATCTTTCCTTTTAAGCCTTTATGTAGATCTGTGTGCTTGGTATTTTTGTACCCAGGCTTCTCAGACTCAATAAAAAAAAAAAGAAGGTTTGTTCATCCTAGTAAATTAGAAGAGACATACCTGGTAGCACCAAGCTGTGAGCTAGTGAGCTGTAATTATCAGAGCTGAACGCCAAAAGGAGCTTTTACCAAACCAACAAGGTACCTTAAAAAAAGGATTCCAGCCTGCACTTATCTGCAAGTTTCAGTGTCTTTCTTCTAAGCCATTTGTATCTCTTCTTGCCAATGATCTCTGGCCATTCTTGAGGGCTACCTCTGCTGAACCCTTGAGAAGCGCTCTTTCTATTTTATCCCAGAACTCCTACAATTTCAGACATCCATGGAAGTGCTGATAATTAAACTGGTGCAACCATGCAAATACTTTCTTAATTTAGAAACTTTTTATTTCCAACACTAAAAAAGGACACATGCACAGGAACTAAGGATAAGAAGAAAGAGTTCTGCAGTTACCCTAAAAGCCTTTGTTAATCCAAAGGTAGAATATTGGGGCACAAAGCAGCTGTTCCCTATTTCCAGTTAGGGCCTTATTTTCTTAAGATTTTCATAAGGGTAGATGAGAATTAACTTCATTCTAGTAAATTAATTTAAATGACAATGAAATTCATACTACAGAAAGGGACAGACAAACCTATTTTATTGATGAGAACACTGCCTGGTACATTGTACTATACATTGTAATAGTTCTCATACCTTTGGTATACTTGCTTACTACCAACACACTCAAAATAGAAGGAATTTGAGGTTATCAAACCATGTTTTCACCTGCTGAATCTGACTTTACAAGCTTCTGATGAAATGCTAAATACATCTGTTATAAATTATTCTCATTCCACACAGATAGTTGAGAGCTATTTCAGTTGCAATGTTTTCTTTCTAAAGCCTCATTCCCTAAGTCAGAAAATCATTTGCCCAGGAAGGTTTGGAGCAAAGACAATCTCATGGATGTACTCTATAATTTCCCAAACTGAATGTAAACCAGTAAAAATCTTCACACTTCTTTTATTTCTTCAGTAGTAATGTTCAGCAGTTCACATAAACTGTATAAAATGGACTTCTGTGTGGAGCTAGCCTCCAATTTCAGAAATTTCCATTTCATAGTCAGTACATACTGTGCCAGTCCCAATCAGCCTGGCATCTTGCACGATCAATAAACACATGATGTTTTAAACAGCAGCGTCTGTGATACTTGCTGAATGGCCAGCATACAAACCACTTTTCACCATCCTCTTCTGTTTTATTTTGCTTTTAACCCAGTTCAGACAATTAGAGCAACAGATTAAGTATGTGCTATGCTGCCATCTGACCATCATCAGAGACCTGCATCAACCCTCATAAAGGCAAATGCAAAGGGACAGTTTGCTGTAGGGCCCGGCTGTGACAGACACTGCTATCTCCCTCTGCCAGGTCAGGAGTTCTCAGACTATGGAAGAAGTCCCAGCAGGTGATGCTCAGTAACCAGACAGTCAGACACTCAGTCTTGCTCATAAACCAAGGCTGTAGTTAGACTTTTTATCACCTGTTCTTGTTCATGTTTTATTTCTTGTTGATGTGCTTACTAGACATTAGAATAATGAAACCTTCTCTACTGGTCAGTGCATTACATTTGCAAGGTCTGTTGTTGTGTCAGGGGAGGTTTAGGTTGGATATTAGAAAAAGGTTCTTCACCCAGAGCATGGTTGGACACTGGAAAAAACTCCCCAGGGCAGTGGTCACAGCACCAAGCCTGTCTGAGTTCAAGAAGCATTTGCATAATACTCTCAGACACGTGACTCTTGAAGATGGTCATGTGCAGGGCCATAAGCTAGACTTGATGCTTGTGTTTCCCTTCCAACTCAGCATATTCTGTGATTCTATGAATAAAAAGCACCACACTATGCTGAGGATACCTATAACCACTGCTATACTGCAAACTGACAATTACTATACTCCACATAAATCAGTTGTTCAGCATCTCTTTTATATGTTTTTGCAGATTTGAAAATAAATACAATTATCCTCAGTTGTCCTCAATGTACATTGTAATAATACATAGATTTTATATTTTGTTCTTTTCAGCAGAAAAGCATGGAAATCAATGACATAAAATTCAACTAGGTCTGGCTTTGCCTGAATAATCAAGTAGCTCCGATTTTCCATGTTATTGATAACTTACACAGTTATACTACCAATCATGTGAGCCAAAGAGTGATAAAACCCTATTCTTCTCCCTCTTTCGAGTTTTGTTTGCTTCTTGCTTTTTGTTTTTGTTTCTAATGGAAAGACTGGTTTAGCTGGGCTGCTCAGAATAAGTAAGTTTTTCAACAATCTGAAAAAGAAAGGATGTTTTACTGTGTGAGTGGGGACAGTGGAACAGATTACCCAGAGAATCTGTGGAGTTTCCTTCACTGAAGATATTCAAGAAGTGTCTGGATGCAATCCTGTGCCATGTGCTCTAGGATGACCCAGCCTGAACAGGAATATTGGACCAGATGACCCTTCCAACCTCACCCATTCTGAGATGGATTTTTACCGTGAGTTGAAACATGGGAGAAAAAGGACATTCAGCATCGAAACATGTTTATAAAAGCATTTTAGATGATCAATTAGCCAGTCAAATATCAGCCCAATGCCACCATGTCCCTTCAGCAGAATATATGTGTTCAAAGTTGTTAAACCTAACAAGTTCTACAGCCAACAACCAAAAAAACCAAGTGATGGGTAATTCTACTTCAGTTTCCAACTACATGGCAGCGTATGAAGACAAAGTAGTCATCATGGCATACAAAAGAACTATGGCCAAAGAACATTTTTTGCAAAGCAGAGCTCATGAATTTAAGAAATTTGCCAAGTACTCCCATAGGTATGGACGTAATAGTATGATAGTTAATTCTATGATCACAGAAATACATGTATGTCTATACATTCACATATACTACTCATACATAAAGGCATACCAATTTGCAATATATGCAAAGGACAAACAATGTCAGAATGGTGGAAATGATACTTCAGGCTTCCTAATTACATCTCTTTATGAATTCTTCAAACCATTTGTTTTATATGCTTTTATATTCACCCATGAATATTTATATAGAAAGAAAAATCTCCAAGGAAATGTAGATGAAATGAACAATGCATAAATAAAGCTTTATCCAGGTTTTCAGATAACTACTCTTTTTTTCCCTCTTGTCTGAAAGTGATAAACTTGTGCTCTTAAAATATTCTTAGTTTTAAAAGCCAAATTGGGTAATATTTTTAAGAAATTAAGCATTCTTCTGAAACTGTGGCTCATTGTTTAATGCAACAATTCTACATATTTTTTCTTTCCAAAAATATAAGAGACACCTACAGTTATACAGGCAAGGTAAACCAATTTAAAATTCTATTTCTTTTCAACCTGTAAAAGCTGTTTGATGAAAAGATGAAAGATTTTGTAACTTTATTGTGCAGCATAGATTTGCAAATCATAAAATCCAGATACAGGTGCAGTTCATAAAAGTGCTAAAATATTTTTAACACTTTACTGAATTTTTTTCTGAATCCCTTAATTTTCAAAACTGCCTGGGGAAAAAAGAGAATGGTGAGTACAGACTTGTAAAAGATTTCTAAAACATGCATCATTTTCTTGGGTGAATATTTTGTAAAATCAAAGTATAGAAATCAGAACTGTTTATCACTTGCAGCATTTTCTTGGGTCTGTTATATCTTTAATCTGTTTGAAATTGCAGATTTAAATTTTAGTTTGCAGATAGTACCATGTTACTCAGTTAACTATCATGAAAAGAAGTCTGTAGTAGCTTATCATATACGATGTGTGACCTTGTCACTGCAATTCCAAATACATGTAAGTAATTTAGAAAAGCAACTTTATTTATTTATACTGAGTTAGTAGGTCCTGATCTTCACAAGTCTTTCGTATTTCATCTTAAGTTAATAATCACAGAATGATTTGGATTGCAATTGACTTTTAAGGCCCTCTACTCCAACCACCCTGCCACAGACAGGAACAGTAGCTGTTTGTTTGTCATAAAAGACCATTCCCACTGTGAGAACAAATTGTCCCAATAATAACATCTCTATTTACAGAGAATGTATCTTCTCAAATCATTACCCATTCTTCCAGACCTCAAGAAAAACTGCTGGTTTCAGGTATAAGAATATGAATATCATTTGAAGGGCCAATGAGGTTGTTTAGACTATCCTCTTGGTAAAACAAGATTTCGTTTTGTCCTACTTGCTATCTTGTGCCTAATAAAGTGCAATTTTTCATCAGGGTTTGCAGGTCTTCAGGTGTAGATATAGAAGAACAATATACTTTCATTCCCTGAGGTATGATGCCTTTGTAATATTTTTTTTCTATATATTTTACTCCTTTTAATAAACTAGAAAAAAAACTTTACAAGTTAGAGATTCCTTTAATCATTTAGGCTATTTTCTAAATATCTTCTCAGTCATAGAGTGAATGCAATAGTGTTTGAAGGACCTATGTGGCAGTGTCAGCCAAAGCAAAAAAGAATTGAGAAGCAATGACAGAAAACATAAAAAATAAAAGAACTTTTGGTATATTTACTCATGCTTGTGGCTGTTTAGGTGTTTCTCTTTGGCACAGTACATCATCTTTATCATTGAATAATATTTTCAAATGGAAACAAAATTCTTGTGGAAAAATGCATGGTCTGTGAAGGACTGGTATTTTCAGTGGAACAAGATTAGTTTTTAGGAGATAAATAATTTTGTTTGGACATGGGGAAATATGAAAACGTGCTTTAGTGGAAACATTTAAAACGTGAGTATTTAGTTATCATAAGGGAAAATAACTTCCCATTGTCTTCCCTTGTGACATATCTTAATGCATGTCTGTTTCTTACAGAGATATCCCTTGGACAAATAGCTCTTTGAAAAGGACAGGTGCACCATTTGATAAAACTGCTACCATACATTCCTCTGCCATTTTTAAATGAGCTTCTTTCCTTGCAATTATTTTTGCAGCATCTCATATTTTAAAGTTACTTCGCTTAATTTTTGCTTAGAGGATGATGAGACACTTGAACAGGTTGCCTAGAGAAGTCATGGGTGTGCCAACCTTGCAAGTGTGCAACATGGTCTAGTGGAAAACACCCCAGTTCACAGCAGAGGGATTGGAACTATGGGATCTCTAAGGTACCTTACAACCCAAACTATTCTATAGTTTTATGAGTAATCTCTTCTATTTGTCATGTTCTATAAATTGAAATTCCATATCAAGATTTAGGCTCTCCTGCCTATCTTCCATCCAGCTCACAAACAACTTAATAAATCCTGCCAATTGTTGTATCGCAGTCTGGTAATCATTTAACCTAACCAACTGGCACTGTGTCATCATAAGTAATCAGAGGTTTCTGCTCCAAACAGAAAGTACC
>VXBX01002668.1:600313-652026 GCA_013400415.1 Scytalopus superciliaris | reverse complement strand
CTCCTCCCCTCTCCTCTCCTCTCCTCTCCTCTTTCTCATTTGACAGCAAAAGAATTTGAGATTACCCCTATCCTTTAAGCTGATCCATTTTCCATATCTCTACTCCTTGATGTGATGTTTCATAATTAAAAAAAAAATAAAATCCATTAAATAATCATTCATTCCTCCATCTTAAGATTTTATTTAAAATTTTCTCATCTTGCTCTCATGATGTTTCTGAAGTTTGTTTGTCTTTGGAAAGAGAAAATTACTTGTTTTTCTCTTTTTTTTTCATATCACAGCTATCAGGGGGATGTTCTCTTGAGTCCCAATTTAAGAGTGGCCAAGGGTTTGTTGTACTGTTCTGAGCAACAAAGCTTTCTAAAACTCTTTGGTCACTATCTTAATCTTTCTCTGAAGTCCTATGGGAACTTATTTTGTTTTTCTGCACTAGGATTTGGGAACAGCTACCAGTGACAGACAAGTTTGTTCTTCTTTGAGGAGCTGTTAAATACGGTTCTGACTGGAATGTATCAATCACAGATTTCCCAATCTTCCTTTGATTTATCGGCAAAGTTGAAAAATGTTGGCATCAGTCCTGCAGTGCCTGTTTTCCTACTGAGCAGCTGTATACATTTTAAAAGGCCAATTCAGTTGAAAAGAAATTACAATGAAAGTAAATATGAACAGACACTTCTTTCCTTCAAATTCCTGCTATCACTTTCCATTTTCTGCACAAAAAGACACTGTTACAATTTATTCAATAAACATTAAGATCTTGCAAAGCATTTGTCACCAAATCCCTTTAGAAAAGAGATTTTCAGGTACAGCAAGGTATGTTCAGATATTCATTTGGTCAGACTTGGGCATTGCTGCCCTGACTTCCAACTCAGCACCATGATGTTCCCGTCATGTCTGTATGAGACCCATTGCACATTTATTACATTTTATAACTGCAGAAATTGATAGCATTATGTGACAATAGTTATTAATATTGTAATTGTTTAGGATTCTTTTATACAAACCCAGTTTAAAAAACAAGACCAGATTGAGTCAACTAAGGCAAAACCAGCTGGCAAAGGCAGAAAATGCATGACAAAACATGTGCTTCCATTTGTATAAGCATACCAACAACATAAACACACCTGTAAGCAATTGCCCTCATTATGGCTGCTTCTCATCTCTGTTTCCACTGGTTTCAACTATACTTCTATTGTCATAATGTGATTTGTTCATGTGTTCCTGGCAGTAGAGATGAGATGTTTCCCACTAACATCAAATCTGAATTTTGCTACTCTTTTCACAAAATTAAATTGAGGGCCATGCTCTACAGTCAGTCTCACACACAGCTTTAACAAGCACATGCAGACGTGATTCAGGAAATTCTAAAGGTCCTCTCACTTAGACAGACTCTCCTAATGATTTTAGTTATTGGAAATTTCAGTGTCCACCAGCAAAAATTGCAGTTATTGTTTGAAACAGGGCTTTAGAAAGTAATGTGTTTGGAGTCCTTACTATAACTCAACTTTAACTTTTTGATTATGTGCAGAGAAAGAGGTAAGACTTAGACTTTTTCAAGTTTGGTTCAGTCTGAAAAAAAATTAATTCCTCTTCAGTAGGTGTGAACAGCTAATCCAGAAGGAATATAAAATCCAACCTCCCCCACACTGTCAGCTAACTATGGAAATACAGGTATCCAGTCTCTGTAGATTCTCCTTTTAGCACTTTAACCTCCATTTCTCATCAGTTTCCCATCTGAATTATGGAAGGAACTACTTGGCAATCATAATGACAGCAGCAGGCCACACACAAAACACCTACTACAGCACTGGGAAGAGTTTTATGTACGCTGCAGAACTTTGGGACAACAATCTTATCCCCATGTTAGAAATTCTGGCACAATATCCATATCATTATTTTCATCAGTGTATGGACAGTACACAACCCAGCTTTGAAGGTGCAGCAATACACATATTCTATACATGTGTTAACTTGTGCTATTGCCTTTAGAACTGCTCTTAGATTTATAAAAATAGCATTATGGTCAGCTAAGTAACTACATTTTCTGTTTATATTGAAGATATAAGAAACTTGATTTAGTTGCTGAAGATTTTGCTATTATTTTAACCCTGTTGATGTCAGAAGCAACATACTCTGGGAGTGTAAAAAAAGGCTCTCCTCACACCTTTTTTGAAAAGTTGTGTTAGTTCCAGATACTATCTATTTAGTAATGCTGAAATGTGAACCAGAAAGGCCAAGGGCTCACTTTCAAAATCCTACTGAAGACTGACTTTCATAGGAGAAAAAGGTTATCTTTTTTCTTATGTATTAAGTACAGACTGTGTTGAAGTTATTAAGAGAAAATTGTAGAAGTCAATAACATCCATAGTCAAGTGTGTTGTGTTTGGCATGTTCAGAATGCATCAGTACTTTTAAAAAGTGATTCCAAAGAGCTTTTATGCCTTCTTGCTACCTTGGCTGTGGCTGTGCCTCTAGTATGGCCCTTTGGAGTGCTGTAGGACCTACCATTATCATTGATGACAGCAAGAACTTCTGTTGCCAAAATATATCAGGAAAGTTGCATAGACATATCTGGTAGACACTCTTGTAGCCATTCCTCATCAAAGGTCAGAGTAGGTTTCAATCACCATGGTGCTGAGGGTAAGCTCCCTTGAAATGACTTGAAATGGCAGAACCCATCTTAACATCAACAGAGCAGCCTATTCTCCCTTGACTGTTACCCAAGAGCTCTGAAACACTTGTCCATGAGGACACAATCTTCCCTCTGAACATGAGTACGAACAGAAGTACACAGGTCCCAGAGAACCATGAGAAAACTCCCTCCTCTCATATCTAAGTTATAAAGCAACAGCCTTCTGTCAAGCAAAACCTCAAGTTACCAGGCACAGCTCATTATCTGCTCATGATTATACTGAAAACCAGGGCAGAACCCACTGTATTCAAACAAAGTGGAGGTGATTCCTCAGAATGGAGTCCATGAGTAAACTACAGATGAGTCTGCAACCATGTTTGTCCTAGACTCATGCTTTGTTTGGGAAAGAATAAGGAGTTTTAGTCCCTCACCTGAACATTTCCTGGTTGAAGGAATTGCTACCCAGTCTCCCTCATACTAGACCCGAAGAACAAAGTATGCCAAAGTTGATGAAAGAAGAGGAGGAAAACTTACCTCCTTTTTTCTACCTGTTTAGATCAGTTAATAGTGCACAAGAAGGACATACTGCAAGGTCCTCTTCTATCCTTGAAAAGCTTTGTATTAACCCAAGACCTTCCAAACATGACCAAGAATGATGCAATCATCAGTGAAATCTTTGCAGGGAATACAGAATTTGCACAAGCATGTACCATCATTAGAAGAAGAAAAGAGAATTATAGGCTCAGACAAGGGGAAATATAAAATTCTGAGACGTGTCTATTCATAAAATTAGAATGAAATTCACTAATTCCAGAATTCACTAAAGAAGATTTAATCAAAACAGGACAAGAGGTTTATTTATACATTTTCAAGTGGAACAAGTTCATCATAATGGTTGCCCATAAAATGTATCAACTGCCTCTGGAAAATAAAAAATGTGACTCCAGCAATTGCTGTACTCTTTAGGTATTTTATGTGGGAAAACCATATCTGTTTATCTGCAGCAAAATTGGCAAGTTTTTAAAAGAAATTTTGCCAAAAGCTTTTGTTAACCATAAAATATGAGAGTATAATAACATATGCCATGCCTTCTGGGTATAATCTTACTTATAGCAGCATAAATCAGGAGTTACTTCAGGAAAGCTGAAAAAAAATTCTTTATGAAAGAAATTCAAAGCCAGTGTGCTCCAAGCTGATTGTGACACAGATGTGTGAGTGCAACAGCTCTTTTCTGATCACATAATTTCATTTCTTAGGATGACATAAAGTTACTGAGTGTCTGGCTATTCAACAAGGAAAAAAATATGGTGCAGAAGAAGAGGCAACACCTCATGAGCTTGGCATCTTCATGCCTCTTTTAACCATCTGGCTGAGTACCATGCTGACTAAACAGGGCCCATGTGTTTAGCAGCTTGTTTTTGTACCAGTGTTTCTAAGAACAGGTCTCCAGAACTAACACAGTATAGAAACTGGCAACAGATGTTTGGCTTAGGACCCTTTTTTCATTCTCTCCCTTTATTCTCTATAGAGAAGCTGTAGATAACTTATAACTAAAGTAGTTAAACGGTACTTGAATCACTCTCATTAGCAACCTCCATGTTCTCTATGAATGGTTGAAATTCTCCTGAAGCATCACATTCATGATTTGTCATGCAGACTTGGGAGTGGAGTTTAGCTAAAGCCATGGCCAAGAAGAGCACACTCAAATGCCCTTTTGCATGCTAAACATAAAATAAAATTGAAAATGGTTATTCCTTCCCATTTGTTGCCTCCTGTTAGCCCACCTTTCAGAATATCATGTTCTGGGGGTCAGGCCTTCTGTCAGGTGGGTTGTGTGGTATGAATTACGGTGCCATTCCTCACTAGCCAGTGAGGGATAAAAGCAAATGGAATGGGTTAGTAGCACAACAAACAGCTTCAGGAGACCTTAGAAGACCTTAAGGTACACATACTGAGAGTTGTGGAAGGGTGTGTGGAAAGCCATGCACAGCCCCACTCTCTTCTAACCACTGTGTTGGGAATTTGAAAATTATCTCCCTATGTCAAACAAGATTAACGTCTTTCTTTCTGATCTTTCAAATCTTGGGCAACAAACATAAGTAATTCTGGGGGGGGAAGAGTCTATTGAACCACAGCACGTAAAGAGCTGAAAATTTCTCTTCCATTTAAAATCTGTTTAAGCACTGTTTTTTTTCAAGAGACATTTCAGGGTTAGCCATGGCTTCATGTTTTCTTCATGTGAATGTCAACTTGCATTAGCCATTAGCCACTTCTCCACAAGCTCCCTCTTTGTGGCTACCAGATCAGAAACACAATCAGTTCAAGATGTGAAGTGTAAACTCACAGGGTGGAACTATGTCAGGAAACAATAATGCTGTCCTGACAGGCTTTAAACAAGATTAAGTATTCTCTACTCTCCAACAGCCTAACTCTAGCACAAAAAGCTGTCAGATGTGCACTAGCTAATTTGACAAAAATGTGACTCTCAGCTCAGCCTGGCTCTAGATCAAACCTGCCCTGGTAGGTGAGATGGTGAGGCACACTGCTATTCAATACAGAAGCTCAGCCTAAGACAGAAGTCTGGCTACAAATATGGTATCACTCAGACAAGGTGAAAACATTTTGACAGATGAGTTTTAGACCAGAAAACTCATTTTCTGTCAAAATATAAACATCTCAAGGGAATGTGCTGATTTTTAAGGCATTTTTCTGCAAGTATCAAAATATTTTCAACTTTTTTTTTTTTTTTACACTTTGACAGCATCAAAATGTTTTGTTTAGATACAGCAAAAACTTTTTTTTAATTCCATCTTTGGTTTTATGACATTAATTTTGACATAACATAGTAAAATGAGTATTTACCATAGCTGATACTTTTATATTATATGTCAACATAATTATAAAATGCTGTCAAAATATTTTAACGTTTCCCAAGTCTTCATTCCTCAAAGACTTTAAGACATTTGGTTTGCTTTAACTCATGATTAAATATATGAGGAAATAGCATAATTTCTCAGTGGATAAGAATTTTTTTTTTGTAAACTGCTCAAGATTCTACAACTTTGTTTTGTAATGCTGTATTTCAAATAGTGAGTCTCACAGTAAAATCCTCCTCCATGAGAAAATTACTGGAGATGATCCTTTATACCAATATAAATAAAGGAAAACTGAACAAAAAGATAAATGTTTGTCAATGTTTTTTCTCACATACCTGAAAGGACCTTGAGTCTGAGGAAAACAAGCTGATGGACTAGAAGAATTCTGCCTTTTAGAGAGACAGATGAACAGCAAGTGAAGAATAATTTTGTTCAGTTCTAGCCTAGAAATTGCTGTAACAAGAGCTCGGGACTCTGAAACTCTAGTGTCACTATTCCATCTATCTGCTTCTGAGGTGGGCTCAGTTGTGAAAGTTTATGAAGTTCAGATGGAAAGTTTATAAAGGAAGAAAAAAAATAGAGGACAAAATAAAACATTTCTGATCACTAGTTGCAGAATCTTACGTTTTAGTTAATCAAAATATTAAATATCTTTTCTACTTATTTTAAAATACTGTGTATTTGTATGAAAGCAAATATTTTTAAAAGTGTAAATTTGTTTTGAACCCAACAATCTCTAAAAAATCTAAAATTCTGTGTTTTCCCCTAGTCACAATTTGATAAATGTTGAGAAGTTGGAGGCAAAGAATTAGATGTTAGTCAGACTTCTGGTAACCAAAATAGGTACTACTCAGAGTTACTCTAGCATCCTTGAAATTTTTGAACAAAAACAGTAAATGGTGCTAGGATGGCTTAAAGTTATAAGGTTTAATTACTATTTGATTTATTTATTCTTTCAATGTCTGTGGTGAGGATAATCATTTTAAGAGAAAGTAATCCTTAAATCAGAACTGATGATGTATTGTTCATCATACAAGGGGGGAAAAAAATGTTGCACATTCTTGAAAGATGACAGTAACCATTATGTTTATATGTCATAGTCCTGGAGATGCTGTCTTACAAAATGGTAGGTAAACTCCAGCTAATGCAAAAGCAACAGATGTTTTTTCTGGAAAGGAGAAATATGCTACAGAGGATTACACCCTGCAACAAAGATGTTATGTAGGGTGTTGTTATATAACCACTGGATTCATCATACACTTTCACATGATCCTCACTTGAAACCAGGCTGATAACCTCAACCAGTATGTAGTTAAAGGGACAAATGCCTCCTCTAAGTAACCTGTTTTATTAATCTTTTTGTCCATTTTCACTATAAAAGATAAAGAAAAAAGAAGGCTTTAGTGACTTTTTCAGGCCTTGAGCCAGCATACTAACTATTCAAGGAATGTTTCATCATCCAGTAGAACTAGGACTAAAATGGACAAACTTTCCCACAGATTCTGCCAATGTGTTTGAATTCTGCCTATAATAACAGTCCTACTATTGCCAGTACCAGGCCTTTTGTGTGCAATCTCAGCTCAGTCCAAATTACATAAAGAATAAAAATGTGTACTGAGATGTAAATTTTAAGTTCATTTCCCTTTGTGTTTCTCTTAGATATCTATGCAAACACTGCTAGCCTTTCCAACAACATAACAAAAGCATATGTCTTTAAAACAAATGGGACCTCCTTGCTACCAGGGAATAGCAGTTTAATTAAGTAATAATATTTCAGTGTCATGCTGCCATGGGAAGACTAGGCAGTGAGAAGAGGGTTAGTCTAAATGTGATTAAATCAGAGGTATGGGGATAAGATGGCTTAATTTTTTTCCACCTCAACAATAAGTAGTGAATGGACCCTGAACAATAGTGAATAAGTCACCTAATTTTTCATTTTCTGCTTTGAAAATCCAGCAATAGCTATAATGTTTATTGACTGTCTGTTTGGTTGTTTCCAGCAGTTTGCAGTGTTTCCTGGATGAAGTAAATTGCTATAAACTGATGAAAAATATTGAAAAAAAACATTACATGGCTAAACTTCCTTGTTTACATTCAAAATACGGATTTTTTTAATTGTAATGGGGATTTGAGTCTGCCAGGAATTTCCAGACTATGCGTCCTATCCATTTTATTTCAGTCTGTTTATCACCATGACCGTCTTTCTGCATATTTCATTGTAGGAAAATATTTTTTGCATGGAGAGATTACCAAGGAGAGAAAATAACATTGAAATTAAGAGTGTAATGGGTGGTTCTTCGTAGATGTGATACTGGTATGCAGAGTTACTATAATTTTAAATAGAATATTTACATCACCCTCCTGGTTCTACACTTAGGAAACAGCAACTCAATTATCTATGCTTGTTTATCTACTGGGAAATGAAGGAAAAAATTAACCATTTTTGGAAGGTACAATTTCCACTATGCTATACGGACCTCTCTTAATACAGCAGCTCAGATATGTACCTATGCAATGGTACAGTTGGATAGTTCCCATTCACACCAGGATATGGCTGGCAGGTTCCTGGCCAATCTAGGCTTCTGACACTTTATCCTGGCCCACAACCCTTTCGAGAGTGCAGACAGCAGCCTGACCACAAAAATCTCTTCCATTGCCTGCAAAGAGCCAGGATCTGCAAGTCTAAGTGGCAATGAACACCTGTGTGTGAGGAAAGGCTTCTGTCTGAACGATTCCTTCTCTTCCATGTCTATGCAGTCAAACTAGGGCCAGTCTCTGGAGCTGCGCAAAAGCACTTGAAACCTGAACTGTACTGGAAAACAAAGGCATCCCCTGGCATGCTGTGGTCCCTTCACCAGACTGTCCTCTAGGCAGTGGCTCTTTCAGCAGCACGACACAACTTTGTAGACAGTTCATCTACCAAGCAGGTCCCCTGTCATAGGCTTCTACCTCTTGCTTAGTTCAGGTAGTGCAGCAATGAGTAGTGCATACCATGGGGACCTACCCTCCATTCCCTGTGACCTGGGACATCTTGCTGAGGGAAAGCATCTGAAGGTTTTTTGAGCTTAAGCAGGTGACAAGCATGAAGCTGAGATGTTCTCAATCTCTCTTTAATTTCCATTTGGGCCCAGTTCCCAATGCACCTGGAGCAGGCCTGGATTTCAGTGCCACTTAACACATTGCAACACATAAGAAACTTTATTACTGTGACTACAGGCTACAAGGAAAGCAAACAGGATCAAGGATATACCAGACTGTGGCCAAAGTGTGTTCTGTGTTCATCAGTACCTATGTACAGAACAGGTGGAGAAAGCAGCCTGGTCAGTGAGTCATTCTGTCCAAAACCTGTCCATTGTATTAGAGTCTATTTTCTGTATTTCTTTTGTCCTGGTGAAGAGGTTTTGTCCTGGGGTACATCCTTAGGGGGAGGCATTGAGGTTGAGCCTTGACCTTACCCAAAAGTTTAAACAGATTCACAGCAGAGATTGTCATGAGCCTAAGAGAAATCTACATGGCTCTGTTCTTTGAAAGTCTCTCTTTGTCTCCACAAAACATAGTGCAGCACAGCTACAAGTGGCAGGTATAGATCTGTCTGTGTAGATAAACAGCCTTTTGGAGTGGGAAGGGAGTGGAGAGAAAAACTCGCTGTTGGAGATGTCTCCCACAAAGGATTCTATTAACATTTGATTACATTTCACAGAATTTATTGCTGCAATGCCCTACAGATAAGATATGCCAAAACACTGGCTGAGGCTTTTACTAAACATAAATTCTACAGAGTGCAATCAAAGTGTCAGTGGCAAGCTTGATCTGTTCTGCATGTATGTGATGCAATGTTACTGTCAGTGGGTTTGTTCAAACATAGCAAAACCTGCTGCTTTCAAGGCACTGAGAGCCTCAGTTTGCTCCTCAGGATATTTGGTAATTGCTTTGAAACTCTTCATTAATTAAATAAACATTGTGGGGGAGGGGAATGAGGATATCACCGAACAAATTTCCCAGCTGTTTTCAAGTCATGGTTTTTCTGCTATACTGCTCAGAAAACACAAAATGTGGGAGTGGAATAAAATGTTCCAACTAACTGAAGTGTCATTCTGATGAATGTCTCACTGTGGTTTCTCAGCTGCTGAAGATGAGTTATGGGGCAAAACTGAAGGACCACTTTATTACCCACCACCACATTCAACACTACTATAGACATGAAAAACATTTTCCATTCTGTAGAAAACTTGGGGCAAAACCGTTACTTCTGCACCAGGAGTGCCTACCAGCAGAGCTTTCAAAACAGACATGAAACATCAGTAGTACCTGGTTTTAGACATGCAAATATGCACATAAGTAACAGACAGAAAGTCTAGAAAAAGCAAAGTGATTAAATAAATATTGGAATTCTTTAAAGACTCTTGGAAGGCTAAAAGTGGGTTTTCCCAAATAAAGGTCTCACCTTTTACAGGTTGTTTCTGCAATTAATAAAACACTTTCAAGAGCTTTATATATAACCTGCTACTGTCTTTTAAGGTAATCTTAAATCAGGAGATACTATTTAAACATTGAATTTTCTCCAAACAGAATCAAAATTCCTTGTATTTTCTGCAAGGAACAAAAAGACTGAAATCCAGCCTAGTTTTACATCTCTACATGTAGGCATTCTGCTTAGTATGAAAAGAGAAGCAAATTTTGGTCTAACAAGATCAAGTGCTGGGATACATTTTTCTTCTTTCACAAGATAGGCTTGAGGCAAAAAACCCAAAGAGACACCTTCAAAATTCAGCTTATGCCTCCCTGCTCCCATACAGTTCCAACAGCCCCGCAGTGATCTAAATGGATCATGAGAAGAATTTTTGAGGCACCAGACTCACCTCTTACTGCTCGGGTGATAAAAAGAGAAGCCAAAAGATGTCAAGCATTTGCCCTGTGGCAACTAACAGAGCTCACCACTAGTATGTCATCAGCATTTTAACACACAAGACTCTGATAGTGATAATTATTTATGATATGGGAGACTATCTAAACAAAACAATGATATCTAAAAGGATTTCTGAAGGTTCCTTAGCATGATTTATTGTATTTTTATGTTAATAGTGAAGAAAATTTATTTTCAATATGGAAGATGTAGCCAGAAGAAAGTGATTTATCATTTAAACAACCAGAGCCAAATTACGTCTGATAATTTGGTAGATAGGAGCATCTAACTCCCTGAAATGTAAGTATCATGATTTTTTTTTTTTCATTTTTCTTGCCTAAAATCAAAGAAAGAAAAGTTAGAATCAAGTCACTTGTCAGTCTGTGGCTTTTCACAAAACTAATTCTTATTCTGATAAGAAAGGAACAACATAAGTTCCAAAATAATTCTGATTATTCAGAAAAGAATGTGGTGTATCAAATTAACTAAGAACAGATGAAATAAGATGGAGTTTGAATTACGTCCTCCTAGACATTGTTGCCTGGCACTCATATTTTACCCACAGTTACCAAGATTGCATATCAATGCCTGGATTTATTCACCGAATTTACTGACTTTTAATTTTCCCTTTCCAGCAAAGACTGAGCATTATACTTGCATGCAGTAATTACTGAATTGTTTGTGTCTGACTAGAGATATTTGCCCCAGCTATGATGCCCCCTTCTATCACTAACATAACCAAGCCAGTACTATTTGCTAGGTTTACTATCATCTTCCTTACTGGGTAGCACAGATCCGTCTCACTGTGGAAATCAGGCCTGCACAATGAGTGAGGGAAATGATTCACAGAGTCAAAAATGAGAAAATGATCAACAGTGCTGTTACACAAATCAAAAAATTTGGAGAAAGGTAAGCTTGCAATATTCATGCCGTCATATTGCATATATATATATTTCAGTTTCTATCTCCACAAGTTGTTCTGTAGACAGATGTAAGGCATTCTCCCAAGTCTTTATACTAATAATTCCAGAGAATTTGGAGCAAGTCCAGGGTAGGGCTATGAAATTGATAAGGAGCCTAGAGAACCTCCCTTACAAAGCAGAGTAATGTGAGAACAGCAGGAGAAACTTGTGTTGTACTGACTCCAGGAAGGTGATGTGACTTTGCATGTAAGAGGGCTTTAGCAGAGTATGTCAACACAAACTCAAGCAGACTTAAGGGCTCCTCCAGGTTTTGCTGTCTTGTATTATCCATTAAGGACTGCTATAATAAACTTGCAGAAAAAAAGTTACACTCCAGTCATTTCCCCTTTCCTTCTAACTCCTTGCATTCAAATGGTTAACAATCATTTACCCTGTTCCCACACATGCCAACAGACTGTCATTGTATTAATTCTTCATATCATGTCTGTTATCAGTCAAATTCATTATACTCTTTGAAGCATACCAATTATCTACTGGATTTCTCTTCTCTGAAGCTGCAACATGGGAAAGAAAAGAACAATGTCTCTAAAAATAACAGAAAAAAATGTAATTGAAAGCCACTTTCTATTCCAGCACTTTTTCAGACAATGTCACTAATAAAGTTAAAATACTGCTTACTTTTGAAAATTGATTAAAAAAGGGAGAAGCAATCTCTTTCTACAACATCAAGACATTGCCCTGCTCGCATGCACTACAACTACTAAAAAGCTCTTCATTTACTGAATCCCAAGCTGTTTTCATCAAAAGTCAGTTGTTCCTTCAAGTCATGCCATTTATTAATCAAGTACGTATTTGCTTGCTAAGTAGACTTGAATTTTTACTTTTTCTTTTGTGAACATCAAAATTGTTAAAATTGAATTAAAATGAGTTATTTGCTACATAATTTTAGTACTCACTATCCTTCATATCCCCCAAATCTTCATTTGCAAAGCCTAGCCATGATGATCCTTCATATCTTTAAGAATTTTTTGAGAGCTTTTGCAAATGTCAATTTTGTAGTTCTCTGGCAGGAGGCTCAAATTGTTAGATGGATTAAATAAATATGCCATTTACAACCTCCTGTTATGGGGGGTTTGTTTTCTCCCAAATACAAATGATAGAGAAAACTCCACCTCAAACTGCATGTATCAGCCATAAAATTAATTGCATAGCTTGTAATTGTTCTCATTCTTCTTCCTTCTTATATAAATTTTTATCTCAGTTTTGATTAGTGGATATGGGGAAAAAAAGTTGGTTTGTTTCCTTTTTGGTTTTTGGTTTTTGTTTGGTTTTTTTTCCCCCCTCTGGGTTGTATTTGATTTTTTTTTTTTTTTTTTTTAAGCATTGAAAGACAGATTGTTCCTGCTCTGTGGACCTAAAAGGTGACCCAGTTTCTATACTTGAGCAGCAAAGAAAGCAGACTTCCTTTATAAAACACCTTAGCAGCCACTAGAAGTAATGCTTGAAAATTAAGTCCAAAAATTGATCCAGCTTCCAAAAAACTTATCATGTACATCTACTTGCCTCATTTTCTCATCAAGGACTGGATTCACCTCTATGAATGTTTGCTGTTCTAAAGAAAGGCATTTGGATAAGTTACTCCTCTGCATTCTTTCTATAATCATCACAAAGGGATGCACACATCACAATATGATTGATCCCCTTTGATAACACAAGTCTAAAATAAAATTAATTGGTTTCTGGAGAGATGTCACAGTTGATTGACTGTGGAGTGATCACAGACACCTACATCTGAGACCACTAAAGGCAGCAAATTCCATCCCATCCCTACCTACCACCAACACACTCGATTCACTTTTCGAATAAGCAATTTCTTTTTTCTTTGAATTTAGCAATTTTTTAAAAAATTTCCCAATTCAGCTGTAAAATTCAGGCACCTTTCTTCCCAGTAACACTGAACATAGTATCCCAGCTCAAGGAGTAAAAGAGAACAACCAGCCTGTCCAGAGCATTACCAGCCTCTGTGCAAAAGCTAAGGCTAAGGAATCTCTCCTTTCCCACACTTCCCAATTACCTGCTCAGGCTCAGATGAAAAAGGAGGCAACAAGTGCTGGAAAATTTTCCCTTCTGCTGCCTTCCAGTTTACACACCTGGCACCTCTGTACTGTTCTGCATCCATCAAGTCTGTCAGAGTCCATGCAGCTTCTGCAGGCTTCCTCAGTCTTACAAGCAACCTAGAAGACTCCAGTCTCTTCCTAACAAAACTAGTTTGAACAGAAACATGATTTATATGTATATATAAAAGTGTTTATCTGACACACACACACATGCCAATGTAGTCTGAAAGACTCAGTACCTATACACAGTCAGGCATGGTCCCTGTAAGCCTTATTTAGGTATCCAGAATCTCATTTTACCCATCTGACACAAATATTCTGAGTTACAGAACAGTTGCTTAAGGTTCTTCCACTTCACATGGGGGAAGGTCAAATGCACTTTGCCCACTTAAAACTAATTTCTCTAGGTGTGTACAAGATTCTAGTTGAGATCTTTTGTACTGTTTGCTTCATACAACTAAAGCAGAAGGGGTTTGAATACTTAAAAATTTTGTCTTCTCCTGTATTTAGCACTTTTTACCAGATCTGTAAGTGCTTGAACAATCACTATATTGCATACACAGAGAAATTTCAGTTTTGAGGTACGCAGTGACATTTCCTGTCACGACCTTGCATGGTCACTTATTCCCCCTCTCTTCTGTGCTGTGTAAATAAATTGAAAGAGTGGAAAGTAAGTGGAAATATATTAACTGAGCTTTAGTAATTTCATTCCAAATGTTTTGGAATGACTAATGAACTCTCTGAAGCTAAATTCTTTGTCTTTCAGATGCTTGACATATTTCTCAGCTAATTGAACATTTATAAACACACAAAAAATTAAATTTTCATGTCATATTTGCATGTGAAATTCTGGCTGGACTGTAAGCTTGCTTTGTTTAAGAAAACCAAATTCTCATTAGTGGAGAATGAAAGTATGAGCAAAATCACTGCTTGCAAATAAAATTTAAAAATTAAAAAAATACATGTAAACACCCACACACATATAGGCAAATAAACAATGCTGCTGAACTTTCTGATGGGAAAAATGCATGACATTTTTGTGAAGTTCTCACATCACCTACGTGAAGGTTTTTTCCCAAATTGATTAAACATTGTTTAGCTATATTAAGCACTTTTTATGTTACATTTTGAATTACCATACAGGTGAGTAAGCAAAATCATAAAAGAATTTTTTTTTTTCATGTAGATAAAAAAGGATTAAGCACACATTAGTTACTAGTTGAAAACACAGAGGTTATTTGGTATTTGTGTGAGAAGGGAGGAGACATGAACTTTTGAGTAGACTACTTTTTATGCTGCAAGTCCTGCTGTAGTGCTGTGTTTTAGAGATAAGTACATTTTCAGAGAGACACCGTTTAGAAGGATCTATTAATATGAATAGAAGTGCAAGAGCTTCTAATGCTTCGCTGCCTAACATGGTTCATGATGGTAGAAGTGCAGAAAACTTGCCCTAAATGAGGCACGCACAGTCCATAGATTTTCTTGTCAGCCATCACATCTAGAGCAAGATTGCAGTGCTTCTGAAGACCGATTAAAGAGTAAATTTTAGTTCCTAAGTTGGTATGCCTTGCAAAAGTAGTGAGAAAAAAGATCAAAAATGAGAAGAAATGCAAGTATTTATGCCTATGTAGAAAGTGTTATCCCATCAGTTTGAAATATTTTAGCAAGGGCAAGTAATCAGTGATAATAAGTATCTCTGAAAGTAAAGTTTTACCATGCAATTTGTTTATTCTGCCGCACAAGATAGGGATGGGATACAGATTCAGTAACAGTAAAAATTGGACATAAACAAAGAAAAAGAAGATACCTGCCACATTCCCCCTGGGAAGCAACATGCAAAGAAACATGCTGTTCTGCTGGGTGCAATTGATGCATTTTATGTAATTTTCAGAAAGTCTGCCTTAAGCATAAATCTCTGAGGTTTCATTTTGGGAACTTCTATGTCTCTTAATAACATACTTTTGAGTGAATGTCTCCGAAATATGAAACAATATGTAGTATATTTAGCTTCTGCAAAACAGCCTGTATGGATCATATTTTTTCTTTATCCTCAACAGTGTGATACCTGTGAGATACTGAACTTCCTATAGTTGTAATAACAAAAAAAGTGCCATCCTATTACAAAAATATGTTAAGCACATGATAAAACTAAGCTTGTGAATGAGGCAGCACCAAGACAAAATTTATTCTGACTCATCCACCAAAGGGGATCACCCTAACCTTACCAAATGAAGATGCTTACAAACTACCCGGACTAAACTAGAAAGACAACTAAATAAACCCCATCTGAATTGCAGACTTCTGCCCCAGGCGTGAGTCACCCATCAACATCTGTACGAGAGCAGATGGGCTCAGCCTCAGCCAGGGGGTGATCAGGCTGATCGGCCAGATCCCCAGAGTGCCATAATCCTTTAGACCTCCTGGGAGAATGCGTCATTCACTCAAACAGCCCTGAATCACACGTAAAGTGCTATTCTTCCAGCCAAGCAGCTCCTGAGAGCTTGTGTACAGACCTTGCAGTTTTCTCTCCAAGAGTTAATGTGAAGTGTTTCGGTTGAATTGAGAACTCCTTCATCTTCCTGAGAGCCCTTACATTTCATCTGCAAAGTCAGAACTTTTCTTTCTCACTCTCATTCCAGACATGCAAAATGTGTGTGGTGCTCTGTTCATTCCAGGAGTTGGGATATGAATGTTTCTGTCCCTTCAGCCAGAGGAGGGCAGGGAACCCAAATTCTTCCCTTTTGGGATGACTGCCTGACTCTGGGTGGTGCTATTTCCTCCTTGCAATAGGAACCCTGCTCAGTAAGGCATTTACCCTCAAACAAGGGACTGCGGTATCTGGTTTCCAAGTGTACAGAAATGTCTAATGAGCTGCTGACCTCAAACACCTACGCCCTCTGAGGTGTGATGTTTCAGCCGTTTCTGATGGCAGACCCACCTGCATTCCTGCATGAACAGCCCTCCGTGGGTAACCCGCTGAGGCACTGTGCTCCTCCTCTAACTGAGGTCAGAAACCAAGGAGTACCTCGACTATCTTAACATCTCACTGACAGGCAAAACATAACATTTTTTAGCTTCCAAAAGTCAAGCAGGAGGTGTGTCTGCAGTCTTAAAACCTCACCAGGACACTAAAGTTAACCTGCAGGTATTTCTCACATTGATATTCATGTTGTTCACCCACAAATACTTTAAATACCAACAAGAGAATATCAAAGTGTCATTATATCTCAAGAGTTAAGAAGTGTGTGTGTGTGTGCATGTGTGTATGTGTGTGTGTGTGTGTGTGTTCAGTTTAGTGATTGCAAGCAGTAACGAAATAAATCTGGGAGATATAAAACTGACAAGGTAGTAGCTTAGTCCTTAGGGAAAAAACGTGACGAAAACAGGGATCCCAACAGTCCATAGTGCAAGGATTTGTGCAGCCTTCTAAGGCAGTAGAAGGACATCAATGCTGTCATTCCTGGAGCATGTGCAGACACAGTGATACTGGGATGCCTTATCCATCCTTCCTAGCTGCTTTTCTGCTGACCAGGAAGGCACCACTCTTGTACACAGTCCTCGTGACAAAGGAAGCAGGTTCAACATGTGATGTGGTCAGAAACAGGTTTGGTTTATTTTCCTATGCAAAGATATAGTGAGTTGCCCCCCCCCGCCCCAGGGCAGTCCCAATCACATGGCTTACATAACTGCAGATCTTTTCTTATTTCTTGACCTCTCTGCTCTTGCCTGTGCTTTTGTCATCTCCATCTTCTCACAACTAAATAACTATTATTATATCTTCTGCCATGGTCCCAATTTTGCTACATCTGTACCCAAAGTTGATGGGTTTGATATCACTGTCTATGTATTCCTGGTTTTATATGCTGTTTCTGATATGCTTACCTAGATAGTGTTAGCTGTGCATTACCTGTGTCAGAAAGGTCACACATATTCCCCTCCTATTATCTGTGAAATTCAGACATTTGTTAAGCAACTCTCCCTTAAACATCTGTGAAATCCAGCCTCCCTTCACAAGTGCTTACAGATAGTCTTACAGTGTTATCTGTAACCTTTGTCAGATTCATGCACTGCTAGCAGTCACATTCAGAAATTCCAGCTATGTCATGTCCAGCAGCTTCTTACATCCCCTCCAGTTATCTTCACCTGGGATCAGAACCCCATCACCTGTCTACATCCCTGATATAACTGAGATGTCCCTTGGCCCGAATGCAGGTGCCAGGTGAATATTGAATTGATCAGCCAAACAAGAAAGAAGATAAACCAGTTCTGCAAGTGGAAAGAATAGAGAAGCTCAGATGTGTAACACCTATCTAGTGTTTTGCCGTGTGCAAATCCACAGCCTAAGGGAGGAAGACTCCTACTTTTCTTATAGATTTTAAGAGCAACATTCATGTCATGTAGCATGAGCTGTCTAAAACACACCTAATAAAGGCATTTACATTTTCCTCTGAACTCAAAACAAAAACAACAACAACAACAAAACACCAAAACACAAACAAACAAACAAAGCCCAGGAAGAAGTTAGAAGTTTTTCCCTTGACTGATCACAGTTCTTTTCTCTGCAAGTTGTAGGTGGCCTACACTGCCGTAAAGCAGTGCTGCTCCTTGTGCCAATTCCATCAGCTGGTTTTTTCACACTCTTCGTCCTTTTTTACCCCTTCCTACTACTGTGTGAAAATTCTAGATGAGCTTAAAGAGAGACACAGTTGGAACCAAAATCTGGGGCATTAACCTGAGTTCCTTTCTTCCATCGCCGAGGACACAGAGAACAGCGAAGGAAGTGATGGCTGTTTACTAGCTTTGATTGACAGACATTTCCTTCTTGCAGTTTTGTAGGTGAGGTCATCATACTGAGTTTAATTTTTGGGACAGATGGTGCAATTGGGACAGACAACAAAGAACAGATGGCCAATGAGAAGAACCAGAATAAAAACATGTGGTTTGGAGCTGGACAGCTTACTCCTTCCACATCAAACAGTTTAGTGTTCATCTATTTAATTCAAAATTTAGGTTTTCTATGAATGTCTTATAAAAGCCACAGTTAGTACCACTTAGACTTTTAAGTTCAGCATTTTGTCTTCCGAGGTAAATATTCTAACTTACTATGGGAAACTTAAACCAATTTTGTTCTTTTTTTTTGTTTTTTTAAACACTAGTGGAAAGTGATGAAAAATAATGTTGAATGAGACATATTCTGTTTTTTTCAGGGATAGTAAAGAACCTTTAAAATATTTTTTTAAATACTGGTTTCCACTCTTTCCACTTGTTCTGCTATAGAAGACTGGTTTCATAACTACAAGGTGAAGAGAAGAGTTACTGGTACACAAAGGTCATCCTCATTTGCTTCTGAGACTAAGATAATCAGCATTAAGGCACACATCTCAAATCTGCCCTTATTCATTTCAAATTAGTAAAAGCACCATATAAAGAATACAATCAGAATAAAATAAAGATGAATCACTGTGTCATTCAGGTACAAGTTTGGAAAGTATTTTGTAGCCAGAGCATCTCAGTGAGCTTGCTATTAAAGCACTATGGGACAGGAAAAGATGTACATGGACCAGAATAAAATCTCTTCCTCAAAGGAGGATGTTGAATAATTCTTTTGAATATTACTTCAAAATAAAAATTTAATAAAATCACACTGATTTTCAAGAATTGGGTTCATACATGCCTTTATACAACAGTCATTCCACAGAAATTTTCATTAATGAAATTTTATGGAAGCAACCATTGATTTTTTATTTTTCACCTGAGACATCTTTGAGGGTCTCTAGTGCAGTAAGCTGCAGAAGAGCAATAATATGTCTTTCACAGGCCTCAGTCTTCTGTATTCTTATTTTTAAAAAAAACTTCATAAAATACAGCTTTGATCTTATTTGAACTGTTACTAGCATAACTTTTTCTGTTCCAGTTGATTTATTGGTGCCTAATAGTAGATAACATGACCAGAATCAACAATGGTGTATTCAAATGGCACAACCATCTTCTGATTAACAGTTGTATAAATTTCTCACTGATAAACATTTACACAAGTGGTCTGTTTGTTCTGATGGCAAGACAACAAGTAGACCTGTGCACAGGTTATGTTTTATAGAGGAGTTTGCATAAATGCTAATTACTCCCAACTTTAATTATGAGGTAGAGAAATATTATAATTATTTTATACATGTCAGAACTAAGAAAATAAATTGGATTCTCAAGGCTATTCAGAATGGAAATAGACTGGATTAAAACATTACTTAAAATTACAGTAGATTTAGTTGTTATACCAAGACATCTACATTGAGTTTGATGTGATTATTTCACTGAGAGAACTCTCCTGTAAATCAATGGGAAGTTTTAAACATAAGAAGAAATGTTTACTGTCTTCAAACTATCAGGTTACACAGCTGACTCAGCTGTTGAAAATTTAGCTAAATAAGTAACTATTACTACTTGTCCTGCCCTTAGAATGCATACATGACAGTTTATTTTCTTTGCTAAGCAACCTTTTAGATAATGTTAACCCTGCTGACACTTCTGTCTTTCCTGTTACGTCAACATGCGTCAGTCTGAATCTAGAGCTTTCTCATGAGTTAGCCACTCAGTATTTGTAAAATCAATTTCACCTGTATCATTTCATGGCTAAGGGCTTCTCAAAAACATCACAACAACAACCTCTTAATATTTCTTAAGAAACTCTTCACCTTCAGGATGTACTGATTTTTTTCTGACTTTTATCTTCAGCTGGGAAGACAGGAATGAGTGACCTTGTCTCTTTCAGGTCATCCCCAGATCCTCACTCAGAGCTCTTACAGTTCACAGAAATCACCAGTGCAAAGTACAACCAAAGGAGCTGCTGGCAACTGTTCTTCGATGTCTCATTTGAGACTTTTGTGTGACCACACTTTGTGTGGACTGCTGAGGCTGGTTGGCAGATTAATCATTGGACTCAGGAGGAGCAGTCAGATGTTTCCAACTCCCTTGGCTCCTCTCTGACATGCATCAGCTATTAACCTTCCAGCCTTTTAAGAATGCAGTCCTCAAGCCTCTATCTTAAGATTTAGCTCTCCCTGAAGTGAGGGTAGTTTGCTGCCTGCCTGCTTACACTTTGACATTAGTTTCTGTCTCTGCCATCTAGTACTATTTTCTTCCTCATTTCTGGAGGCCTAAATGCAATGAAACTCATTTATTTCCAGGGGCTTTCCCCTGCATATTTTCCACTTACTTTTTGAATTCAGGAAAGAGCACTGCTCATGTTGGTCTCTCACTGCTTTTCACTACCTGGGTCACGTTTCTTTCAAGTACAGGTCAGGACTGGACCAAAACCATCCAGGTTTAAGGTTCCCATCTGAGAACAGACCCCACAGATGCCAAAAAAAGGCAAAACAAACAGTGAAGTGAGACTATCTTTTGGGAGTTCGTAGTTCTACCTTCCCTAGCTCATATAAACTCTTCAAAGTTCTCTTGCCTTAACTGTCCCACAGCTTGTTTGCTGTATTTCACTTGTTCACACTTCTCTGTAGGATGTTTCATTTTAAAGCTCTTTTCACTTTGGTCATCGTGCCCCCGTGTTAACCACAGTAATGATCAAAGGCCACCAACAAAGGTAGAATATCTAGGCACCCAGTGCTTTACCCAGTGATAAACCTCTAGATTCACTGGTGAGACAGTCCCCAGCAAGCCACACATCACCACCAAATGAGACAAATTCAGCTCTAAGAAATTAAGTTTCCAGTCTTTTTTTTTCTTTATTTTTTTATGTCCCTAGAAACTTCTTCACTCAGTATTTTAATCCCATGGAGAAACTTGTCATCTTAACTTTGATCGTTTTTCCTAAATAGAAAGTTAAGTGGTATATGCTCATACTGACAAAAAAGCTTCCTTAAATGTTTGTTAAAAGAAAGCTGTGTGTAATTACTCAGCCTCACTCATTTACTCTTTATTACATTACTCTCATGGGTAAGAACATAACAAATAAAGACAGAGTGAGAACAGGTTTTGGTCTCTTGGGAGTAGCTGTTGATTTAAGCTACAAAATGAGGACTGGAGAAAAAAATGCTACCATATGTGCTGATAGAGCACAAGAAAGATTTATTGGGAGCTAGTTACACAAACTGAATAAGAGGGCTTTTGTCTGGACTGACAACTAATTGACATGAATTAGATTACGAGATAGCTGCCTCAGAACTTCTACAACCAGAACTGCTAACAGAAACACCATTAGAGGAAAGTGGCACAGACCAACAGCAAAAGAAAACAAAAAACAAGCAAACAAAACCCCAACCAAGAAAACAAGCAAACAAACAAAAAACCCACCAAAACCAAAAACCAAAGCAAAAAAAATACCATGCATTACTTTGTGTCTGACAACTTTTAAAAAGCCAACATGGCTCTCTCTGAGTGGAATCTAGTCCAAAAATGCAGAGAACAAGTTTGTCATGGGAAAACATGTGAATTATTTGCATCTGTTGCACTACTATGGCTGGCCAAATTCCTCTCTATACACAGCGAGCTGCTTTTACAGACATAGCACAGTATTTTACCCTTCTAAAAACAGGGTCAGATGAGGTCACAGTGATGCACACATGTGAGTGTGGGGTGGCACTGCTCTCCCCCACTGCAGTGCACAGACAGCAGAGCACACAGCAACCTCATGGAGGGGCAAAATCCATCTTTGTTTTCCCTTTAAATTCCAGAGAGAGTAAATATCCTCATGTCTGGAAACAAATGCATAATTTAACATCCATACCTTCATATTGTAACAGCAGAAATTAACCTAGAAGGAAGCCATACCTGTGACGACACTCAGCATTCCAGTCTATATCAAAAATAGATACTTTATTTAAAATGAACAGAACAAGCTTGGCACTAGAAACTTTTGTTTTGGTGTGTTTTGTATCTTTCATAAAGCATGACATGAATTTCAAGCATTTTCAAATCCTTTAATGGTAGTTTTTGATATCAGTGTTCAACTGTGCTCTGCTTTCTCAGTATTCCTTGAGAACAGATTTTATGAGATCAAAAAAGAATTTAAACTTCATCTTCGTTGGGGTGATTACAATACTCAGAGTGCTATGGTTCAGAAGCAGGAAGGGGGTCAAACACGAATGCTAAAGGCTTAGAATTTACTTACAGATTTGGGTATGGGCTAAAACATGGACCTGAAACATATCTATAAGGTAAGCCATAGTCTCCTTTTCCGCAGCACTTTTAGACAGTTTTCAGAAATATCATACACTTCGCCTGTTTAAGAAACAAACAGTCAAAGCACCTTGAAACCAAAGATGATCTTTTTTAAAAAAGAAAGTGACCTAAAAGCCAATAAACAACATAACACAAAAGCTGTCTTTGTCTTCGCCTACCCTTCTGCCCTACTTCATATGTGTTCTCTCCAGCAAGACTGTAACAAAGTTGCACCTGGAATCTCAGTTCTACAGAGTCTACAGTGCTAGATCCGTGGGATTTACCATTTACTTCAATAGAATATTTTTCAGATAGAAGATTTTCAGTTTTCTGTCCAGAAAGCTTAATAAACCAAACTGAGGAAAATGCAGAGGGAGTCGGGGTGTGGTTGGAAGAAAGGGAAAAAGAAAAGAAAAAAAAAAAATAGAAGGAAATTTCTCACCAGAAAAATGTTTTAATGTAAATGAAGTAAGATAAATCTATTTTTACTGTAGCCTAAGTTAATACTATACTTACATGGAAGGAAGGTTTTCAGTGTAGTCTGTCTTTGACACTACTTTTTCATTGCTTCCTTGCTGTAAACATGTTGGATTAAGACAACTGTGTTGATACTGGCTCTTATTAGTTTTTTTGTTTAGTTTTGTTTTTGTAAACCAGAAATTAATTGCATAGGACAACAGTATGCAGCAAGTGAAATGTAGTTTTTGTCATGCTCTTACAATAAAGTTGATTCTGGCACTAATTTCAGCTAAAGTATGAATAAATATACTGCATCTGTTTTTGGACTTGTGTTGTGATAAGAGCCAATTTTAAATCAGAGCTCAGCCTAAACGGTA
Source organism: Scytalopus superciliaris (assembly GCA_013400415.1). Taxonomy (NCBI): domain Eukaryota; kingdom Metazoa; phylum Chordata; class Aves; order Passeriformes; family Rhinocryptidae; genus Scytalopus; species Scytalopus superciliaris. Next base: position 628,571 of record VXBX01002668.1, on the reverse strand, counting down.
CAGATGGGATCTTATAACACTCCTCTCTTGTGATATAGGTTCCCCCACAATAGTCCATTCAGTGACATGGAGCTCTTGAGTAGAATAGCTGTTTCATGCAGCCTCATGCATCTCAGAAGTGCAACTAGAAGGGCAGAAACTGACTGGGAAGAAAACAATTGTGCAAAACAAGAATCTTCATTTATTTCCCATGATGATTTATCAACATACACCCATGTGCAATTGTTCAAATTCTCTTTCACTGGTGGGTGCACAGGGCAAGATGTTGTGCTTTCAGGCCAGTCTGCAGCCTTACATATCCCCATCACTGTGGGCAGGGCTGTCCTCATAGGATGTCTTTGAGGCTCCCTCCCAGGTGGGAAATAATAGTGGAAGTTGTGTTTGCTGGATGAAAACATTTTGTTGCAGACTGTAGGACTTCATGCCTAAATATTGCTTTCTTGTTCACTAGCATGGTACAGTAGCTAAATGATCATGACATCAATAGAAACCTCCCAGTAGAAAAGCTGTACTAAGGAGGGAGAGGGAAAAAGCCTCCCATACAGGTGAACTGAAGGTACAACAAAACAATAATCAAGGAATCAAGTGGTGAAAGCAAATTATTGGGAAATGTTCAGTATATGGACCAACAGGCAATAAGAAACTGAGGTGGACACAAAGGAATTCTTTGGAATGTTTAAATAACTGTTTCCAGAGAACACATGAAATGGTACAGAAGTTGGTTTTCCTTTAGTAGGTAACACCAGATATTTAGTATGTGAAGACTTCTAGCCCTATGACCTACATACCAAACCCACACTAGACTGAGGGCCTCTGGACTGGGCAAGTAAGGACTGGGACAGTCCAGAGGACGGGAATGAGAATTACTTCTCATTTGACCTTAAGCAATTCACTTCATCAGGCTGTCCCTTGGTTGCACAGTAAAAACTGAACGCCTTTTTATATTATTATTATTATTATTATTATTATTATTATTACTATTATTGTTATTATTACTATTATTATTATTATTTACCTGGTTACCTTGTCTTTTCAGAGCACAGTGTCTTCAAGATGCTCTTCTAAAGTGCTCACACTGCAGGTATGAGGTGTGCTCATATACAGGAGAGTGATTGAGGCTCTCAGGCACTATTGTACCATAAATATATAGTTGCTGAAACATAAAACATCACATTGAAAGCAGAGCTAAGATGACAGAAGTTTAAGGTCAAGAAGCTTTTTCAGAAAAGTAAATATTCCAGGAGATATATAGCTTGCTTTCTGTGAAGCTAAATATTATCTTTTTCTAGTTTTGAGAGGATTAAATGTGGGTTCTAAAAAATGATAAATATTTACAGACAGACTGCCTGAGAGAGAAGTGAAATGGATGTATACAAAGTCCTTCANTCAAAGCACCTTGAAACCAAAGATGATCTTTTTTAAAAAAGAAAGTGACCTAAAAGCCAATAAACAACATAACACAAAAGCTGTCTTTGTCTTCGCCTACCCTTCTGCCCTACTTCATATGTGTTCTCTCCAGCAAGACTGTAACAAAGTTGCACCTGGAATCTCAGTTCTACAGAGTCTACAGTGCTAGATCTGTGGGATTTACCATTTACTTCAATAGAATATTTTTCAGATAGAAGATTTTCAGTTTTCTGTCCAGAAAGCTTAATAAACCAAACTGAGGAAAATGCAGAGGGAGTCGGGGTGTGGTTGGAAGAAAGGGAAAAAGAAAAGAAAAAAAAAATAGAAGGAAATTTCTCACCAGAAAAATGTTTTAATGTAAATGAAGTAAGATAAATCTATTTTTACTGTAGCCTAAGTTAATACTATACTTACATGGAAGGAAGGTTTTCAGTGTAGTCTGTCTTTGACACTACTTTTTCATTGCTTCCTTGCTGTAAACATGTTGGATTAAGACAACTGTGTTGATACTGGCTCTTATTAGTTTTTTTGTTTAGTTTTGTTTTTGTAAACCAGAAATTAATTGCATAGGACAACAGTATGCAGCAAGTGAAATGTAGTTTTTGTCATGCTCTTACAATAAAGTTGATTCTGGCACTAATTTCAGCTAAAGTATGAATAAATATACTGCATCTGTTTTTGGACTTGTGTTGTGATAAGAGCCAATTTTAAATCAGAGCTCAGCCTAAACGGTACAGATGGGATCTTATAACACTCCTCTCTTGTGATATAGGTTCCCCCACAATAGTCCATTCAGTGACATGGAGCTCTTGAGTAGAATAGCTGTTTCATGCAGCCTCATGCATCTCAGAAGTGCAACTAGAAGGGCAGAAACTGACTGGGAAGAAAACAATTGTGCAAAACAAGAATCTTCATTTATTTCCCATGATGATTTATCAACATACACCCATGTGCAATTGTTCAAATTCTCTTTCACTGGTGGGTGCACAGGGCAAGATGTTGTGCTTTCAGGCCAGTCTGCAGCCTTACATATCCCCATCACTGTGGGCAGGGCTGTCCTCATAGGATGTCTTTGAGGCTCCCTCCCAGGTGGGAAATAATAGTGGAAGTTGTGTTTGCTGGATGAAAACATTTTGTTGCAGACTGTAGGACTTCATGCCTAAATATTGCTTTCTTGTTCACTAGCATGGTACAGTAGCTAAATGATCATGACATCAATAGAAACCTCCCAGTAGAAAAGCTGTACTAAGGAGGGAGAGGGAAAAAGCCTCCCATACAGGTGAACTGAAGGTACAACAAAACAATAATCAAGGAATCAAGTGGTGAAAGCAAATTATTGGGAAATGTTCAGTATATGGACCAACAGGCAATAAGAAACTGAGGTGGACACAAAGGAATTCTTTGGAATGTTTAAATAACTGTTTCCAGAGAACACATGAAATGGTACAGAAGTTGGTTTTCCTTTAGTAGGTAACACCAGATATTTAGTATGTGAAGACTTCTAGCCCTATGACCTACATACCAAACCCACACTAGACTGAGGGCCTCTGGACTGGGCAAGTAAGGACTGGGACAGTCCAGAGGACGGGAATGAGAATTACTTCTCATTTGACCTTAAGCAATTCACTTCATCAGGCTGTCCCTTGGTTGCACAGTAAAAACTGAACGCCTTTTTATATTATTATTATTATTATTATTATTATTATTATTACTATTATTGTTATTATTACTATTATTATTATTATTTACCTGGTTACCTTGTCTTTTCAGAGCACAGTGTCTTCAAGATGCTCTTCTAAAGTGCTCACACTGCAGGTATGAGGTGTGCTCATATACAGGAGAGTGATTGAGGCTCTCAGGCACTATTGTACCATAAATATATAGTTGCTGAAACATAAAACATCACATTGAAAGCAGAGCTAAGATGACAGAAGTTTAAGGTCAAGAAGCTTTTTCAGAAAAGTAAATATTCCAGGAGATATATAGCTTGCTTTCTGTGAAGCTAAATATTATCTTTTTCTAGTTTTGAGAGGATTAAATTGGGTTCTAAAAAATGATAAATATTTACAGACAGACTGCCTGAGAGAGAAGTGAAATGGATGTATACAAAGTCCTTCAAACATTATCCTTCAATAATATGTCTGCTAAAATAGTATCTGGAAACATGCAATTAAAATCAGGGTTTGGCAAAACTGTGTGCAAGACCTTATAACAAGGACAGTGCTTGTATGTCAAAAGGGAAGCATTTCTGCCTTTGTGCTGCTTATCAAGGCTACTCAGAACCTGTGATAACTCCAACAGAATGTAGCTCTTCTTATCCCTTGATTCAAAGAGGTTTGTATTGCAGATCCATAAGTATAAGGCCAGGACTTACAGCTGAGCACTCTTCTTTTATTCCCCAGAGGAAAACGAGGAGAGACACAAAATCATGTTCAAGTATTCTAGACAGTTATTCTTAAAAATATGAAAGAAATTATCTTCACACACTGTGTCTTTCACTGGGTTTAAATATTTCCACTTGTCTGCAAGTGTAACTGTGAAATACAAAAATGATCTTACACAGCATTTTAACACCTTTGCAAATGAAAGACTCATGTATTTCCTCTCCTGCTGTTTTTCTTACTCAGTTTTTTTTATCTATTTTGCCTTTAAGACTCTGAAGCTCTTAGATAATTTCCTCTGAAAACTACTCTTCTCTGAAGGCTAGTGCCAGTCTAAATATGAATAGTCAAGCTCTTTATTACTGAGCTTTTCATTATCACAGTAGCTCACTGGAGCATCTAGATATTGAAGCAGAGATGGATATGGTGTCTCAAGCACCTGGAATTATATTTGCCTCAAATTACACTTTCCTGTGTTAAATCATTTGAGGTCATTCATGAACACCCAAGTGTTTAAATCAGATTATTCACTTTCAAATGCCTATGTCTTCCTTAGTGCTGACACATAATTTTATGTCTTCCACACACAAAGCTTGCAGCATTACACCACCAACTGTATCACTCTTCAAAGCCCAAGACCAAACCCCCTGGGTTTGCAAATTTAGCCACAACTCACTCAGCTAAGAATCCTTTTGTTCAGAGATGAAAAAGGGGGAACTCCTTATTAAAAAGGCAGCAGACCTGGCATTGAATTATGTGTCTCTCCAGGTGGACACAAGTGAAGGAGTAAGAGAGACTACTGCCAGTGCTGAAGAAAGATGAAACTCCATCAATTCAAATCCATCCCACTTCTGTGCTGAGAGTATGGAACTGTCAGTACTAGGGAACTACTTCAATAATGAGCCCAACCTCATCCAAGAAAACCTAAGAATCAAGCATCTCGAGTTGGATACCAGAAATGGTTAGTCTATGTAAATTTGCACCATTCTCTCTATGGCTGCACACATAATGCTGCAGAAATAATCTGCGCTACAATGTCTGTGATCTGGCTTTCTGTTCTCTTAATGCATCTTAATAAAAAGCAGGCACACCAAAGGACAAGTAGGATCTATTTGATTCTCCAGGGACTGATAATGCTTCATTTAAGGATTTATCTTTTCAAGAAAATAGTACTCACTGTTCCTTCAGAGCTGTCCTGGCCAGGAACAGGAGGTGTCAGGAAATCATTAGGCAGAGAATCATATAGGTCAAAGGTGGTATTTTTTAACTATTCTTTTAAAGTATGTTGAACTGATTTGAAAACATTTTGGGGTACTGAAGTACAATTGTGTGCCAGATTTTATAGATTGAGAGATAGCTGCTTAATTTCTCCCCTTTCCATTTAGGCCCTGACAACAGTCTCCTTAGGTCATTACTCAGTCTAGCCTGTTTTTCATATCAGCATCAATAGCTTCCTCTTTGCTCCCTTTTCCTCTGTAGAACTTCCTATTGCTGTATCATTAATACAAGATCACTGACTACCACACCTCCCCAACACTACTATGAATAGCACTGTTTTATCTGTTTTGTCCTGTTATGAAAAGTAATAAATTGCAGACATTTTAATAAGCACCTTTGTTGACAAACTGTGTTTTTCAAAACAATCATCAAATTGTTCACTGACAATACATTTTCAATAACACAGTTTCATAATTCTGGAATACTGTATAACTCTATGGGATTTTGTTCAGATATTGTACCAAGTAAATAAAAATTATGCCAAGCACATGCAATCTGTAGAATATAGTGCAAAATTCACCTCTTTGTTTACTGCTCTTGTTTCTCTATTGTGTTTCTCTTTTTTTCACCCCATTTGGATGATGGAGTCTTTTCAAACAAGAGAAAAGGTAGGTACAAAAGCTTACAAGATACAGTGATTTCTCTAGATTCGAAACTCCTCTTTTGAAACAACTATGTCTCTTTTTAGGTGTCTACATGAACAAGTCTCTACTTGAATGAATGTTTTAGAGAGCAGCAAGAGGAGGCATAGATGTAGTTGAATCACTGCAGATGACTGCATTAGGCTTGAATGTTTCTGAAAAACCCTCAGCTGCCCAGTTTTCCTTTCAAAGGAAAGTGGTATGTTTCACAAGTACACAAGGATACTATTTCTTAGTCAGGCTTTCAAAATACACTTTCAGATGCACACACCATAGTTCTTTTGGAGATAAACAGTTAAACCTCTGCTACTTGGTAGATCAGGGCCATGGAGCAAGGGTAGATTGGGAATTGTGCCATAAACTTCAGTGATAGTCATGATAAGAGAGTTGGAAAGGAACCTGCTTGGCTTTCATAACATATTTTGTGGGATTAAGAGCTGTGGGGTTGAAGAACATTTATATCTCTAAACTGCAGAACTTCTTTAATTCCAACCTGGAAAGAGCTAGTATAGACAAACAAGAAATCCCAATGGAGTACTTCTGCACTACTTTTCAGAGTAAAACAAGATGGATTACCTTAGTGTAATACTCATGAAATTCTCCTTCCTCAGGAATTTGTCTTCCATTGCAGCACAAGTGTAATCTCTGCCTGGGATTCTCTGCTCTTTGTTGTTTTACCAATATGGGTCTCTGCAGAAAAGAAGGCACTCTCTGAATACCTAAATGAACATAAGAATACACATGAGATGTTACAAAATAGGAAAGTGTTTAAAACAGATGAGAGTCTCAGTGGTCAGACTTGTTGATTGCTTGAGCAGTCTCTTCACTTTTAGACTATGTATCACATTTGTTGCTTCATCCAAAAGTGAAGCGTACAGTCACTGCATAGCCTGCTTTCCAAGTGTGGAAGAAATCTGTTCAAACCTGTCCCACATCTCTCTATTCTGACAGTCAGCTGCAAAAAGCCTCTAGAAGTCATTCCCCTCAAAGAACATATGTTTGTCACCTTGGTAGATAGGTAATATATCAATTGTCCCTGTGCAACATGAGAGCTGGACAGTGATGGATAAACACCGGCAAATCCTGTGACTCACTTTCCCTGAAGTAAGGAAAAAAGGGTCAAGGAACCCCTTAGAGAAAGCCTTGCCTGTATTGTGGGACTACCATATCGCTTTCAGAAATCAAGATAGATATCTTCCCTACAAGCCTGCAGAAGTGCCTACCCTCACAGATGAGAAACTCCCTGTCCTACTGTGCCTGCATGGGTTGTGAAAGAGGCACAGTCTGTGTGTACAGAACTTGGCCCTTGCCACATCACAGGGTGAATAGGATCTCATATATGCATGTTTATACACTTCTAATCTGTCAAAACTATTTACAGTTAATTTCCAAGCATCTATAAAAATAATAGTTTTACACTGGTTTTTCATGAATGAAAATAACAAAAAAATAGTAATTTCTATCCCTATGGTTTTAAAAATACAGCCTATGTCACATGAACAATATGCCTGGTTGCACTTTCAGAGATTACTGCCAATGTATCTTGTCCATTATTCAAGTGACATGCAAAAATCTTGTGGAAGCTTTAAAAATCCACAGTGAGTTACTTGATTTATGGTCTTCCATATACATTAATTTTTAGTACCATGCAAATATTTCTATTGGCACAGCATGCTCTGCTCTGGAGAATTTAACTGGATTCACACATTGTTACAGTATCCCTCTGTTAATTTAATCTTTTCACAGTAAATATTAATACATGACTATCTAGCAAGAAAAGATAACGAAAAATTTACTTTGGAAATCAGATAAAGGTCTGTAACCATTACAGCATTAAAATTCTGAAAAAAAACCAAACCTTCAGATAGGTTTTTAGTCTTACTACTCCCAGCTACTCAGACTTTCATCAGTTTTTATGGAGGGGATTATGCATATATACTGACATTGGCTGAATAGCAGGGTCCAGACTTAATGACCCAAATACACCTCTTCTGAATCTATGTTGCAATAAAAATGCATCAAATTAACAATAACAGCAAAAAACATAAGGTTGCAAGTATCTCTGCCTTTTTCACTGCATATAAACACTACTCCTTACAATTAACTAAGTACTGTGAGACAGAGATTGTTGAGTTTTATGATTATTGAATTCAGTGAAAATACAATTTAAGGCATTTCATGAAAGACCAGCCTTTTTCTTCATGCAAGAAATAAATAGACAGTGTTTGTTAAACCTTTATATTCAATGCAGCAAACTTTACATTTTTTTCCCTTCTGGTTTACATTAAACTTGGTTTGTTCTACCAAACAGGATGAGTGCAAAGCAGTCAAGCATGTATAAAGGTTAAAACATTCTTGAAAGGCTACCTTGTTCTTGCTTATAATCTCCTCCCACTACTCACAAGCCCCACCTACCAGCCTCTAGTATTGGTTTTAGGTGTCCAGGATCTCTCAATATTCTTTTTAAGTTTCTGAACGGGAAAATGAAAGTCTCAGAGAGGAACCAGGCTAAGGCAAACCTTGCAAACAGACAGGTTTTTTTTCAAATATTTGTTTTTCTCATCTTGAGGCCTCCAGGTATGTTTGATTTAAGGCACTGAAAGAGCAGTCATCTCAGCTGGTAGAAACTTTTTCCACTAAGCAAACAAGCACAGGGATTAGAACCCTAAAAGTGTTCATGTTGCATCACACTTGTTGGTAGCTAAAATTTCACTGCTATCCAGCTCAAATGAGTTGCCAAGTCAGCTGAGCAATCTGACAGATATTTTTGTGACATTTTACTAACAACTCTGACAAATGGATCTCATTAGAAAGTAGGTGTTGATTTCTAGTGATGACTTTTTCAAGTTTGAGAGATATCTGCAAATATTATCTATTGACTTTTTTTGGTATAAAACTTACTCTGCATGCACACATTATTTTTACAAATAAAAGCTATTGAGATCTATATATTCAAATCTTTGCAGAATTGTGCAAGTGGCTTTTAAAGGCTAAATAAACGTCTTTGCATATAGTGAGTACATGAAAATGTCCTGAGGGTCTGCATGATGCATTTTAGCAACACCATTCCAAGAAGAGACAACAGTAGCCTACAGCCAAAGCCCTTTGAATGATTTATCTGGATAGCCCTTCAAGAAAAATGAGTGTGAAGCATGTGAAAAAATCCCATAAACGCTCCCTTTTAAGTTAATGAAAGCATAGTTGTTCTAGGAGTAAAAATGACCTTGTGCCCTCCAGTAGCCTGAATGACACTGACACACATGGTCCACAATGTCAAAAATTATTTAATATATTCTAGTTTTATTTTGTACGGGAATGGCATATTTCAGAGGTACGGTGCTAGCTCCTAGATAGAGGCAGGAGTCCTTCCCTTTTCAGTGATGCCAAAAGCTAGCAAGATGAACTGATTAAAACTTAGGCTCCCCAAAATTGTTGGATCTTCACTTCTTTGGTTGGCATCTTCTTCCCACAGTCTTCCCCAATTAACTCCAGCTCTTCAATGTTTCCTTCCAGGGAAGTAGCAAACCTCTGCAGAATCCGACCCAGTACTGCTGTGCAAAACCTGCTGTAAAATTTGAGTGCCTTAGGCACTGACCTGGTACATTCCTATCAACCCAACAATCTGGAGCACTTTCAGGGAAAGCACTCTCAGAGAATTTTGCCCATCCAAGAGAGTATCAGACTGAACAGGACAAGAGCAGCCAGTAATAGGGATATCCAAAACAGACCTGAAAGTTTCAAAGGGTAACAGTATCCCTTTCTGTGGCTGCAGGGAAGGCAGAGTGCAGGACAGCCCCAGTTGTTCAGATTCATGCCCTAAGCTGGAACAGTTCTCAGAACCTGAGAGACTTAGTGGCAAACAATATTACAAGTCACCTTTTATTACCACAGGTGCAGCCTTGCCCAGACCTGCTGATGTGCACTGAGAATGTAGCCAATGTTTCTAGTCTTGAGTCATTTGTCATCCCATTACTTCTGCTTTTCAATATTATACAATTTTTTCTTGAAATTTCACCATTTTTTGATCTCTAGCACACCATTAATTGGTATGTTAGGTTATGTGATAAAAAGTTTATTTGCATCCTCAGAAAGATGTACAGAGAGATGAAGGAAGGAGGAATGGGAAGCCCAACTAACACACTCTCAGGCCCATTGCAGGATTCATCAAGTCAAATCACCAGAGGAGGACCTAAAATTGGGGTAAGGGAGGGATCTAGATGATTTGGGGAGAAACAAGTATAAGAAAACAGAGGATAGAAAAGGGCCAGATGCATGTACACAGCTACCAGTTGATACACTGGTCTGGTCATGCTCTGTGCCTGGTCAGCACAGCCTTTCCCATCTTCTTATAAAATTCCTTTCTAACTCTTCTCCTGGGCAAAGGGTGTCTATTAGCTATACATGTATGTGTATGGACAATGACTGCAGCACCCAGGATCAGATTGCGGCTTGGAGCAACTGAAGACACACACACATATACATGTGCTTCACTAATAGACCTCCATCCTAGTCTGCAAAAGACTGGAACAGGATGAGGACATTAGTGCTGTCTGTGCTTGAGTGGCTGCTCTGAGTATCTTCTAAAATAGAAACGTAACATGGGAATCAATTAATTTATGTTTCTTTTGGGGGGGATTTTGTGGGGGTTTTTTTGTTTGGGTTTTTTGTTTGTTTGTTTGGGTTTTTGTGTTTTGTTTTGTTTTGTTTTGTTGGCATTGTTTGGTTTGGGTTTTTTGTTTTTAAAAAAGGAAGAATTCAACATTGTACTATAAAGAAAACATTTATCTTTATGTTTAAGTAAATCAATGATACCATGTAACACTATCTCCAGATCATTTGTCTACCTGTTGTTTACCACAGGCCTAGCTCATCAGTCAAAATACTTCTCCTGTAATGCAGTGTGTCCCCCTGGATCTGTAAGGCTATGATGACCACTCTTCTCATTCAAAAGTATGATCATATGGTCAAAGAAGAAGAGGGGTTTGGTAACTTTTTTATTAGGATAATAACGTGGTCTTATCCATTCAAAGGTGAATAGTCAGTCACCTGAAGTTGTGTCAGGGAAAGTTTAGGTTGGATATTAGAAAAAAGTTCTTCACCCAGAGGGTGGCTGGGCACTGGAACAGGCTCCCCAGGGAAGTGATCACAGCACGAAGCCTGACAGAGTTCCAGAAGCATTTGGATGATACTCTCAGGCACATGGTGTGACACTTGGGGATGGTCCTGTGCAGGGCCAGGAGTTGGACTCAGTGGTCCTTGTGGAACCCTTCCAACTCAGCATATTGTGTGATTTTGCATTTCCAGTATCTTTACAATGTATGTAGAAGAAACCTGGAGAAATGTGACAGGCAACTGCTTTCCTAAACTGCCACTACTACTGATTGTAGTTTTAAGCAGCACAGTGTTTTCTAGGCAAAGTGTTGCTGTTCCTGCCAAAAATTTGGCTATATGCTTAAAACTCTTTAGAAGGTCACTGGAATTCTTCAAAGACTGCCATCTTGTCCTCTCTGTCACACTAAGAAAACAAATCAAAAAGAGTTTGAAATGTTGCAAGCTGTGAAAGCAAGATATTTCTTAAGATGCTTAAAAGCAGGAAAGAGTCTCATCCAACAGCACATAGACTCCAACAACGGAAATCTTTTGCAATGTAATTAAATGTTCTTTACATTATAATCCTTTTGTTTAGGGCAAGCTGAAATAATGCTTTGTCTCAAGGTTTGGGTGGATTTTTTATGCAACTGGAAATGATGGCTAGAATTTTCACAGTAAGAGCTGAAGGGCTGTGAAGATGCGAAAAGCAACAAAATATGTTTTCAATTTGTCAGAATGTTCCCCAAGGAAACTAGATAGGGGTGGACTGAAAATTAAGCACAGACTGTTGGGTGATGAACAGCACAGGCCTGTACTTAGTAAGTAGTGTTCTCGGTCACCTCAGTAACATTTGCCTTATAAAAAGCAGCAGTGATTTGGTTACAGCAGATATGCAGCAGAAACCACATAGTTGGTGGTCCTAACTTTTGCAGACTGTTGCTTTAACACAGTCAAATAGAACAAATTTTGGTGATTTATTGTTGGACTAGATTTCACTCTCTGGGCAACATGCCATGAAGTTTGGGTCAGGGCTCTGTGGGTTGCTCTAAACATATCTTTTTCAGACCTGACTCCTAATCTTTATGCCCTATCCATTAGAGTCTTACTGGCCCTACCCTACCCATTTTTTACTGCTAGGCTCTATACAAATTAAGACAGTAAAAAAATACTGTCTACCAAAATGTTGCAAAGAGTTTTTTCACTCAAGGTCAAATTCATAGCTGGCACTGAAAATCAGAACGATGTGAGACTGAGCAGAAAATATGCCATTACACTAATGGGTTTAAAATAATATGTCTAGTTAGTATTTCAGATCACAAAGACCAGTACCTTAAAACATTGGGATGTACCCCTGCAATTCAAGTATTCTCCCCATGTAAAGGCAGACTTGACACAATGTGCAAGTTCCATGCAGAGAGAGTGATGATCCAGATGCAGCTGTCTGCTGTCCTGAAGTGAGGCAACAGGCAGTGGCTTCCTCTGGAAAGGAATTCATCCTGGAGTATCTTCACAAGGATCAGAAAGACTGATGAGAGAAAGCTGTCACTTCAAAACACAACAACCAGCTCATACAGACTGAGTTTATAGNGCCAAGGTCGAACCCATGACAGAAGGAAAAGAAACAAAGAAAGAAAAGAAGGAAAAAAAAAGAAAAATCTCTGCCAATAAGGAATAAATTAATAGCCTTCAAAACGAGGCTTCAAAACTCCACCAAACTAGGTCTCCTGGGATGGCAGATTAACTCAGCACTGCCCTCTGAATCATTTTGGTGTCAAGATGAGATAAAACAGCTATCTGCAAAGCAGGCAACTATGCATAAACTGTCCTTGCTGAGCACATCGAAACTACCCAGCCGGCAACTCCAGATTTTTGGCTAGAACTTTCTACTGCTGTATTTAAACTCACTAATTCTTTATATTAATAGACAGTCAACAATTATAGCAGAGAGTAAGATGCTAGCCAGGATTCCAGTTACAATCCTTATTTGACAGGAAGTTAATATGATTAGATTCAAATTATTGCAAAGCTATGTGGGGAGTACTGGCAGCCTCCTGGAAAGTGGAACTGTAGTCAGTGATGTGAATAAGAGGCTCAGGCTCCACACAGTAACACTCTATCCAAATACTTGTGATCAATTACCTGAATTCTGCAGTTATTCAACTACTCTGTCACAGATACTCAAATCCACCAAGTATTACCTGCTCTATCTTCCAAAATAATTAGCATCATCAATCACATTTGCTTAAAACAGAAAAAGAGAAAAGGAACTGGGAGTTTTATACAAGAAAAAATTATTACATGCAAATTATCTCAATACATTATAGTACATAATTCCAGTAAATTATACACTATAGTATCATTATTCCTTAATGTGTGTGAAAGAGCTATGGGAAGCCACAAGCACCCTTCTCTCTTTGGCTTTTCTTAGGAGATGTCACATTGAAATCCTTTCCTTCACCACCGTGCTCCTTAGTTTGAGGAAGACTGCAGCCAGAGGGAGTGTTGGGACTGGTTCTTTAAGGAAAAGGCATCCCACGCTGCAGTGGCTGCAGCTTAGCAAGCAAACAGTGTAACACACAGGCACAGCAAAGTAGCTTAATTCCAGTCTATTCCTGGTACTTTGTTGGTGTGTGGTAGCAGCTAAGACTAAATATTTTTCATACCAGTGCTTTCATTAGAGAAAATATGTTATAGTTTAGGAATTCTCAAGGAATATGTTAGTTCCAAATTACCAGAGATAAAACATTACTTGTAAGTACAAAGACTAATGAACTAACATTGCGCGTAGTCAAAACATGATTAGATAAGGTAAACGTGGCATCTAAAATCAGGCCAAATTCAGTCCCAGTAAAAGGCACTCCATTTCAATCTTGCAGGTTTTTTTCATCAAAACTCAACATAGTCACAACAGATAATTTCCCCAACAATTTTGTTGTTTTCTTCTTCTAGCTGACAAAACTACTGGCAAACATAATTTACTGAACACTATTTGACAAATATTTTCAGCTACATTTTTCACCTTTAAATATCTGTAGACATGTGGAGCTATGACAAATATTTTTATACTCTAAATATTATTGACTAATACCATAAAACTGGTCAGAAGTACTCTGTGCCATTCTGTTTCCAGTCTCCCAGGGAGGTGTTCAGCCTATTCTGACAGGAGTGATGTAATTTATTGCATCCTGAAAATTGTTTTCTATCAATAATATTAACAACCTCCACTTTTTCAAACCATCTTGTGGCACGAGTTTAACAAGGAGCAGCTTGACATATTATCATGATACAAGAAATTATAAAATACAGCACAAGTAATTGAAAATCCAGAGAAAAGACTAGTGAATTGGTTTACTTTTCTTCTTTATTTATGTAATTTTCTTCTCAGCAGTATTTAATTCCATTTTTCCTCTGTTAGAAAAAATATACCACCACCACATGGGAAGCATCCTCCTGGGCAAGGAAAAATTGGTATGTGCAAGACAAGCTTGAGATAAGTAAGAAAATGTTATCAAAATCTTGAATTAGTTGAAATAATAAAGTTATTTTAGTTATCATCATTTAATGTTGTGAATGAAAAATTATAATTCTAAATTTGAGATTGAAGAAATGCAAAAATTAATAAGACAAGTAGGTGGTAAAAAAAAAACAGGACAGAAGTAAAATTAAAATACCTATGATTTTACATTATTGACTGCACACGAAGATTTGAGCTCTATTAGAAATAAAAATACTGGAGTATTGAGCAAATTATATAATACTAGCATCAATAAGTGAAGCTAAACATGTATCTGCAGAGCGAAACAGCTTTACAGGTTTGACCTCTAGATTTGTAGAGCTGGTAGCATTTGAGAATAAGTTTACTCATAAGTAATAAAAATGTTCTAATGAACTCCAATCTGCACTGAAGAAATTCCAAATAACAACCCATAATTGTTTAAAAATAGATCCTCTCTGTGGACAGGATTTTAAGACACTGATCAAATCACTGTACAACTTTTAGAATAGTTGGCTTGATTTGGTAAAATTAATTTTGCAAAAACTACTCATTCACTATTTGAGATAGCACAGAAAACCTTAGTAGGAATCTGAAGGATGGCCATCTCAGTGACTGCTTTTGCTTTTTGGGCATTTTACACTGTGATAGAAGGAATATAAGCAAGAGAGAAGAAACCTTTCATGTGAGAAGCATGAAATGGGTGAATCTGCACAACATTGTAGCATTATGGAGTCTGGTTTTGTTGAAAAGAGAAGTCACCAAAAAAAAAAAAAAAAAGTGACAATGATAATGAGGATCTAAAACACACTATGTATTGGCCTATATGTATGGAGAATTCAAAGATAAATATTTAAGACTGGTTTATTTTTCTTTCAATTAGGTATTAGATGTCCACTTGGGTGTCTTGGACAATTTACTGCAGACAAAGGAAGTAGCTCCTAAATGAAAATGTAGTCTCCTTTCACAAGGTGCTTGCAGTGTTCTCAAACAAATCCCTTATCTGAGATAATTTGCAAAAAAGTGTATTTGGTCTGGTATTATTCAGACAGAATTCATAGAACATGTTTTATATCTGACATTAAACTGAATTATGATGGAACATAAAGATTACATTATAACATTCTGGCTCCCTGACAGCTTATGGCACCTGTTCTGAATAACAAATCCTCTTGAATCTGAAACTTGCTTTCCTTAAACTTCTATTACTTAATTCTTTTGTGCTCAAAATTCCCTCTTTCCACAGATATCCCACACTTTGTTACATCCATACTTCTGCAAAACAACCATGAAAAAGATGAAAGTGAAGGTAGGGTTTTATTCAAGGAAATAACTTCCAAAGGTCAAGTGACTGAAAAGGAAAGATTAATTATCCTTCAGAGGTGCCTATTTCTATAAAGGGAGTCAAGGGTAACAAGCTTATACTTAACTTGCAAATATCTGAAGACAAGTAAGAAACAGTTTTCCTGTGACAGATTTTAATTCTTCGTTGTAACTGCCTTTTCAGTGTGGCCTGCAAGATTTGATTTAGAACGAGTCAGCCATAAGATAGCTCAGCAAGAATATAATTTCTCAGTACTTTTGAAATAGATACACAACAAATTAAAAACCTTTCCCAATCTTTTAAAGAGGAACTTAATAAAACACTGCAGTAAAATGCCCAGAAAAAGTATGAAATTCTGCAAGACACCAAGTCAAGCAAATATCTCATGGAAACACCATAAATAGTGCTCATCCTGAATTAAGCTTGACTTGATAACCCATTAGGCTCTCTTCCAGCTTACTTTTCATATTTCCATAAGATAAAAAAAGTTACCTAAATCACTAATTTTGCCAAACTTTTCAACACCTTCAGATTCAATGGTTGCCCTGAATATTCTGCATTCTTGATAGAGTAGATCTTCTCCAATCATATACAAATTTAAATCTGTGTAGATCTCTTTCTACATCTCTAATCCTATTTAATGTGTTCTCAGAGGATTTATATTTTGCTATTCAAAAGAAATTTTCTGGAGGAGAACCACACCTATTTCTATCACATTCCCAGTTCCAGATTCACCCAAAGCAGAAGGGACCAAACTCTCCACCTCCAACAGATATCTTTGTTGGAATTACATAAAAAGAATATTCTTGTTCTATTTGGTTTTCCATCATCTGCTTTGTCAGAAAAAGTGGCAGCAAGACTACCAATAACAACGACAACCTGCAACATTTCCTGTTGTACCTTTTAGAAAGGAGTGATACTTTCTAAAACTCTGTTGGAAATGTATTTAACTACAGACTAAAACAAAGCCAAAACTCTTAAAGGTTTCTTAAAAAGATATATCCTTCACAGTAAATGAGTTTGATCATCATTCTGTAACCAGCTTTCAGAAAAGCCCTGTTGTGCACTTTGCTCTTTAAAGTACATGTGAAAATGCTTGTTAAATTACAGATGTGTGTCAGATATTAAGTAGATTATTGCTGCATCTTATTTTCTGTTTCTATATTGAAATAAGTTTACACTCCAGGAGCCCTAAGGGCTTTTAAGTCAAAGTATTCCTGCACAAAATATGGCATTATTAAACCAGATTTTCTAAAAGAAAAAACTTCTGGGCTTCAAAAGCCAGCAAGATTAAAGCAATGACAAGAAAGACTACTCACACTTTATGTAAACGATATGCAATTAGATGTGAATCACTAAGCTCTGAAGGATCATCCATAGCCAAACTTCACTTCCAAGAGAGTAACTGCTTCATATTTGATTGACCTTTGCCAACGACACACATTTGTGATCAACTTGTAGCAGATAATAACAGCAGAGCTGTCTGTGTACAAGTATTTAAAAATGAACTCAAAATCCATTTTGTCAGCAACATTTAAAGCTTGTCACGCAGAAAATTCTGCTAAAAGCTTTTGTCTGAACACCTCAGGGTTTTGTCTTGCATTCTCTGACAAGGTTTTGCAACACAAAAGTAAAATACAGCAGAACAAGCTTTACTTTGAGAGAAGAAAGATGTTTCTCTGGAGTACCTAAGATGTTCTGTTCAGGTTCAGGTTCCCCTAGTTTCGAGATTTCTGGACGACTGGTCTCTCCAGAGTACATGCTTTCCTGGAATTTCTGACCCGCATTGCTAGAGTATAAAGCACAATGCAGTTGAATAATTTATATTCTAGGGCTCTGAGGCATTAAAATACCCTAGTATGGGTCAAAGGACAGGGGACAGACAGCATATACTTAGGCACTTTGGTCTCTCTAACTGGTTACTTTCCACTCTCCTTCCAGCAGCTGTCTTTGCAGAGAATCTGCCAGCAGTGACGACAAATTGAAATGACTTAGTTGTGAAAGAATCTCAGAATGACTAAAGCACTCAGAGTAATGCCTTTACTAGGGAGGTAGTTCATACAATTGTGAAACGTGCTCCAAAAGAGCATCTGAAATGTGGCAGTATATATAGAAGTCAGATGGGCCTGTTGTCTCCATAAGGTCTATGCTGGGTAGCAAACAGCTGCAACACGCAGCACAAAGGCAGCCTGACACTGGGGACAATACAGCAGAGTGCATTGTTGCAGAGCAAGGGACTAAGAAAGTCAGAATTTGCGAAGAAGATGATCTGTATGATAGCTGCCTTGATCACTGTTCCTTGCTCTTGCTACTGTAATATAGCATTAAATGTTCAGCTTTGATGGACGTAGGTGGAACATTCCCTCCCCTCAGACAGAGGCTTTTCTTGGATTTCTACATTTGTCAATGGCCTGTACAGGTATAGAAGTCCTGAAGGCTGCAAATCTATCTTATAGTTCTGTCTCCAATGGATGTGTTCAAGCATAGTTCAAGATCTCATTTCAGATATTGTTCCTATACACTTATCAAGTAGCAAAAATGAACCCTTGCCCTTTCTTTGGTTTGAGAACTGATGAGATAAAGGCTATGGGGCTTTTCTAGCCCACTGGGACATATAAAGTAGCCATCTGTGTGTGATGTGGCCTCTCTTCAAGTGGGGAATCCTTCAAATACAAGCCTTCCTGAAGACACAGCACTTAAGAGGCAGTTTCACAGATTGCTAATGGAAAACAAACTAAGAGCTACTAAAAAACAAGCTAACATTGGGATTAAGAAAAAATAAACAAAGAATTCTGAGGACAGATCAAAGGTTTTTCTGGAAGAGTGAGCTCACACAGTAAGGACATCTAGTCTGAATCACAGCAGTAGTCATGCAGCTCCACAGAGCAAAATAGGAGGTATCATAGGTGAGGTGAGTCAACTGGAAGACTAAAAGCATGCACATGCAAGTAAACAGATGTACACATGTGGAACCAACAGCTGGAGACTTAATTCAAGGAGAATCTTAATTTGTAAAAATGAAAATGAAAAGAGGGTGAGGAAAAGAAGAAATGGAAAGGGCTATTCAGGGCTGTTCATATCTAGGGCTATTCAGCCATCTTCTGACACTAAAACTGGTCTCCATTCTTCTGTATAAATGCTCTGGTCAGGCAAAATGAAATCAAGTGAAACAACATCCAGACACTAAAGAGGAAATAACATGTTTGTCTTCATTCTTTTCTGTCTTCCCTGTGCTGTGTTTATGTGTTCATCTTCAAAGGGCAACCTCCCACTGCAGGGGACTGGTGCTTCTTTTTTTGCCTAGAGGATTCTTGCCTTTTTGTCTCAGGGTCCCTCAATACACAAGTGCACCAAACAAGCCCACAATCCACTGGATCAGGAATCCCTTCACTGCAGGAATCAGATATAGGGGTTTTTTGCTTTGGGGTTTGTTTGTGGGGGTTTTGTGTGTTTTTTTTTATGCTTTTGTTTTAGTTTGGTTTCTTTCTCTCAGAACAAAGTCAAAACAGACTGAAAAGGAAAATAAGCAAAAAAACTCAACAAGCACTAGTTTACTTTCATCTAAAACTTGTTCCTGACCAGCCAGATTAGATCAATATATCTTTAATTATTAATTAACTTTAAACTTACTTTGAATTGTAAGTAAATGTACAATAGGAACATATGAACATTACAACTTCCTTTTATGCAGAAAGGGCAGGTGAATTAGATCACATTTTCACTGGCCAAAAAAAGGAGCAACACAAATCCAAATGAAGACAGCACTGAAGCAAGGTCAAAATTAGTCCCTCAGAAATTTTGTTCCCTTTTGGCTGTTACAACCCTCATTCAGTCAGATGTTTTTTGTTTTGTTTTGTTTTGTTTTTTCTCATTGCCTTTAATGGTTGGCTTGTAAAAAAGAATTGTCTGGCTTTGGGTTTTTTGATCTCTTCCTAAATAAACATTTCTGAATGACCATTTCAAGTGTTTGGGAGAAAACTTGGAGTAAGCCAGCAGCTTGTCTGTCAAATCTGTTGTGAGTCAACATGCAAGTACTTCTGCATATCAAAGCAAAAGAATTTGATGAAGAGTCCAGCTGTCCTGTTCCTTAGATTGAAAACATTGTTTTGTTTTCAGCTTTTACAAAACAGTCTCAGGATTCTGATATCCAGCTCCAGCTTTTGCACAAAGTAATTTTTGCCAATATATTTTTTTTTGTTCGTGATCAACTTTAATGACTTTTGTTTTTCTTCAGTGAAGAGGAGGAAGCAGTGAAGTGACAAACTTAAAACAAAGGCATCATTTATATATGACACTTTATATGTTAGAAGAACTTGAAGAACTCTGGTTCAAAGCCAGACATTCAGCAGCTGAGGAAGGCCAGAATGAAAACTGCCAGGGCAAACTTAATCAGGCAATAGAGGCTTTCATTACATGAATGCATACAGTCATTTTCTGTTGGACTCCTATGGTCACTTGGCTATTTTATTGTGCTCATTACTGTGCATTATGCACAACCTGGGTTTAACTCCATAGAAGGAATTTCTTTGGGGGATAGTTTTTCTGTATTTGTCTTTTTTGTCCCCCTTCTCAGTTCATCTTTTCTTTCTCTTTTTGATCAATCAAACCAGAGTCTGTCTTTACCATGTGTGGGCACCAGAAAGGTGGTTGTTAGCAGCCACTAATCTTATTTTCTGTCCCAGTATCCAAACTTGAACCAACCACCCATGGCTAGACTACATGGGAGGCACCATTTGTAAGAGGAGCATGACTTTTGTAGACCAGTTGAAGGGAGTATGCCAAAACATCCAATGGAAAGTGCATGTGCAAAGTCTGGCTCTTCCTAGGAAGGAACTGAGCATGATGAGCAAGGATAGACTTCTGAGCTCTGGAAAGTCTCTCAGCTGTGTGTAACAATATCTCAAAGATGAATCAGAGCAGATAATCATGAGGTGTATGTAAAATTTCAAGCCTAATTAGTAAAGTATAGAACAGTAGAAGTTCCCAGGGAGAAATGGAAAAATGCCAAAATTATTACCTTACTCTCAGACAAGTCTGATTTTTTCCAAATATAGAATATAAAACACAACCTGAGGCAAAGTTATGGCATGGACAATTTTAGTCCTAGCCTGGCAAGATTAGAAACAACTTTAAAACCAGATTAAAAATAGTTTGATGATGGAACACATCCTATACATAATATTACTGAGTACACTTGTCAAATGCAGTAACTCTTGCTGTGGGTAGATACTTCTCTTCTAAGAGGTCTCAAGGTATTTTTAAACAAAATTAAATTCAAATCAAACAGACATTTTAGTAAGACTAGCCCACTCCTGCATGATTTTCTAATTTCTGATCTTCTCTGTATGCCCTCTAAAAGTTCTGTATCTGATAGATGTGTTGGTTTAGCGCTGAGTAAACATGTCACAAGTTTTCACTTTTTAAGCTCACAAATCACATAATATAGTTTGTTTCTGCAGTGTTAGAAGGGTGCTCAGATCTCTACAAGAGTATAGCAGACCTGCTTTGTGCCCCAAAGACTCTTCAGTCTCCACTGGCCCAAATATTTTTCCTGCACGTGAAAATCCTACCTAAGAAACCCATTTCAGCACACATTTCTAACATAAAGGAGAACGTTCATTGGCTCACCAATATACTTTGGCATCTGTATTTATATCAACCATGTAGGTAACAGACCTTTTTAAAGTCTATCTAGCAGTTAATCTGAAAAAACGAAGCTGGCTGACATCAGGAAGAGGATTTAAAATCACAAGAATTTCACTACCAAACTTCCATTTTCCTCTGGCTTAGCAGATTTTCTGTTTGGTTTTTTTTTTCCATTTAGTCGATAAGCTTTAGTGGAATGTGAGTGTTGGGGAGTGTTAGTTGTAATTAAGTTATGTGTCAGCCAGAACTGGATGTCATACTGCTTGCTAGGTAATTTCTTGATCCCTTCAGTATTCCCAGGCAAGTTTTCCCTTCTAACTACAGTTACCTTCAGTATGAGCCAAATAATCCTGTGGCCTTTTTGAGGTGTGAGGTGAAAATGTCACAAATATCTATTGCCATTTATTTCTGTTCACATAATTTTCAAAGAGGAAAGCAAGTTGTTCTGGAGTCTCAGTATACGAGGTCCTACTGTCTCATGGCTGTTACTCACACAGGACATACAGGGCTCTGTAAAAATTCCAGAGTTGAATGGCAGGTCCAGTCTTTTAACAGCTTGTTATATAATGCTGCAAAAGAATTCACCTTTCAGAGAAAGTTCTCACAAGATCTGAATTAGAAAGCCTTCTCAGCATAAAACATGCATACCTAAAGAACTCCTTGTGGAGAAGAGTGAAATGAACAAGGGATACCTTAAGTTAGAGTGCAAAGGTTTTCAGCCAAACCTTAGGGATTGTGCTTTAAAGCATGCAAAAATAATGCTTGAATTTTTTTGATATTATTTCTGCAGGTCTGTCTTTACATATAGTCCTTTGAAAGCACAAACCTAAAATACTTCCATTTTCTACTAGCCAAACACCCTGTAACTCAGTTGGGCATGAAGAAAATGTGTTTTGCTGGTGATGACCAAGATTTTCTGAAGAAAAAAAATTTAAAGAAAAGGGTAGGCTAAGACAAATACTCATTTTTTTCCTCATCTGTCCAAAAGTTATCATGCTCATCTCTTTCTTAGTCAGCTCAGCTTCTAAGAAATAAGAACAAGAAGGAAAATTTGTAAATGACAGCTTTATCAGTGAAACTAACAACAGCAGTATGGTTCTAAGCAGAAACTCACCAAAAAAGCATAGTTTAATGTTTATTTTTTATAGCAACAATGGAAGCATGTCTCTAAGAGAATATGCTTGAATCAGTTTATTGACAATGTTTGTAACAACTGCTAAAGGACTCAGCATGTAACCTCCATTGTAAACCAATCCCATCAGGGACAGCACAGACCTACCTAAATGTCAAGCAAAATTATTGCAATTTTTTAATGCTCTAAACCTTCTTGAGGAAGCAAACTCCTCATCTTCAAACATTGTGCATTTTATATTCTGTAGCAATAAATTTTGAAAGAAGTCAATATTGACAGAACTTTCTTTGTCACCCTAAATGTCCTCAGTATTTTATAGAACAAATAGTAGTCCAGGTTGTGTCACGGGAGGGAAATTTTTTTTGGCCAGTCTCTTGCCAACAATATATAAACCAAATATTGCTTATTACAAATATTTCCTCTGAGACTGTTTCCCAGACTGCCAAAAGATTTATAGCATTTTCCCCATTGAGATTGGCTCATGTACAAAAACATCTTTATGAAAGCAAGTGAGATGAAAAGGTTTTTTCCTACATCAAATAAGTATACATTGCAAAATTGCCCCATATTCATAAAAATATATGTACTAATTTTCCAAGAGGAAGAGACAGTTGACATATGCCATTCAACTGAACACGCAGTGCTAAAGGCATCAGAGTGCTTTGTAGAAAGCAAACTAGACAACCTGGCACAATATTGGAGCAGCTAATAAGTTCACCTTAAAGGACCTCTTACCTAGCTCATGATTAGTGCATTTTAACATTCTCTCCAAATGTTTTCCATTCTTCTTCTCTATTTGTAGGTGGACAAGCCAGAATATATAAGGTAGAAAGACAATCTGTAATGTCAATTTAATTGAGTCTAGAGTGCATGGTCCTGATCTCCTTTATAAACTCTGGTTGTATTCTGCCTCCATGGTTGGCTGTGACCTGTCCATGCACAATCCATTTGTCCAAAATGTTTTTCTTCAGAAGGAAACACTTGTACAGGATCAGAATCTACAGTGCACTCCATTAGGTCCCTGGGCTCCATGATCAAGAGAGAATACTGAGAGTACTTGCAGAGTTTATCTGCCCCACAGCTCAGACACAGCCACTATCTATATTAGCAGCTCAATGCTTGTCACCCTCTTCAATTTTGCCAAAATAAAAGATATTTTTAATTTCCAGCAGGATGGAAGATGCTTTAAAAATCTCTTACAATTTGATGACTACAGAAATTTCAGTAATATTAATCAGCCCTTCTAATCAGATTATTTTCCACAATCTTTCCACAGGTAAAATTTCGTATCACTAAATTTATTTCTTTCTATTTCTAGTTTTGTCCCTTAAAAAATCTTCGCCTCCATTCCCTGGAGGAATTTACCCCTCCATATCTTGTCTGACTTGAAATTTCCTAACCTTTCCCACAGTAATCTGTGTTTCCACAATTCACTGAAATGTAATATTTTCCTCTTTATACCAAGCCATCATGAAATATGAATACTACAAATCAGCAGACACTTCAGGCATGTTGAGAAATAAACTGTACATGATATTTGGGATAAACCCAGTGAAATCAGATCATCTTAAAAAACCAAGTTCTAATGTATTTATGCTTTGGCCAATATAAATAATTTCTTTGATTTACTGCTACATGAAGAAATACATAGAAACAAGCTAGTATATGTGTATATACATACTCCTTGCTAAACCTACGTAGGAGGAAGGAACCTCTTTAGGAAGATGTAGTAGTGTAACAAACAGATGACTATAGATAGCCCCAGAGGTGCAATACTTTGTTGCCAGTACATTTGAGTTTTTCCTACTATGAAATGTTTCTGCAATGAAAAGCAGGATGGAATTATACCATAACACATCTCCAAGGCAAGAATCTCACTACAAACTGTTTCTTCACAAATTGTTCTGTGCGAGAGCAGAAAAAACAGATCCTTAGACCACATGGCAGCACCCACTTTACATGGAGGTGTAGTACAATATGCAATGAAGTAAATAGTGCCTTTTTACCTTGCAAGCCTCAGTGTAAACCTAAATCTTTGCCTCTCCCAGAAGTTTTTTCATCCTGTACTTCCTGCAAGCTCTGAGTAGCACTGACCACTACAGCTGTCTCTCTCTCCTAGACCTAGTGCACCTGTCTGGAACGACAGGTAGTGCATGAACAATTTTTATTCTAGTCTTATCAATATATGATTCACATGGGAAATTTGAAGTACAAGAGTATCACCAAGAACATGACAATAAATACCATTTCTGCACTAGAAACTGGTACGTTAATACAAACAAACTGTTGAAATTTCAGCATTGCATTCCAAGATCCTGAAGCTGTGGAAATGGACCTTAGAGGATGGCACACATCATCCTTCTTAGAGCTATGTGTGAGTAAAAATAAGAGACATGTTACTTTATTCAAGACAGAAACTTCATTTCAAATGCGTGCACTTTTAAACACACAGCTCTGAGTTTCCCTATATGTCATTATGTCAGGGCATTGAAATAAGGTGACAGGGACTGATTTCAAAAATATCTCTACTTCTGTATCTACATATGACTTGTACAGTATCTCTAGGACCCAGAGCAAAGGTTGAAATCTGAGTCTTCCTTACACTTCTGCTGTTCAATTCCCAAGATTAGGTTTTTGCTGTTGATCTGTGTTGTGGGATCCACCACAATGGCACATTTTAAGCCAGAAACTAACACACCTGCTTTGATTAGAGTTTCATTCAACTCCTGGTGCAGGTAAATTGATTTAACAGTCTCACATGAAAATGCAGACATTGCAAGCAACAACACATTGTGAAAAAATATGCTTATATTGACAGGAAGGAAAGAAAAACTTAAATGAAGTCTTCCTATGCTTGTGGAGGTCTGGAATATATAATGTCAGGTCAAATCTCTAAGGGACAAATTTCTGCAAAAGTGATAAAAAAGCATCAGAGTTGTCCAGTTCTCTGTGCTCTGAAGCATTTGTCATTTGTGAGATAAAATGATTGTGACACCCTGAACACCTTTTTAGCAGAAGGTGACAGTTCCACAGTAACTGAAAACTTGAATATAAATCCAAAACCTATACAAACATAAACATTAGGCTACTTCTTCCCTTGATTGGTCTTTGACTGATACCATTCACTGAATCTGTATAATTTTTTTTGTGATAGTAGCTAGAACAGTTCAGGCTCTCTGTCACTGTCACAGGACAGAAAGACAGGATTATATGATGTGGTGGAACATAGTATTTCACATCCAGAGTTTAAAATTACTTCTAGCCAGGATCATGTTTTTAATTTAATCATGAGAGCAAAATCTTTTTAAGGTGGTTTGTTTTTCCTGTGTTGTAAGGTGACACTTTCCATACTCTTATTTATAATTCCTGCTGCACACTGGAAGCAGATACAAAAAAATTTCATGCCGCTTTTTACATGATATCAGCTGTAAAAACCATCGGGGAAGTTTTTAGCTAAATAAAGAAGGACCTCTATAAATTATTAGATAACTTCTCTAGTCTAGAACAACTCTATCCCAGGTGTCCTTTACTGTTCTTTTTCTCCTACCTGCTTTAGAATGAGAAATAAAACGGGTAGAGCAGGTCATTTTGATTTCCTTTCATATTCCTAGGTAAGCAAGATCCACGTGTGGTCGCAGTTGCCTTAATAACATATCTGCAGCTCTATCTGTTGTGTGCCAGTGGTTCACTGGATCCAGCATTACCTCTAAGAGTAGTCATAGGAGATGCCTTATAGAAAAGGCACTTAAGCTTCACTGCTGTGATCTGTTCCCCTGCTGCTCTCACAGCACTCTTGGTCATTGGATTAGGGATGTTGTACAACAGGTTCCCTTTCGTATTTATGGACTGGTTGTACAAATAAATAATCACACAGAAATAGGTTTCCCTGGTAGGTTCTTAACTGTCGTCTCTACCAATTAAGCCTGAAGGCAAAACTATCCTTATGCCAGCAGTAACCCTTCCCCATCCACCAACCCAAAGCATGGTGTCAGTGGTTCTCACGTGCCTGTCTCCAGTCCTCAGGGAAGCACTGCCTTGACCCATCCTGTGACTTTACTATGTGTGCCCACTAACGTGATCTCTCCTTACACAGTGAGGAGAGACTTCAAAAAGACCAATCACTTCTCTGGCTTCCTACTACTCTCTGTTTTATAAAACACCTTCCACAAATAGGAACAATCTTCTGTTGTCAGGCTCCCAGGCCTTTAACTACTCAAGAGAAAAAGCCCCACATAAGTTCTTGATGGAGGTGAATCAAAGTATGTCTGTTAAACAGCCCTTTTGTGCCCATCTCTTAGTTCATAGTCATTGCTGATCCCTGCAGACTATACACTTCAAATTAATCTCACAGTCCCACTAGTAGGGCCTGAGATTAAGTTTTATGCCAGTCAAGTATGTAACCAGTGTAAAAACACTTTCCATTTTCCTTGATGGATATGAGAAGCAGCTCCTTCCTAGTTTGTCGTGCTGTCCTTCTGGAGTTCTGGATAAAGAGCTTGTTCAGTTGAAAAGGCACTTTAGCCTTTCCTTTACTTGAAGCTGCAGGAGGCTGCAGGGACCTGGGATCCCAAGGTACAGTGCATCCTGTAACATTCCATAAAGGAAAAGCATTTTGAAAGACTGTTTTCAAGCTGTTCCTACAAGCCAAGGCTTGAAGTGAAAATCGCACTCAACACTTGATAAGAACAGCATAGAATCACAGAATCATCAAGGTCAGAGGACTCCTCTAAGATCATCCAGTCCAACCATCCAACTGGCACTACCACTGTAAGCACTAAACCAACTAAACCACATCACCCAATGCCAGATCCTCCTCTTAAACACTTCCAGGGATGGTGACTTCACTGCTTCTCTGGGCAATCTATTCCAGTGTGTGACCACACTAACAGTGAAACAATTTTTTCTAATATCTAATCCAAATCTTCTCTGTCTCATCTTCAGGCCATTTCCTCTTGTCCTCTCACTGCAGGTACAGTAGAAGAGACTGGCCCCCACAATCCCCTTTCAGGGAGTTGTAGAGAGCAATGAACCTCCACTTCTTGAGACTAAACAAACCCAGTTCCCTCAGTCATTCCTCATTGGACGTTTTCTACACCTTTGACAACCTTTGTTGCCCTTCTCTCGACACATTCCAGCAGGTCAATGTCCTTTTTAAAATGAGAAGCCCAGATCATAAAGCAGTAAGCAATACTCAAGGTCCAGGCTTACCAATGCTGCATACAGGGGGATGATCATTTCCCTTGTCCTGCTGGCTCTTCTTGATACAGGCCAAAATGCCACTGGCCTTCTTGGCCACCTGGGCACACTGCTGGGTCATATTGAGCTTGTTGTCAACCAGCACCCCCAAGTCCCTTTCTGCTCCCCAAGCCTGTAGTACTGTATGGGGCTGCTGTGACCCAAATGCTTCATCTCATCTAAACACAGGGAAGGCACTAAACTAACACTTACCAAAGCAGGTTAGGCAGAATATTCAGTAGTCAAATGCTTAAAGAAAAAAAAGAAACTGGCAAATAAAATACCTAACAATACAATCTGCTTATTAATAATTTGATACATTTCAATATTTCATTAAATTTACATTTTCTCCAGTGATAAGCAAAGTATTGGAATGAAAAAAATAAGTTGGACATGTTTAATTCTTTAATGAGATGTTATATTAACATGGGTCTAGATTTAGGCTACTGAAGGAGAGCACCAAAGAGACCTTGGGAAGTCTGAAACCTCCCATTTGTTTCTGCTACCTCCTTTGTCATCATGAGGAACAATCACAGTTCTGTTACTTGAAGCATCTCCTTTGCTCTGGCTTTGAGGAATTCAGTGATGCTCATATTCCTCCAGGAGGGTATTCAAAACAACATTTTCTTC
>VXBX01002668.1:557347-600258 GCA_013400415.1 Scytalopus superciliaris | reverse complement strand
TTTTTTTTTTTTGGTTGGTTGGGTTTCTTTGCTTTTTTTGTTTGTTTGTTTGTTTGTTTGTTTTACTTTGTTTTGTTGCATCAAGGTAAGCCGTTCCTCTTTACAAGCTCTCTACTGTATATCACTGTTATATTACTACTTCTTATTAAGTAAGCTCTGAGCTCAAGTGGCTTACATACCTAGACCCCATTACTCATGTATTGAATTTTTAAGCAGAATGAGCTCTGTTCAGTGTTGGAGGATGAACCAATAAACATCTGAATAGACATGTCAACTTTTTTCAAAGCTTTGTGTCCCATATCTCCTTTTATGGGAAGTCTTCAGAAACATTATTAAGAGCACTTTGAAGGCTACTTGCCATGACTGTCTTGCTGATTCTGTTCTTGACACACATATGGTCTTTTAGTAATTCACACAAAATTACATAAAACCTAATCTGTGAAAGGAATCCCATTTTACTTGGTAATATGAACAGTCAGAATTTCAAGTCTGAAAGAAAACCCCATACAATTGCCTTCTTCATTGAAAAGTAGTGTCAAGTAAAGGTTATGACTTGAAAACATATTTTCTAAAGGAGTATAATGAATAATTTTTTGCCTTACTAATTTCTTCTTTCATCAGGTAAAAGTGTAGATGTGATTGTAAGCATCATATTTTTGTAAGAACAGCTCAAAGAACTTAAGTTTTTCACTAACGTTCTACACCATATTAGAAGGTGGGTATGAATAGCCATCTTCATTTTTACAGACAAAGAAACCAGAGCTGAGGATAATCATTTCCTCTCTAGTCACATGGCAGAGCTATGTGAGGGTCAGGAACTGATGCTCTGTCCCCTGAATAGATGTCTTGTCCTCTGCCTGCTGTATTATGCAGCTTGAGAAATATTTGCAATGCTGCTGTAGAACATGTGTGTGAGATAGGATGAACACCTTTTAGAAATATTTTATATTCAAATATTGAATACTGGATTTTGCCATAAATGTTATATAGAAGGATCCAAGCCAAAGGTATTAAGAACTAGAAAAGAAATATACTTGCTCTTTGAGCAATGTAGACGTGATTTGAATTTATGTTTTTTTAAGAGGGGAGTGAATATTTACTTGGACATAATCCTTATTTATTTGATCTGTAAGGCTGAGGTAAAAAGCACGCAGCAATATAGTTTAAGATAACTGAGTGAAACTATTGAGAACTTTCAAAGTAACATTTTTTAAACACTAGTATCTTACTTTCATGCTCAAGCTTCCTGAAGTATTTACCTGTTAGTTTCATAGTACATTTTGGACCATTATTTTTTTTTCCTTCAAAAACACTGAACAATGAATGTCTTCACTGTGTCACAGTCCATACAAGACAAAACTGTGATACATACAGATAGAGGTACAGTCACTGAGGAACTTTTCTGTCTTACTTGATGCATTGTCTCATACCTGTAAAAGATACGCTACTCCCTGAATGACTGGTTTTAAAATTAGGTAAGCAAAACCTAAAGAGAATTTTCTTGGATACAAAGCAATCAGTCAGAAAAAAACTTTGGGATTTGAGTAGATGAAGTGCTTGAACTGGCAACTTGTGTTGTTACTTCTGGAGCAAACCTGGGCGGTGGGGAAGACTGGCTGTAATTAAAGGCATTATGTACTCTGATAAGTACAGCTGCATATATCATTATTAGCAATTGCCATTGGATGGGTGTCCATAGTGGAGAAAAAAAAGGGTAGATTACTGTGGAGCCAGAAGAGTTTAGCATTTGGCAGAAAATATGGGCCTTGTCTTCCAAAAGGAGTAAGCTAAGGGATTTTTAATTTTTAACACATTTCTGAGTTTAAAATATATTATTTAATCTGATTTTTTTTCTTAACACCATAGTTTCAGGTCCAGTGATCACAAAGGTGAAGGTCTCCCAGGACTGACCACACATGTTCAGATACTTACACTCTCAGGTTGATTAACAAACAACAAGGTTTCCAGTTAAATATCAGTGTGTGGTACTTCTATGCTGTAGAAAGCACTACACTCTTCACTGTTGAACCAGAAATTAAACTTGTTGAAGGGAAACAGAATGGCACATTGTTAAAATGCTACAGGACTGGATGTATCCATCCATTGCCACCTACAAAAAGGGAGAAAAACTATTTCATATCTTAGCCTTCCCCTTTTGTCTGCAGCCCTTCTAGTTTCTCTAGCTGGCCAAAAGTGTCAGGCTGAGGTAAAGTCCCAAGATCTGGTCTCTTTCTAGCCCTAAGACTCTGTGCCCATCAAGTTCGTCTTGAGAGGTATAAATATCCAATAACCCCAACACTGGTAAAAGCTCTCAGAGCCTCTGTCAACATGAGCCCCTAAAACATCTCTCATAAGATTCTCTGATGGATGTACATGAACATCTCTGACACATTGTGGACCCTCAAAAGAAGTTTGCTAGCATAAAAAAATTAAAACTATAAAAATAAATCACTAGCTGCAGATCAACTTCTATAGTGATAGATTTTCCCCTCTTTTAGTATGTTAACTAGATTAGTATTGGGTTTCTTCAGTGATAAACAGCTATTGGGGATATTTAGAAGTGCCTACACACATGAAGACAAAGAATGAAGCTATCTTGTGTTTAAATCTCCAAGCAAAGAAACTCACTACAAAAAAAAGTCAACAAACCTTGGAAATGAACTTGCTCAGTGTTTCATGTAGATACAAAGCCATCAACAGCAGCAGTCTGGAGTTGAATTTATGCTGGCATTATTTTCTTATCCCTGAAGTTCAAGCAGCTAGCTAAAGACACAGGAGTGGATTTGTGCCAAAGTAATAAGACAGTTTAATACAAAATGAAGAAACATTGTGATATCAGGTGAAGTCTACATCACTAAGTGTTGTTCTCCTCATAAGGGAAGCAATCACAAGTGCTTCCCTTGGTCTAATTTAACACTAATGATAACTTATTTTCCACAACAATACTTCACCATTTCCCTTCAGCTTCCTTATGAAATGCTTGAACTGTTTAATAACCACTCAGTGGGAACTCAGGTTAAAAAGCAAATAACAGTGAATTCAAGCTAAAAACTTATCTATCCAGTGAAGTTTTAGGCTATGAATAAAGCACACACACACACACACACACACACACACACACACACGCGCACACACACGCACACATACACATATATATATATATCACACAAAGTTTGTTATCTTAAGCATTAACTTGTTTTGGAACACTGTCTTGAGTCAGCATTGGAACTTAATATGAACTTCTAAAGATCATTTTGCTATAGATATAGTAAGTGATAACTCTGTATTGCTTACAAAAGAAAAACAAAGCCCAGCCCTGAAGACCCTGAAATGAGTGTAACACAGTATTGTGAGATATGGATTCTATCGAGCTAGACTGTTTCCTCTTCATTTCAGTAATAGTAGCCAATTACTGAGGTTTGACAGCACTGATTTTGTTACCTTTTTACCATCAGTTTTGGTACAAAAATCACTCTAGCAGTGACAGAACATTGCTATGTATTTGCACCAGACCATGTTATGCTTATATGTGTTTGTAAACACAAACAGTGTCTAGGAGGTGAAATAATACCAGTTAAGCCACAAGCACACTCTCTTCAGCCTTTCCTCTATGGGGACTGTTTAGATCTACTAAGTTCCTGCCAAATATTCCAAGGAATGCTGCAAAACATCTGAGGAGCTAAAATTCTGACTGCAAATACCAAAGAGAGACATACATAAAGCAGATCAGTCTACCATGAGCTAAGAGAATTGCATGTTAATAATAAAGTAGACAAGTTTTCCTAGTTTCTGCTACCTTGACCTTCCCACAGAATCTCTCCTTGTGAGTTGTTTAATTCAGCCTGCAGAAAAGCATTTCTGGGAATTTGCACTACTATGTGGGTTACCAAATCAGGACTTTTTCTTTTCTCTGAGTTGTACATGGAACTTTGAAGAGCTGTATGAATTTGATGAAGAAATAAGCTAGAATTTATTAGTAGACAAAGGAGTTCAAAGTCACAATAGCTTGTCTTTACACACAATAAAAACCCTGGATGAGCACAGTAGTGAATGCTCTCATGTGTAGCTTTTCACTTGTTGTATAACTGGAAGAAATATTTGGATTCACAGTGCTAAACAGATTTAAATATTTGGAATTATAATTAAACCATTAAACATTATTTTATTTGATTTTTCTAAATTCGCATTTATCCATGAGCCAAGGCTGTCCTGATAATTATCCTTTATTACATGTCAAGGTGATATTTTCCTCTCTAAAATACCAAAGGATTAAGTTCACATACACAGATTTTAAACACACTCCTACTGCACACCCATAATGCTTGCACTATTTTTTCAGGTAAAATACCAAAACTGTGTAACCATGTGTCCGCTTCAGATGGCTTTCCCAAAAGGACTGAGCATCGTTAGACTTATTTCCACTGCAAGACTGGGACACAGTCACTAGTGGTTGTTCAGAAAACTGTGTCCAATAAAAACTGTGATCATGCATGTCTTTGATCAATTTATAAATCACTTACAGTATTGACAAAGCTAGCAGTTAAGCAGCTTGTGACTTGAATTTCAAGCAATATAAATGGGTTGGGTTTTCCTTTTCTTTTTTGTTTTATTAATCTTCAGCCTCCTTTCTTCTATGAAATGATGCCAAAAATCTGTTTGTTTAGCTGCTTGCCTGATTTTTTTAAATTCCACTCAGTAACCATTGCACATGGAAAAAGTATAACATTTATGGTGATTACAATAACCTCATCCCATCTGTTTTGTAGCTCTGTCACCATGTCCTGCACTTTTTATTTAACTTGAAAAGGCATCTTTATCTGTTAACATCCCTCCATTCCTCCCACTCTCCCAGGGGCTTATTCTTCAGCTTCCATTTTCAACGTCCAAAGCAAAAGAGAATCCCTCCTCCCCAGTACAAAAGACTTCCTCTCTTAAATGTCTGTTCCTGTTTGTGTCAATATTCCAGATGGATAAAAAATGGAAGTTATTCGACATAGTTCATCAAAATATCAGGCTGCTCAACAGAAGAAAGCATATACTGAGTCCATCCATAATGATCCAAACCCTTGTTCCCTCTTTAAATAGAGAGTTAAATAGCAACTGTATTTCTACAAGTTGTTAAATTAAATTTCTTTCAATAGGGTCTGTTTGAGACATTCTGAGTTGTCAGTTTCATCTGGAATCTTTCAACAATACCAAAATTCATTTCTAATGGGGGGGGGAGGGGACAGAGAAGAGAACATGCAGAACTATTAAATCCATCAAATTTCAAGGACCAGCTGTGACACGAAAGGAAAGGGTGGGAACAGGATCAGTAAACAGTCTTTCTTTTCTCCTGCAAAGCAAAACACAATTAAAACCAGAAACTAGAGCTGGTGAGAAAGAGGGAGGGGACATAAAGTAGAAACAGAAGAGGATACTACTAATAATTTTTTTAAGTGTAATTTATAAAATATCTGAAAGCATAGTTTAGGTGGAACTGGGAAAGGAAAATGGTAACAGTAAACATGAAACAGACTCCACAAGATGGATAAAGGCTGGTAAACAGGTACTTGATATCCATTGCAAACATATTCTCTACCAGGACCATTTTTGTGAGGAAATCTTGTTCCTGTCTAGAATGCCTCTTCTGATTGAACTGCCCTGGCCAGAGAAGAAGAGGGCAGGAGTGTATGTCAACCTGGCTGCTCCATCTCCTTTCCCACAGTATCTCTTTGGATGTGGGACTCAGTAGTTCCCCAGAGAGAAGAACTCGAATGCCGTAGGTCTCTGTGCTCAGGGCAAGGGGTGCCTGAACTAAACCTGTGTTGTGTGATACACAGTTACAGAATACGTGTCCAATAGAAGAGAGCAGCTCTTGACAGTGAACGTAAAAGAAGACTCCAGCATGTGTTTGCTTCTTGTCTCAAACAAATATTCTAGGCATATTTAACGTACAGGAAAAATGCCTGGGATCAGCATGGATGAGCTAAGCTCTGCTACATCTTGTCCTGATGTAGTCACATCAAGAAAGAGAAGTGGGCATCTTGTTGTGCTTCCTTTCCCTAGAAAGGGTACTCAGGAACACAAGCATGAACTGGTCTCCCTCCTTTGGCTACTGTCAAGGAAAGTCTGAGATGAAAAAAGTGGAGTTTAGCACACAGAATCATCTGTGTTGGCAATGCCCCAAGTCACAGTTTCATGTTAAGAAAAAAAAAAAAAACAGGCTTAGGGAAGGAAATGCTACAAGTAGTCATAACACAGAGAATGAAGGGCAAAGACAGATTTGCATTCCCTGTACTTTCTATTTTAGCATCACAAGTATTTCTATCCTTGATGGATCCCAAGTTAGTTTTCTAAAGCATGTGCCCAGAGTGGGGACAAAGTCAGGATGTCATTTTCTTGGTCTCTGTCACTTGGCTAGTGGCTTTTGTTTCTGGAAAAGGAGCTGTACACAGTTTGGCTTAAGGGACTTGACACATCAGTGGAAAAAGGCCTCCTTATGCAAAACAAAGGCCCCTTGAAGTGGTTCTTCATTCCTTCCACTGGAATTTTGTCTGGAGAGGAATTTGGGGGGTGACATGACGCACCACGCTTCAAGTGTGTGGAAGTACATCAAAAATTCCTCTGAGCATGAGAGCTGAACTTATAGAAACAGCTCAAACAGCTCAACAGCCCAAAACTTTTTTGCCAGTACTCAGCAAGGTTGTTCACAAAATAATGGAGGAACTCAAAACTGTGGTTGTGTGAGTAATGTGAAAGGCAAGCTGTTGACACTGAGCAACCAGCATAAAGCCAAAAAAATCTGCTTGCCACTTTTGTAAAAGGGAGTAAGAAGCTGAGGTACCTGAACTGAAAACTTACTACTGATATCCTTCATAATTCAGAGTTTTAAGCTCAAGGCCAATTGCTTTGACTCTGAGAAAGAGAAGCCACAGGGATCTTGCTGCCTGCATGATGCAAGCCCATCCGTGTCACTCTGCTGTCCCCTCAGCAGAGTCTAGTTGTGCTTTGCTGAAACACATGTCACAGGACAGCAGTTTGTCTTCATCTGATGACATGATGAGTTGGGAAGCCTATCACTTCTCTTGCACCTAATCTCAGTTGTTTCTACCACACTTCAAAAGGCACGTGCCTCATTTCCTGTTTGAATTTGTCTGCCTTTGACTTGAAAGCGTCTTTGTTTATGGCTTTTTCTTCTACAGAGCCCTTTAATGTCTGCTGTTTTCTAAATGTGCTTATCCACCAGTCAGGTCACCTCTAAAACTCTCTGTGAGTAATTCTGCTTCCATTTTTTACACTTTTTTCAAACCCAGGGCCAAATCTGAAGGCAGAATTACAGTCTCCTTCTCATTGAAGCAAAGCAGAAAAGTAAGATTGTTTCCTTACCCCTATCATTCTGTCTAACTTATTTTTTCTTTTACTATCAAGGATCATTGTGGACAAGTCATATCACTTTATAATTAGTCTGTTCTCATCCCTGACTCTACTACTGGCTGCCAAACCCTGTCCCTATTTGTCTGTATAGACTTTTGTTGTAAAAACAGCACTTGGACATTAGTGAGGAAGTGACTAGCTAGTTTTTGGGGTTTTTTTAATACAAAACCCAGATAACCTTATATGCTAAAAATCATGAGACTAGGAAACGAGAGGCTGGAGAGAAGTGCTGTGGAAAGGGACCTGGGGGTCCTGATCAATGGCAAGTTGAATCTGAGTCAGCAGTGCCCTGGCAGCCAGGAGGGCCAGCCCTGTCCTGGGGGGCATCAGGCACAGCATCGCCAGCTGGGTGAGGGAGGGGATTGTCCCACTCTGCTCTGCACTGGGGTGGCCTCACCTTGAATATTGTGGGCAGTTTTGGGTGCCACAATATGAGAAAGATATTAAACTATTAGAGAGTGTCCAAAAGAGGGCAATGGAGATGATGAAGGGCTGGCGAGGGAAACCCTATGAGCAGTGGTTGAGGTCACTTGGTCTGTTCAGCCTGGAGAAGAGGAGACTGAGGGGACTCCTCACTGCAGTTACAACTTCCTTGTGAGGGGAAATGGAGGGGCACATACTGATCTCTTAATTCTTGTGACAAGCAATAGGACTCAAGGAAATGGCATGAAGCTGAGTCAGGGGAGATTTAGGTTGGATATCAGGAGAAATTTTTATACCCAGAGAGTGGCTGAGCACTGGAACAGGGTACCCAGGCAAGTGGTCACAACACCAAGCCTGTCTGAGTTCAAAAAGCATTTGGACAATGCTCTCAGGCACATGGTGTGATTATTGGGTTGTCCTGCACAGGACCAGGAGCCAGATGTTGGACTCGATGATCCTTGTGGGTTCCTTCCAACTCAGTTTATTCTCTGACTTTATGATTCTATGAGGCATATCAGCAAGTTTGCTAACAACTTTTCAGATCTTCATGAAGTATGAGCAGTTTAAGAATGGATATAAGCTTACTCACTTATTTTTTTCAAATTAAATATCTTTGTTAGCTTTTTATGAGTTCCCTCATTCCTTTCAAGGAAAAGAAAGAAGGAAAGAAAAAAAAAAAGTTGGATAAATAGTATCTCCATGGAAAAAACTATTTTATTTTGTAAGAAAATAATTTCCTATGAAGTCGAACCACAGTATCTTCCTTTACAGTCATAGCCCAATGTTAGGGCATTGTTCTTTCCTTTCAGGAAGTCCTGATTGTCACTTTTAACTGATCTTATGTAAATGCTGACCACAGTTAGAACTCTTGAATAAAGCACTCTCTTGACTATATGGGCTGTTGGAATCTGAACTCAGCTCTGGGGGGGGGGAACTGTGTGTGGCTAGCCGTCGCGAACGACGATGCTTTTTATGCCTGCGCGAATGGATTTATTACGTGGAGCTCAGCGTGCGCGGAACTGGCCCCACCCCCTTTAGCCCTGGGACACTCTAAGCCTTGGCCGGGGCAAGCCCGGACGAAGTTGGCAGAGCGAGACCCGCAGGACTCGAACCGGCATCCTTCTGAGAAGGAGCACGGATCCAGGGGCGGCGGCTTTACCCACACGGCCACTGAAGTGGTAATTAGCAAAAGTCTTGTAAACAAGTGTGAGACAAAGCTCTAAATTTAAATTTAGGAAATAAATGGGACAGAAGCATACCAAATGCAGAGCTAAGCACTCACGTGTGTCTTCTGAAACTTTAATTGTTGTAATGCTGTGTACTTTGCAAATGCTTCTTCCACTTACGTCTCACAGACTGCTAAGTAACATTAAACTGTAATTGAGAACGAATTTGGTTTGTTTAGTCTACGGAAGAGAAGCCTGAAGGAAGACCTGATAACAGTCTATAAGTACAGAAAGGGCTGCTGCAAAGAGCAAAGGAGTAATCTGTTCTTCATGTCCTTGGAAAGAGGACAAGAAGAAATACACTTGAATTACAGCTAGAGAAATTCAGGCTGGGTATCAGGAAAGCCTTTTTATCTGCAAGAATCACTAGGCGTGGGAATAGATTGACTTGGGTGATTGTGAAATCCCTGTCACTGTGAGCTTCTAAGGAGGGGCTAGACAAATGTTTGCCAGGGGTGGCAAAGGCAGAGTTGAATTCTTGAAGCTGAATGTAAACTACATTAACCTCCACAAATCTCTGCAAACTCTCTTTTCTATGATTTTTTATTTTACTCTTCCCACTTATACAAGGGAATTCTGCATATTTATAGAAACTCATCCGTTCCATAAATCATTTGAAATACATATTTATTTACAAACTTTCATAAAGAGA
The DNA here is from genome assembly GCA_013400415.1 of Scytalopus superciliaris. NCBI lineage: Eukaryota > Metazoa > Chordata > Aves > Passeriformes > Rhinocryptidae > Scytalopus > Scytalopus superciliaris. Next base: position 590,541 of record VXBX01002668.1, on the reverse strand, counting down.
GGAGTAAAAGAAAAAAGCTTGTAACAGCATGTAAAGAACAAAAATTAATAGTTCATTACAAAGTCATGGCATTACTGTTCACAGCACCAACCTCAGAAACTCATAGGATAACATTAAAATAAATGATCTTCATGAAAAGGCATCAAAAACTGTGGCTTCATACCACATACATGTGGCTCTCAATTGTTAAAGCGTATCTCCTGTAGTCCACACTTTTTCTTGACAAAGATCTAAAGTTCATAATAAAGAGAGAAATAAATGTGCTGCAGGTATCCAGACCAGGTGACTAACTTGCAAATAAGGTCCTCTCCCGCCAGCCCAAGGAAAAATATGTATAGGGATAAACCTAATGGTTTTAAACATAAGGCACCTTTTTATTTTTTTTATTATTTTAGACCACACACCTGATTTTGCAATTCAGGCTGACACATTTTTGCCAAAATAACTAACACACAGTCCTCTGATGCAAAATTTCAGCAATAAGATACTAAAGCCAGTCCTTTAGTTGCTCATTCTGTAATCTTTTTTAAGTAAACAATGAGGCCATTTTTCTTTTTCCTCAAAGAGCCCTCAGAATGTATTACTGCCAAAGTTTTATCAGCAGTATCATAATATTCAGGACTTTTTTTCACAGAAATATTTCACACAGACCTGTGTCAAGCACTTTTATCTAATTTTGTGTTTGTTTTCAAAGCCTTTGCATAAAAACACAATTTCTATAAGTTGTGTCTATTCTGAAACCAGGAGCAATGAATGCATAACCATCCTAATACCTTCTATCTGAGGATCTGAATCAACTTTCTTTGACCACAAGCTCTCTCTTGACATTAATGGAGGCAACTATGGTCCCCAGTTGGTCATTCACAGCACCAGTCAATGACAGTTTAATAAGAACAAGGGCTGCATTATAAGGATAAATATTTGGTATGATTCAAATCTTGTGCAATACAGAAATAAGCTTAAGGCAAGATTGCTTTTGCTGCCTTACCAAGTCATTCCCATAGTGTGACTTGTTATAAATCTTCTTTGCAGAAAACTACAACAAAGAAGCTCAAGAAAGGGAACACTCAACTAATGGTTATATACCTCAGTGCTCACATCACATGAAAATAAAAATTAGGAAAATTTAATAACTTATATACTAAATTATACACCTGCTACATTCAGATTTTTTGCATTATCCTCAAGTTCTTGCCGTGATAACTTTTTCTGTTAAAAAAAACCCAAACCAAACCAAAACAAAAAAACTGCCTAAGAAGAATTTGGTTTAGTTTCCAAAATCAAAATTAAGTCTATCTTTAGGAAACATATTTAGTTAAGCACTCTGTTCCAGCATTCCTAGAAATCTACCCAGCTTCTTTCCTCAGTGCTCTGAATGCAGCTGCATGTGTGAGTTTCCTCGCTTCTGTTAGCTCACTGAAGCTGTAGACAAAAAAAGCAGTATGCAATTTTTTAAGATTTGTATTCATTAACATGATTACATACCTCGCTTTGTACCTACTTGGTATCATTATAACCCTTGTCTTTTTTCATCCTTCTTCTAAAATTTATGTTGTTTTACTTTGACTCTTATCTTCTAAATTCAAAATGTGCTTTTATTTATGTATGCAGGGGTGTAGCTCAGTTTTTGCATCTGAGGTTAAGTGATTAGCACAAAGACTGCAGTAAAAATCAGTTCAGACTGTGGGAAAATACAAAACGTTTTGCTCATCTTCTTTGTGAGCCAAAATATTCCCCAAGTATCTTGTTGGTTGGGTAACAGTCCTTCATGCATTTGGCTCTATTTTCTAACCTTTAGGGCTTTGATACTCTTGCCTGTACTTTTGCCAATGTTTTAAAACAATAAAAACACCCAGAACATCCAAAAACTAAATACAAAACACGTTGATGAAGTTTGCAAACTGCGTCTGGCCTGTGCTTTGGGCTATATGAGTCTAGTAACCATGCAAGTTTTAATATATAAAACAAAGTGTACAACTGTGACACTAAATAAGGAGGAAAAAAATGTTTATAATGTTTTCAATGGAGTGTGGATAGACTTGAATTTAGAAGTGTTCCCTGAGCATCATACATAAATAGATCAGCCTTAGTGTTGCTGCAGAGGCACAGTCCAGGCTGATGTCAGCTGGAAAAGTATTAGAATGATCACTGTAAACTGTACTGGTTGTAATTTTACTGCCAGAATGAATATTGTCAAGAAAATAAGCTATATGGTCAAAGAATAATTTTTATACTAATATGGTATATTTAATTGAGAAGCATATAGCTGTTTTCACTTGTATTCCATATAACTCTGTCCTACCATAATTGTACAACCTATGGTTAACACTCTCATCACTTGTCTTCAGTACAATAATGTGAAAAGTTATTTATTGTGTATTCAAAACCAATATAAGAATGTCTACAGAAATTCAGAGAATAATGTGTGTGAAACTCACTGTCACAGCCTGTAAGCAAAAAGTTCATATCTATAATGGAAGAGAGATAATCCAACCAAAAGTAAGGGAAGATGATGGTGATACTATCAATACTTACCCTCTGTATGCCAGGTGAGCTCCCAGTGGTCACTGACAGCATACAAGTGAGCTTCTATGCTTGCCACAGACTTCTGATAGAGAATTCTAATTCCACTTGAGGGTGTTACTGCTCTTCAACTTTCTTGTAAAATGTGGGAGCATTGGTTACTGACCAGGTGTCATGTTCCAGCATCCCAACACTGACTCTTTCTCTGAGTAAAGCAATCCATAAATATATACATACATATGTACACAGATATGGAGTTTGTACCTCCTGGGGTATTAGATCTTGAAACTTAATTGCAAGATGTTATTTTACTGCTATAAACACCCACCAGTTTTCCCAAAACTACTCAGTCTTGGAACTGTGGCACATTGTTTTCAGGGAAAAAAAAAAAAAAAAAAAAAAAAAAATGAAGAAAGAAAGAAAAGAAAAGAATGTTTATTGAGATTATTTTACATTTCCTAAAAGCAGTTACACATGGTCCTCAGCTGGATAGTAATGAGGGGGCAGTATGTTCTAGTTCATTTATAAAAGAAGCTGGATTATGGAAGATAAACTATTATATGCCTCTTTCTCACCAAATAAGTGAAAGAATCCATCAGGAAACTTTTATGGAAAGCAACTTTTCTGTAATGTTTTCTTATTTTCATGTTACTTTTTAGCAGTTGTGACCTTGAAGAGAATAGTGTCTACTCTTTCTGTATACCAAACAGATCAAAGGTCTAAACAAGAGTTGAAGATCTCTTTCAGATGACAAGGTGATCTCACAAGTGGTCTCACAAGGTCTCTCCCATGCTAATGGCTGAGAAATCCAAGTATTTATAGGCACCACAGGACAATTAACACTGACTTCACCATTCTTCCCAGGATGTAATATCTGCAGCTGTAAAGTAAAGGCATCTTCCTCCTATGGGGATTCCTTTGTGTCAAGGAATATACAACATCATTTTCCAGTTCACAATGCCTGGAATTGGTTGTGCTGAATGCAGTCTGGCACAGCTCTGTTTTTCATAGCATGACACCAAGGATATGTGCTACATTACCACATGGGGTAATGTGGGAGGAATGTCCTAGATGGAAGGAGTCAGTCTGGACATGGGCTGCATCCAGGAACAGACCCTGGAACAAATTATCATGTCAACTGTTTCTAGGTCTTCTTTTTAGAAGGAAATCACTGACTCAGTCCAGACCATAGCCTGGGAGTAAACCAGAAAATAACTATTCACTAATGTAGGTATAGATGTACCCAGGTTCACCTTAGTAGGACCAGATTTTTTACCACATTGAGAGCCATCAAAGGAATAAAAACTCTTTTTTCTTCATATTCTCCAGTTTGAAATGCTTTTTTGAGATTTTGTCTGTTTGATATTGCAAGCAGAGTAGCTTGGCAGAGAAGCATAAGCTGTGCTTTGCTATGAAAATGACGAGGCCTGCAGTAATTCTGGCAGCTTACAGATGAACACCCAGAAACACAGACCAGCTGAGGGGAAATTCCTACCATTCATAACAGCAGATATTACTGCAGAAGGCAACATTCTTCTCTTCAGGTGAAATATTATCCCATGTGGAAGAAAAGCTAATGGCACATGTCACTTGGGCTTTGATGGTATTGAGAAATCTGGTCTAGTGCTGTCTTTGACAACTCCAGAGAGCATGATGCATGGGTGCTGTCTTCTCAGCAGCCTGTCTTGTCCATCTGATGAATTATGAACCGGTTGATCATTTTTTAGCTTAATCTTCTCATTCCTGCAGATAATAATCCAACCTAGAGGTCACAAATGCATGGGACTGTCTCTCCTCCTGGCATGCAAAACTGGCCAGTGACTGCTGGCAGAGCTGTCAGTGTTGTATCACATACTGAGAGGGAGAAAAACAAAGCAAATCCAAATAGATCAACAGCGCAGGCAGGAAAGCCAGAGGAGGACCACAAAGATAATCAAAGGGCTGGAGCATCTCTCCATGAAGACAGGCTGAGAGACTTAGAGTTGTTCAGCCTGGAGAAGTGAAGACCTTATAGCAGTCCCTAAAGGGACTTACAAGAAAGATGAGGAGGGATTTCTGACAAGGGCATGGAGTGATAGGATCAGAAGGACCTGCTTCAGACTGAGAGAAGGTTTAGATTAGAAATTAGGAATAAATTCTTCACTTTTAGGGTGATGAGGCACTGGAATTGCTTGTCCAGAGTAGTTGTGGATGCTCCTTCCCTGGAAGTGTTCAAGGCCANATCAAAGGGCTGGAGCATCTCTCCATGAAGACAGGCTGAGAGACTTAGAGTTGTTCAGCCTGGAGAAGTGAAGACCTTATAGCAGTCCCTAAAGGGACTTACAAGAAAGATGAGGAGGGATTTCTGACAAGGGCATGGAGTGATAGGATCAGAAGGACCTGCTTCAGACTGAGAGAAGGTTTAGATTAGAAATTAGGAATAAATTCTTCACTTTTAGGGTGATGAGGCACTGGAATTGCTTGTCCAGAGTAGTTGTGGATGCTCCTTCCCTGGAAGTGTTCAAGGCCAAGCTAGATGGGCCTTTCAGCAATCTGGTCTAGTGGACATTGTCCCCATGGCAGGGGATTGGCAAGAACCAGATGATTTTTAAGGTACTCTTCAACCCAAACCATTCTATGATTATATGATTCTCTTCTTCTCATCTTCCTTCACAGTGTTCTGGAACTCTGGAAGGATTAAGCAGATCTTTGCTGATGGGCTGTCCTCAATGTCTATGTTTGCAGACACATTTCTGCTTTATCCTACAATTCTCAGTTCAAGTTTTTCAGTCTTTACCTTGAGGTGGGGAGGCTGGTTGGAGAAGGACTCACTGTCCGCATTGTGGACTCATGATCACGTGTCCGTAACGTGGAGAACACTCAGGATGCTGTATCTCAGAAATAGGTTGTGATACTTCCTCTCTCCAGATGGCAAAATACATCCTGAAGTTCAAAGAACATTTCCATAGCATGGGACTCACACCATCCCACCAACTTCCCTCCAGGATGCTCACAGATTCAGCAAGCAACTTCTTTATGCACCTGAAACACTACACTCTGAGCATGTTGTTCCTGGATCCAAACATGACTCCTTCACATTTCTCCCCTCATTAAACACACTTACCATCTCTGTAAGGGGCTTCACTCTGCTTACAGCCTTGTCTCCTAACACTCGAGTTCTCTGTTAGCCTTTGGCAAACTGTCCACTGCTCCAGTCCTGCAACTCCTTGATCACTCAGACCTTGGCCAGCCCACTGCCCCAAGGTGTTTCATGCTCTGTAGTTGCCTGTTAAGATTTAATGACCACCTTACCAGGCAGGTCTCATCAAGCCATTCATCAGCTAACAAAAAGGTGTTCGTGACACAGCAATTTTCATAGCAGGAACTCCACAATAACTTCATGATGTGAGTTTACTGAGTTCATTAAAACCAACATACTGGCCACAATCAAATTAATCTGTTAAAGGTTATCTTTATTTTACAGACTAGATTTTTATTCACTATCATTTGATTATGGCAACATCTCTTCTTTTGAATTTTTTGCTTCTTAAACCTATTGACTGGTAATGTAAGACAACTGCATTAAAATACGTAAGAGCTCAGGCCACAACAGTAAGTAGCTTTGGTTTAGAAATTAATGTATAGAGTATATAGTTACAAGTCAGGTGGCCATTTCAGTTTTAGCATGTCTAGAAAAAACATGTCTGGAAACTCTCTGAAAATCTTTTTCATGGAAGCATGGAAGCAAATGTCTGTACCAGGGATACTTGCTTTCCATTTGATCTTATCTTAATGTTAGGGGTGATTATCCAATATTAGAAGACATACATGGTGCCAGTTTTTTCAAATACATATGTTAATTCTAAAAATAAAAGGGGCCCTCTTTTACTTCAGATTATATATCTTCGCCATCAACTGTCTGAACTTTTGTGGTTTTTTTATGAACCCAGATTTTAGGTCAAATGCCACATACTCGTTATAAATCAGGATGGGAGGTCGCTGCAGTGGGAAAAAGTTTTCTGTTGTGGGGAGCAGTGCAGCTTTGTCAGGTTTCTACCCTGAGCAAAGCCATGACTTAAACTTTGACCTATTCTCTTTCAGTTAGTAGATATACATTCCAGATTTCATATACATAACTATGATGATTCTGGATGGAATGAAATAGATTACCTCTTCTAGCTAACAGACCATACTAGAGATACTAATTTAATGGAAGAGATGGAGAATACTGACATTGAGAGATGTACCATTAAAAATTATGTTTAGCTCTTTTATTCTTTTTATTCTTTATTTTTGTTTTATTCTTAGTAGCAATTGGCAGTAGGCAGACTCCTGGTCAGTCTGTTTACCTACAAGGGTCATGCAATTTAGCTTTTACTCTGTTGCATCCTGGAAGATGTCATATCCCCCTTGGTTACCAGATCATCTTAATTTAGGAGTTAAATCCACAGCATCCAAAATCAAACTCTGCATTCCAGATGCTGATGTTTCATCTTGGCAAACTGTCCATTCATTTAGCCTACAGGCAGGCACACAGGGTTGAGGTAATAAGGCCAATGAACAAATTTTCGTCAGGACAGTTGTGCTATCATTTACAGATGTGCTCTGGGCTTTTTTGATCTCAAATATTCAAAATCCTTTCTTGTAGAAAGCTAAAGGTAAGAACATTTAGTATGCTTCTAGTGCTATTGCTTATTTCTTCCTTTCTTTTTGGAAATAGAGATCCAAAGGAAAAAACCTAATGTCATGGTTTTGGATTCAGGATTAAAACAACTGTGAAACACAAGGGGCATGGTTTGAGCTTGTAATTTGTGTAATTTGTGGCTGTTTAGAAACTAAAATTTTTGCTTGAAAAGGCTGACAACAACTATACTATAGTTAGTTAAAACCCCAGATGTACCTACTTCTTAATTAAATGCTTAGACCAACATTCCTTAAAATGGAAAACACATGCTCTTTATAATTTAGATGTATCCACATCAGGGCCCCTTTCAGTGTGTTTTTAAAAGTCATGTTCTGATGAAACAGCAAATAAAAGGAAATTTCACCACCATTAAAGAAGTCAGATTACCAGGAGTTCAGTTGTAACAGTGTTTTACGTGACTGCCTTTCATAACCCACCTGCAACTGCTTGGGACCCCAGGCATGTGCAGCATACTCAGTAGGTCTGTCAGCCTCGTGGTCCCTCTGAGGTCATCATGTGGCTGTCCTGGAGGAGAAGAAAAGAATGAATCTCAGTGACAGTTTCCCAGAGCAGCACCTTGTGGAGATGCAGCTGACAACTCCTTCTCATCCACTTGCTGCTTGGGTCTCTGTAAACCAAACAGTAGAATTCCTTTCAAATTTCCAAATTTTCAGGTAAAACAATCAAAGAAAAAAAAAAAAAGTAGACTTACAATAAAATGTTTGAAATAGAAAGTACTTTCAGCTAGAGAAAAGACAATATAAAGACTTAAGGCCTCACCTCAGCTTAAGAGCTTGATCCATATAATAAACATGGCTTTTGCAGTCTGTCCTCCAAATTCAACCTGATTCCTCTCAAAGTCAGTGCTGAAACTGTCCCTGATATTAGTGGTCCAGGACTGTATTTTCCTTACACAGATTTAAGAATGGGAGGATGCAGACATCCAAGGACTTAGAGACCTAAAATGTGCTATTGATAAAAGTACTCACTAATGCACTCCTTTTTTCAAGACAAAAGTAAGAAGATTGGAGCCATAAGCTGGAAAAAGCTCCAAGTGATGATTTTCACCTTGAGCTTCTGCAACTTACCTAAGCTGGATGTCATCACTTTTCTTCTTATCTATGTGTGAAATTATACCCTGCTCAAACATTTTGTCCCTCAGCAGAAGAAAGCTGTATTTTAATGCAAAGCAGAGCACTGCAACCCAACTCATTCACAACACAGGCCCAAGCTAAACTACTTTTCATCAGTTGTGCTGCTTTGAAAAACAGCTGATGTTCTTTTACCCTGAGCTCATCAAGATGTTTCTGAATCAACTGCGGCAATGCTTCTGTGAGCAAAGGGTTGGCTGCATGGGATGCACTGGTGACCATCAAAAGCCAAACACTGAACCTTCATTACATCTTGGGGCTTCTCTTGTGGCAAGTTAAGAGTCTCACTAATGTTGTGTATATTCCTGGGTGAGAGAAACTGAATCATTAGTTACACTCAGAAAAATACACAATTTTCTTGAGTATCTTGGTTCGTGTGACTTTGGTTGTATTTTCTTAGGAATTTTTCATGGAAAGCTCAGGCATCCTAACTCTGCAAACTGTTTTTCTGATGGATTTGCTCCCAGAATAAGCTGCAGTTTTCAGATGGCTGGGTGGAAAATTTCTTGTGAACCTGCTCTCTTAGTGCTGAAGCATCTGGCCCATGAAGACTTTTCAACAGATCATTTGTTTAGAACTTCTCTGTTCTCCCTGAGTTGAAAAGAACTGTTATTCCTGTTTTTTGTTTTAGCTGCCTTGACTCCCAGTTCAGGCCCTGTTTCAGACTCTCCCTGCAGACTTTGCAGCACCCTGTCCCAAATGCAAGAAAGTATAAATCTCAGAGAAGGAATTCAATGCCTTGTCAGCCAATTTTATTAGAAGAGAAACATTTGTCTATCAATATAATTTTATTTTCAAATTTCAAAATGTTTTAGAACAGCTATCTTGTTTGAAAAAATTTCAATTCATCTTGGAAACCATTCCAGTGATAACTCTTCTAATACAGGACCATATTTCCTGGTTCATCCTGTTGCAAAGAAACTTTTACAGGCAGTGCTAACTCTGCTAATTTGTCAGCACTATGAAAGCACTGCTCATGATTTCTATACATCCACAGATTTAAATTCAATCATATACCTTCAAATGCTAATAAAATTTATGTGCACCAAATGAGACAGTGAAATTTTCACAGCATTTCCTCCAACCCTGTAGCAAAATTTCCCTTAATTGGAGAAAGTTTTTGACTTGTCTGCTCCTCACAGTGTGGTTTTTTTTCTCTTTCACCACACATCATGTTTTTCTGAGCCATGATAGTTATTATTTAATTTTCAAAAGTCAAGTGTGAGTATCTGTGAATGCACTTTGAAACATGAGGCTCATACACCCTTGAAAGCATAGATGTTAAAAATCACAGTGCCTGCTGCTACTTGAGAAAGATATTCTTCAGGCAGAGAACAGTCCAGCTTCCTCTTCATCTGCAGAATCATTCTGCAGGTCAAATCCTGAAAATCACTCATGCTAGCAAGTGCTTCCCTTCTAATGTGCCCTTGTACTTCATTATAAGAATAATGAAAATGTAAAAAGTTCATAAAAGTTAGTCAGATGAATGAAAATTAGAGCCTTCAAACGTCCACTTGAGCCAGTCTAATAAACTGAGGAGCAAAATTAATTTCAGTGCATGATGCACAAATGTCCTTTGAAGACAAAATGCAGATACCAGTTACTGTTTCAAGTGACACCTGAACTGCTCCATACGTCCTACACACCCTCAGAAGACAACCTACAGCACCATTTTTCTGGGAAGCCAAAAAACAGATAGTGTCTAATCTTGAACAACAATATAAATTATAATCCCATAATCATAAAAGTTTTGCCTTCATATTTTATAATTTTCTACAAATTGTTTTGGATTGGAAACCTGTTAGGTAGGCGGACCTTTTTAATGTTCTTCCTTGGTAGCGGAGAAGACTTTAGTCGTGCATAACCATATAGGAATAGCTATAACTTGAACTATTATCTGTCATCTTACCCAACCAGTTTCTACAGCTGATAATCTAAATCAATGCTTGCCAACAAGTATTTGCCTTTCATTACTAAAATACTTCTAAATATACTTCAGTCATCTACTCAGTGGGTTGGTTATTCCACATTCTATGAATCAGGTGACTGATCATACATCAGGAATAAATAATTGAGAATAGGGAGAACTCAATGAGCAACTGATAGGAAGAACATTATTGAACCTACTTGGTGATATGTTGTGATTAATGCTTTTGTATGTATGATAAATTTACAATTGTTTGTGAGTATAAACAAGCATAAACCACAATAATTTGTAATATAAACTGTCTTCAGGTGGTATGCAAGAGTCAACAGAAAGGTCAATTCAAGAGTCAGGAAAATAGATAAGTCCCATCAGCTAGCAATGATGTAGCAGTCAGAGGCAAACAATGACTCTGTATTTCGTTTCTTTATCTTTCTTTTGTATTTTTTTCCCTATTTTCTTTTATTGTTCCTAATTTCTTCTCAATTTCTTGTTTTCCTCTTGCAATCAGACTTGGCTTATAGTGTGCAAGGACTAAGAAAAAATTTCAAAGGATAACCAGTGTAAATGAAAGCATCCAGAAGCGATTTAAAGTACTGGAGGTCTTCTAATGAGCACTTTCAACACTTGCCTGTAAGAAGAAGAGCTGTCAACAGAAAACTAACATGAATTATACACTATTTTATTGGTCTGCATTTTTTACTATGACACAGTTTTGAATCAGCCAGGGAGAATATTGAAATTATGGCCTAAGAGTCTTTAAATTTTTCTTTTACCATATTACAGTATATTGGGAAAAAGCAAGGTAATACAATGCTTTAAACTATTGCCCATATTTAAATATGCAGAAATGGGATGAGTAGGAAGGAAAGGGGGGAAAAAAACTATATGAGGATTTTATGAAACCCCATCCAAATTCTGCAGCTGACTCTACGCTGAACTTAACATTCCTGGTAGGGGAAACACACACTCCTGTAAGAGGTGTTTCTATATTTAGAAATGTTACTGGTTGCTACTTTGCACAAATATTTGTGTCTAAGAAGAGTGTGATCTTCTCAATTTGAATCCATGACAGTTAGTTGATCAGGATCAACTCCTTATATATTTAACTAATTAAAATTTTAACTGATTAACAGCAGAAACATTTGGTCAAATACACACACAAAATTCATAGGATTATCTACCAAGGAAACACAGTGGGTACTTTGAACTCTTTGACAAGATATTAAATTGAATGAGATAAGGACTTTAATGAGCAGTGCACACTTGTGGAGTTTTTTTTCCCTCAATGTGATGGCACAGAAACACCATCTGCACACATTCTGCAAGTTCCCCTAGACCATTTGCAAGCTTGCTTTAGAATATTAAGAACCTGAAGTTGCAGAAAGCCTTTAAACCCAGACAGCATAACTCTTGGGAGTGTTTTTCAGCAGAAGATCTAAAAGCAATGTAGAATTACAACAGGCTCCAGGAATTTCTGAAAAACTGCTAGTTCTGCTTTTCTTCTGTAGCTCTTTAAAACTGGTGGGCACACCAAGTAGCCACAGCAGAAGCCACTAGTTGTGGGAAATCCTATACAAAGTCCTGGGCAAGCGGAATATGATGAAGGATGGCAAGATTCTTTTTCCCAATATTTAGTTTGGTGGCAATTTGGAGGTTAAGCATATTTTACATGCATCAAAAAGTATACAGTTGTACAAAAGCCTTGCAGGATTGTGATCTCATTTTAGCTTCCCCTGCTTTAAGTAGAGAGATATAAGTGAAAAAAAATGGGTTCTTAATCACTTCCTAATTAGAAAAAGAAGAATCTAAATTGCATAACTGTCTGAAAACATCACATTTTGGGAAATAATCCAGATTGCAACCCCAATGTGAGTCTGAAAGTGCTCTAGAGAAGAAACCAAGCAATGAAAATGCTGTCTTCAGTCTAAACTGTGTTCTGCAAAATAACCCCCGCTTCTGCACTTTAACAAGAAATATTCTAACTTCATTAAGACACATCAAGTGATTGTTTTAAGTTAACTATAAAGTGCTGAATTCCTTTCACAGTATAGGCAACAAAAGGTAGGTGCCCTAGTCTTTTGGCGTTCAGTGTTGGGTCTTTCTGGACTAAATCTTTCACAGCCTTGCACCCACACCATTTTTTTTAATTATTATTTTGCTACAATATGTTTATACTAACTTCTAAAGAAATACAAAGATGAGCTTGAATTTGGGGGTTGGGGGATGGGGGGAAATGCTGGTAGCTTTCCTGTAGAGATTCTAAATAATCAGCTGCAAAAGTCAGTCTTTGCCATTCTTTCGTCACATGTTAAAAAGGCATCAATGACAACATTTTCAAAAATGTTCATGTGACTGAGGGATCTAAGGCTCATTGATTTAGGGTCCTTTGAAAGTGTCTCTCCTGTTTAGAATGAATGCAGTTCCTAAAAGTTGAAGAAATCCTTCAATTCTCAGTGATTTTGGACATATTATGAATGTGCCCACTTAGAAGATTGAGACAAATATATCAATACTTCAAAACATGTTTAGAAATCAGTTTTAAGCACTCTTCTTGAAATTCTTTTACTTATGTAGTCATATAATTATTTTAGAGATGAAAATTAAAGCATAGTAACAGCAGTCCAGTGAACAACTAATCTCACACACCAACTCACTGATACCATGCCAAGTCTGCAGAAAAACCTTATAAACAAAATTGCAGAATTTATAGGGATTTAGTAGGTCACAGAGACCATCTGTCTGCAAATCAAGGACTATTCATTACTAGCAGGTCAACATTGCCATGAACTATCTAGGTTTGACTGCCTCGGAAGATTTTGCTGTCACCCCTCCTAAAGAGGCCATTGCCTTGCTAAGCTTACGTGACATTTTAAAATTATAATGTGGCAGATAAGTATATTATACTACCTTGGAGCTAAGAAGCATGATGTTATTTACCTATTAGAATGAATGTACTACGCTTAGATTCTACAATGTTTTAATTAAAAATTGGAATTCTGAAGTTAAATTTTTTGACAATGAGTACCTTCCTCAGACATAAATCTGTTTGTTTACCCCTCCTCTGTAGCCTGACATTCATGTATAAATATGGCCCAACATTTGAATTATTACTGTTTCAAAAGGCACTACAACTTGTAATTACATGTGCCCCACTTGGACTGGTCTGTAATAAAGCTAGAAAGCACTGAAGGGAAAGAGATATCTTTTATTTAACTTTTTGGCAGCAGCTCTTTTAAACATTGTGACTCAGAGCACCAAGGGATCAATAAAAACAAATTTATCTGTCCAGTTCCTTAAAATGAACTCTAATCCTACTTTGTGCTTTTCCTGTTTGTAAGAGGGTGGGAAGAGACTCTTAGGCAGTAATAGAAAAATACCCACAATTTTTCAAAATTTATACATAGTTATCAGTTGTGGAAATTCAAGGTTTTATGGCATTTTCAGCAGCTGTATGAAGACATTTCAGTTTGAGTTGATAGAGGTATAGTTGTAGAGACATAGAGTTAGAATTAATTACTCATAAATTACTATGGAAAGTTAAGAAATATAAGAATTTTTTTGTACAACAGAAAAAAATATGAAACCAATGAGCACATTGCCAAGCAAAACCAGATTACTTACTGGCTATTGTAATCTTCCTAAGGTTCTGAGTCACCATGCTCAAGTTTCACTTGAACCTGGTGTTTCATTCAAAATAATTTATGTTGGAAAAACAACAGTGAGAATTGGGATTACCAGACGCTCTTGTATTACATGAAGTAGGGCAGTAAGAGAAATTCCTGTCAATAGAAATCTGCATGAAACAGAAACTGTATATTTTAACTTTTCCTCTGTAAAATTCCGTCTTAAATAGCTTGTGAAGATATGATAACTACTATAACGAAAAAAAATATTTTCTAAATGAAAGGGAAGATAGACTGTCCTTGAGCCAGAACTGCAGTGCAGAGGTGTTGGGATATGTCCCTAGGAACTGATCATGACTGACAATAGAGCATGACTTCACTTGACATGTGGGTTCAGTCAATTTACACACATGTTTAAATCTTGTCAACCAAAACCCCACGGGATAGCAGTAGATATCTTTTTTGATATAAGACTAATTTACAAGTCTGTAGAAGCAAGTGTGGCAATAGGAATTTTTGAGTATTATCTGATAAAGCCTTTAAAAGTCCAGAGCTCTGAAATACAGAAATTCTTGAGTCTAAACAAAGCAAAGTTGGACAAGTACATTGTAATGAACTGTTGATTTACTTCCATTTTTCTGCCCAAGGAATAGCCTTACGAATAGCCCATAAACTTATCTACTTTGTTCTAGATCTTTTTAATATTTTGTATATGTGTGTGTGCATGCAAATGCTTAACTTTTAACTAGTAACAAGGAGTTCATTGGGTGTTCAATATTTGGCAGTCTAGTTCTTAAGATTAACTGAGATACTAATAAGGCATTTAACATCTTTTCCTTCATCTGGCTGGGTAAGACTACTGCCTCTTCCAAATGCATTAGATTATTCAAGTCAAATACTAATACACACTAAAGACAAGGAGATAGTTGGAGGAAACTACCATAAAAATATTATTTTAATTGTTTTTTCTCCATTCATCCAATCTTAAAAAGTACTGCTGTTTAAACTTCATGAATGTAAGAAATATTCATTATACAAACACACCCGACTCAGGTCTCTCAGATTGGACAGCCACTACATAAAATCAGATTGAAAACATGGATCACTGCAAAATTTCCAAAGAAACACACAAGACATGGGAAAAAAAAAAAAAAGAGAGAGTTAGTTGTAAGTCACTCTAGGCAAGGAATTAAGAGATGTCGGACCTATATGGAAACAGAAACTGCTCTGAGATTCAGACAAGGTTGAAGACTCTGAGGGGAGATCAGTTCCAGAGTTCACACTGCTGTAACTAGGAACAGAATTTGGCCCAGCACATTGTGGAAGGATTCCAAGAAAATTCTTGGCATCTTGAGTTAAAGCTGTAGGTGGTTAACAGGAAAGTTAAGGTCAAATAAGAAGACCCTTAGTTGGCCTTGATTCCATCAGATAAGACAGCCCACCAGGCAAACAGCAGTCAGACTTCAATATTTAAAGGGCTGCTTTTCACTGCAGTTCAAGACTCTGTCAAGCAGAATGTTACATTTCTGAATTAACATTGTTTTCTCCAAATACTGACATTTAATCATTCTTTATAAATGTGCCAAATGATTGAGCTAAAAGCAGTGTTTCCATCATAAATTGAATTCTCTTTCATTACCACTGTGCCAGGCATATATAATGCGTATGACACAGGTGAACCTTGAAAGAAGAGTGTTTATTTAAGTTATATCTTCCCCATAGTTTGAGGAGATAAATCAGTTGCACAGATAAATGAGCTTTTGTGAATCTTTCTCCCAACTCCTTTACAATATATATATTCTGGGTCCTCATTCTTTCATTACAAGAAGGGGAAAGAAAAAAAAGTACCTAGTTCAAATAACTAACTGAAGATGTCTCCAAAAAGAAGCAAGAATCTGTAAACTTCACATGTATCTGCAAGTCAAATTAAAGCCTTGACTTTCCCAGGGTTCTTTTAATCTGTGTAGAAAACAGATTTCATGCCTGAATTTACTTTAAATAGACAGCATGACAATCTTAATTTTCATAGTTATTTCATGAGTTAATTCTGCCCAAAAACATATCTGGGGAAAAGATGACAAATTACTGTCCTGAATAGTGTATTCTGGCTGCCAGTCATCAAGAGTTTGAAGAGGGAAATATACTATTATTATTTTCCTTTCACAGATGCCAGAGCCTGGATTACTGACTTATATTCAGCTGCTTTTTTGTTACTTCCATTAAGCACCTTGCCCAAGAATGCTTTGGATTACTACAAGCCTTGGGATGATAAGAGCTTAGCCTTCACTGAGTGATTTCCTTTATGTCTTGAAATCACTGAAGACAGAGTCCTTAGGAATATTCAGCTCATGGCTGAGGATTTCTGTGGGCAAAGTAGTATGGGCAGAGTCACCTCCACACCATGCATACAAATGCAACATTCATTCCCTGCATAAGCTATCCCACCTGATACTTGATCCTCTCTCATTTATGACCATAACCTTACCCAGAAGCAGTCTGAGGTTAGTATACACCAAGTCCTGTCCTGCAATACAAATCTAACACATCCATCTGAATGCCATGTCAGACTAAGAGGAAGCTACCGATGCAGCTCACTGGCCTCAGGAAAGTGGTACTGAAATTACACTGCTCCCTGAGATGCAATAAAGCAAGTAATCATTTCCAGGTCTTCACCTGTTGCGATGAGTCATCTGTCTACTCATCCCATCCTTTTCAACAATGACTTTCCCAAGTAGTTAAGAATCCAAATAGTCAAATATGTCAAAAAGTCACACTCTCACTCTACCCATAATTTTAGGCTATTAAACAGGAGCCTGCACAAATACGCAGCCCTTTCAGGCTAATAACTATTCTGTTTGCTAACAAACTCTGCTTCTAGATGAAGCAGTGGGGAGAGGCACTGAGGTGGCTAGGCAGTTCTGAATTAAAAGCCTGCTTGCATCTTCCCAGCTTGGAGTATGGGTACAGCTAGCACATGATAGTCAGCACTGACACCGGAGACAAGCCATATTCTCTGTGGATAAAACATCCTTTGTATCGCCACATATACTTTTTCTGCAACAAAATGAAGAGATCATTTCAAGAAGTTATAATACTGTCACATGTTAATGCTTCCTCTTCACAGAAGACAAAGCACAGAACCCAACTGCTGCACACTGCAATGAAGCCTAGATATTTATTTGCCAAGATAATAACACTTTTATTATGGAAACACTTTATTCTAGAAACTGTATTTTCCTATATAATACTATGCAGGCGATAGAAGCTGTTACAGTCTCTGACAAAAGATTTTTTTGGGGAGAGGGTTTGATGGATCTTCTGATTCTACAGTTTTATCAGTGCTCACTTTGGCTGTCATGTGAGAAAGACTCTATTATGTCATTGTAATTCAAAAGAATATTTCCCTACAGATGGAATATTTTCGTTAAAAAGTTAAACACCTTGAAAAGGGAATGAAATACTCACTAGGCAGGATTGCTAGCACAAAAAGATCACATACAAAGGGGAAAAGTGTAAAAAGAAAAAGTCAATATTGACATGTAGTATATTTTATGTATTATTTATACATATTATTTACAAAGAAATGTCTTATTTCAGGGTAAATTTGAATAATATGTAATATTTTGATAGAAAGCTGGGGGGTTTTCTCCTGAACCATAGAACTGCGCACAAGCAGATCTTTCACTGGTAAATATTTAATAACTTCTGTAAGTATTAATACTATTTAGAATATTTCTAAATACAGGAGCAACACATTATTTTATTCTACGTAAGAAACATTTATAACATTTGTCTTCTATAAATCTATCAAGAACTGTACTCAGTTAAAAATAATCATATTTCAAAACCTATTAGAAAGAAACCCGTAAAATTTAGGCTTAAAGAATTTTTGTTGTCAGCTTTTTTCTTCACAAAAGAGACAGTGAACAATGCATTAGTCTTTACTTTCCAATGGAAAGAAATCTCTTTTATGATATTTGAAAAATGTCTTTCTGTGATCATTCAGTTTTGCTCTAATCGTAGCTAGGCAAGTCAAACTCCTCCAGGAAAGACTGGATCCTGAGCCTGAACACACTCTTAAACATTCTCTTTTTAAAGATAAATTTACACGCCATAAACTTTTCATTGTTCTAAACATCTGTTTGGACTTACAAACAGTTTTTCAGCCAAGTCCTGCAATAGAGAGGTTGACTTAGTATGTGCATCAGTTCTTTACTTCTCACAAGCAACAAAACATTATTTTTGTAGTTGGTATGATGTACCATAAAGAATAACAATAACTAATATTGCACAGAAAAACCAACAATCCAGAAAAATAAAAAAGACAATAGTTTGTATATTGTCCTGTTTTGCCACCCACAGATTGATGCAGATATAGCTATATAAAGGAAGTCCAATCCCGCGGGGTCTGAAAGCAGGTGGATCATTCCTTACATTTCTTTTGAATGAGTTCCTTAGCCAATGTATTATAGTCTTTGTTGTTTTCCTGGCTCAGTGGAAAAAAAAATCAGGCAAAATAGAACTCCAACAAAAAGACCTGAGAAAAGTGCCATCCCATAATAACTTTTAGGGGGAAATGTAGGTACTTGCATTGAGGACCACTCACCTATTTCTGGGGCCACGTGACAGAAGACTAGTTTTGCTACTGACCCAGAGGTGTTCACCCACTGGACTTTGGACTGCTGGTTATCTGTAATCTACTTTTAAAGGCTCTGTTAATGGTGATCAAGAAACACAAGACTGCCATCACACACTCTTTGATTCCCTCTTCAGGAATGTGCAACTTGAAAACAATCACATTGTGTTACAGAGCAAGGCAATTTCTCCCTTTTCTTTCTACATTTTGCAAGAAAGATACATAAGTGAGCCCTTCCTTTAAGAGTTTGACACAATATCTGGTTTGCTGATATATGTAATCCACAGCAGACTCCAAATTACTGGTTCTTCAATCATCTATTTCAAAGCAATTGTAGCCTGGGTATTGCCCCAAAATGTATCTTTGATACATCTTGTTCAAACTTCCCCTTGGCATTTCTGAGAAAAGAGCTCATCATAGTGTTTTCTGTGTATCCTAATTTGAAAGCTTCAATCTTTCTATAAGGTTCAAAGGCATTGTTCAGATTTGTACTCAGAGCCACCAACTCCTCTGCTTGACAGATTATCGACAAGTTGGACCATGAGCCTCATGATGCTGAGATATAAGGACTTCAGAAATCCAGTGCAGAGAGCTGTTCTTTTAAAGATGGGGCAAGTCAAGACAGAACAGGTAATGCAGATGTGAATGTGGCAAAGGAAATGAAACATAAGGAAAACAAACTGCACATGGTTGACATCAAACAAGAGAATGAAAAGTGAAAACATTGTTTTGTTTGTTTAGCTAATAATGATTCATTTAATGATATGGTTTACAAGGACCTCATGAGGTAACATGGCTTAACCATGAGATTTATAACTGTGGGATAGAAAACAATGGGACAGTAAGAAGCATGTTTGATTTAACCTTCACAATATTGACAAGAAGGTCCATTGCTTACAATATTTCTCTTCTGAGTTTGGATGAACTCAATCGCTGATGGGGCTGCACATTATATTTTTTCAAAGTTCCTAATAACTGAGCCTGTCTGTAAGGCAAAGAGTTGAGAACGATATGAGGACTGAGTGTAAAGCTTGTCATATTGTAGTTGTGAGCTCACAAGGAATGAATCAGAAGTGTAAATTTAATCTAATTAAAGATTTTATTATTTCTGTGTTGGATGTAGGATGGAGTAAAAGAAAAAAGAAAAAAAAACCTCTGCAAGAACATGTACAATTTATTCAATTCTGTGTCCCACCCTTGGATTAATGTTTTAGCTTTCTATTGTTGGCAATGTCTGAGCCAGAAATTTTAGTCCTAAGAAATATAAATTGAAAGTTTAATTGTTGGAACAAAATATATTTTCTAGCCCTGAGACCACAAAGCAGAACAAGGCCAAGATACAGAACACTGAGTGCCAAACTAATGTTCAGCTGATACACTTCCTTCATGATTTTAAGTTCTGCTTTTTCACTTGGGAATGGCTACTTCTGTCCCTCATACAAATAAATAAATGCCACCACCTAGGTGAAATCATCAGCAACTTAAGGGCTGATTTTCCTGGTTTATCCATAAAGATTCTGAGACTGATGCAAAGCATAGGATTTAATGGACTTTGTGTATACCTGAATGTTATTTCTAATTCTTTAGGCTGGTATGTGGACTTTCCTCACTGTCTCAAGCTGTTCAGCAAAGCTTATGAATTCTAAATTTAATAATTCCAGGCCATCTGTAAGAAGGGGCTCTCCTTATCATGCTTTCAAATTAAAAAAGAATTTTTAAAAGGAAATAATTGCATGATGATTGTTGGTGGGCTGGGCTGGGGGTTGGGGGCAAGGATGGGGGGAGGTGGTTTTGGGGTGTTTTTTTTTAGGTTTCGTTGTAATACACAACTATAGAGAACAAATGCTAAAAGATTATTAGCTCGAGGGATTTATATATAATCAGATACCAGCTGCTCTGAATGGAGGAGAAAGAAATGTTTTTTATTTAAGGAAGATAAGGGGTTTTTTTTCCCTTGTGTATTTGAACTATTCCACTTAAAACAAACAGAAATTCCCTTCCTAATTTTTTCTGTCAGTGTATCTCTTCCATCCAAATATAGGACTATCAAATATTTACCCCTTCAGAAAGTTAATCCTCCCGAAATTCTTAAATTCCACACGGAAATAAGCCAGATGTCAGTGTGTTGACTAGACCATGCAGGCAAACTTTTCTACTTTACAACTTTCTTTTTCAAGACCATCAAGGAAATAATTTAAAGAGCTCAGCTTCATGTGTTCTGATACCACAACAGTAGAAAATGTTTCACCTTTTTATCTTACTGATTGTCTCAGAGAGTGGAGTTCACAACAGCATAATTGAAATACTCCTTTTGTGCTTGAAACAGAGTTCAGTGGACCATTTGTCACAAAATAGCTATTTTCACTGAAAACATTTATTTGCCAAAGTTATTCTTCCTAAAAAATATTCACAGCTTTCATGCCTATACTCAAAGATTATTTTTGAACTAATTTTTCTGTTGCTTTTGAAAATATTTGCTCTCTGAAATGTGACCTTTTTCCATTGGAAAAGGAGGTCACATGGTACTGTGTGATTCACATACCTGAAGCCTGTGCCCTTTTCTGTGTGAGCTCTCAACCATCATAAATACAACTTTTGCCTTCTAAGCTGTGATAGTTGCTTGACCTTTGCTAGATCTGTAAAAATTCTTGCCAGTATATTTGTTTTTAGCAAGTGCTCTGAACCAAATAAAGAGTGGTACAAACACTGCCAAAGCGAATGCTTTTCAAATCATGAAGAGATGTTCATACAGTGTCTCCTGCAAGCATTTCTCTTTAATGGCCTGATACAGAATCTTTTTCCTCACCTTGCACATCTGGCTGTACATCATTTGTGTACTATGCTATGTGCTCTTCCTTGGTACCATGTCAATGCGTTCAGTGGCCGCTGCCACACCACTGTTTCTTTGCTTCGGGAAGAAGAGGTTTTGTTCCCCTACACATCCTCAGTTCAAGCAGTGTGTGCTCTCCTACAGAGAGGTGACCTCTCTCCACACCCTTGTGTTACAGCTGTAGCTGGCGGGGGTATTTTGGCAGTCAGTTCCCAGGGCAGACCTGACAAAGACTGGAGAGAAACATTTTCAGGGGAGAAGCATTCAACTGTGTCTGCCTTTCTCACTGCATAAAGCTTCCATCTAGGAGTTGTCCTCTTCAGAGTACAATACAGGACTTGTCATTTACTGAGGTGTCTAGGCTCACTAAATATGTCCTGGAGTGTCTTCTCTGCATGAGCAGGGGCTGTGCACAAGTTCAGTGCTCACCTTTTAAGTTCTCCCTAGCCAGCCCCAGATGTTGCTCATCACCTCCACTTTTTAATGTTGATTTGTTTATTATTTTCACCCATAAGTAGAGAAAAAATTAAATTCCCCATACTGTGAAAATATGTCTTTATACTTCTATTTCAGAAAAACAGAGAAAAGAACACAGAAATTGGGCTTTTTACTGTCTCTGACATGAAAACTGATGTTATTTTTCTGTATAATAGCATCTGAAAAATCTTAATTCATCATCTTTTATTATTTCCTCAAACTTTCAGAACTTTAGTGAGGGATTTCAAAACCCACAGATACGTCTCTTTTTTTGTTTATGCTGGGTATGATAGACAAACTATGTAGCTGATATTAATGTATAACTAATATTATCATTTTGTCATGAAATTAATGTAATCATTACAAAACTGCAAGACCACATGGCACACTGCCGTTAACTCCGGGAATACAGCTACAATAACGTTATTACTAAATGGCCTTACTTTTGCCAGTTATAAAGTTCACTCCAGATCTCACATTAACCATTTGCTTGAAATATATCCAAGAGAAGATGTGTTTCATCCCTCTGGGATCCAGAAAGCTACCAGCTGTTTCCTACAAAGTGTTCTGCTGTGTCCATGACTGAAGGTCCATATATTCAGCATCCTTTCTCCAAGAGTTGCTGGCAGCAGATGTGTACAGAACAGAACAAGAACAGAGCACACATTAAAGGGTTCTTCCTGTGTTGTAATCCCCTGTTTCCAGCTATCAGTGGGAGGGTCTGACACGAAGCTTGCATCTAATGGCTGCGTAGAATAGTCACAAATGGACTCAATCTGCATTAATCTAGCCAGATCCTTTCCAGTTCTGTCTATACTCTTGGCCTCCAAAATGTCCTGTGAGGATTCTTAGAATTTAATATGCATCATAAAGATTTCCTTTTGTTTGCTTTAGACCTGCTGCACGAAAGTTTCACTGAGGCCCGCTAATTCTGCTTCTCTGAAAAATGATGACTGATCACTCCTTGCTGACATTTTTCACATCTTTCATGATTTAACAGGCCTGCAACATACCCCTCCCCAACTCTGCTGTTTATGAAAGTCTAATTTAATTTGCTTTTATATGTTTGTTTTATACCCTTCTATACAAATCTAGATAATTCTTACACTTTGTTTTTTGTTAAGGGATGTTGCAGAAAAGTTAAGTCCAACTGAGGTGAAGAGAAAGATTTCAGTATCCGAATGACTCTTACAAAACCTCTGCTATTATCCATTCCAAAACTATGTCACAGTTTATTCCAGTGCCTTATATCAATTCTCTAGGAACTGGAAACCACACCCTTTATAACAAGAATTTGGGAGAGAAAGATTAGCTGTTGCATGGGGTATCCTAGAAGGTCTGCATCATGCTAGCAGAGGGAGAGAAGAATTTCCATGCTGAGTCTCTCTTCCTTCATTCCTGAAAAGTCCTGTCACGTAGCAAGTTGTAATTCAGGAGTAGCATCACGAGCCTGAGTGGAACAGAACTGCCATATATGGAACCAATATACTCAGAAATAGATTGATGAATAATGACAATAACTCCTACGCCTTGTGGTATAAAAGATAAGCACAAGGAAAGCAGAGTAACCAGTAATAGAGACAGGGAATATGCCACAGATTTGCTTCCCAAAGTATATTTTCCACCGTGTCTGAATGGATGAAGGCTTGCACACCTGACTTGGCAAATCATTACAGCATTTTACATGGCAAAACAAAGCAACACAAATATTCTCCTAACGATTCAGCTAAATCACCCTCTCTTAATCCCTGCCTGGTGCTCCTAGGTATGTTAAAGGCAAGGATATGCCCACCCTATTGGCCTTTTCAACATTCCAATATCTCATACTATTCCCTGGGGTCAAACTTGCCAATCTTCACATATTTTGGTGTCCTCAGGCTTTCTTTAAAAGCATCCCTCACCACACCTCCTCCAATCCTCCTACTTCTCTTGCTGTTCAGTGATGTAGTTCCTCATCTCCAGGACAGAAAACACTGAAGTTAGCACATCAGGCCCATCACTTCCCACTTGAATAGCACAGTTTTGGCAGACCAATATCGTCTTGGCTCCTTGAGAGCTGGGCTGCACTGCAAAGCCACACTTAGAGCACTGCTCTCTACTACTTCTTCATTTATTTGGAGAATGTTGTTTTTTGAATTTCTACATTTCCTCTTCACTCTCAAACTTAAGTTTTCCCCCAGGAGTGTTAGAACTCTATTAAAAAATTAAATATCTTGTATTTTTTACTAGAGACACTTTCATTTGCAAGCTGAAATCAAATTGAGTGTATGATTTTCTTTGTTTACATAACATATTCAAATACATTTTATTTAAACAAGGCAGAAAAATCTTAATTGTTTTAATAAGTTTTCTAAGTATTGCCTTGATATGAGCTGGGGAGCGGGCAGAATAACATCAATAAATGGTCATGTAAAAGTTAAAATTATCTCAGGGTCAAATACATCTAAAATCATGGTCTACATCATAACAAACTTTAAAAAAAACCTTTTTCCACCTGTTGTGTTCCTTTCTTTTTCATGTCTGCTGCCCCCTAATTTTCTGAGGGAAGACAAAAATCTCAAAAAGGTGATCCTCCACAGTTAAACCTTAGGCAATAAAAATATAACTAACTGTAACATGAGAACAATAAAGACATTCACCATTGCTATTAGATTTCCTTCTAAGCAAGTTATAGGCCAAGTACATGGCCTAGAGCACAGTTCATCTGGCCTTTTTTTCCCCTATGCACCTCCCTGGTGAAAGCACTGGGATGGAAGTTACTGTTTAGGTCTACTACAGAATAACACAACTTCAAGATATCTTCAGTAAGAGGGCAGTGACCTACTGGATGATGAAGATCCTGGTTGCTTTATTACCACATGAGAGAGAAGCATCAAGCAGAGGTTTCTGATCCAAAGGACCACAAGTGCTGTCAAAGAAGTGAAAAACTACCTAAGAAATGAGATTTGAGAGAGTGAGGGAAATCTGCACAATCCATGAAGACAGCAAGAAGCAGTTGAAGCTTAGTAGAATAAGCAGATGATACATAGGATTAGCCCAAACCAGGCTTGATGTTGTAGAGTTGACTGCCCTGACATCACTGCTTTGAGCAACTGAAAGAAGAGTGGTGTCAGACTTGGAGGCCCTAGGAAGAATGTGAAACATGACCACAGCATCAAGCATTTTAAAGAAAGGGAGAAATTGATGTTTAGGCTTTGGTGTGGGGGACTTTTTTCTTTCTCAAAATGAAGGGAAAAGGGGGGGGGGAAGTTCTAGAAGAAGTTGTAGAGTAAAAAAAATCAGAATGGTTTGGTTTATGGTGACTCAGTGTCTATGCTTTCTGAATAACCTAGTATCTGGTCCTGGTGGAGGAAAAGTAGAAGAGGTTATATAATTCCCTAATTTAATATGGGCTGTTGATTCAGATGGGCAGTCTGTTGAGAAAATGTGGCTGCCATCAGTAGAAGATGGTGTGTGCAGCTATGGAAGAATCATGAGAGGAGACTCCATAGAAATCATGAGAGGAATAGGAAAGAATGTACAAAAGAACAATAAAAAGCGATATTTGAGAGAGCATCATGAGATATTATATCAAAAACATAGAACCATCAATCATGCAAAAACTTCCTAAAGTCACACCAATCTTAACATGAGACTAGACTAGAAGTTACTTCAGTTTCTAAGACAATATCTTCTGTCACAGATCTGCTAAGAAGTGCTTGTGTGTAAATAAGAGAGTCTTCTCATTAGCTGGCTTAGTTTTTTTCACCCTGCTTAAAGAACAGAATCATGAAAGCCACAGGGAGTTACAGGATACTTTTCCTTCTTTATCCTTACATATTTACATAAATAATGAAATAGTGGAACATGACTATTCCGTTTCAGAATCAATAAACCAAGGAACTGACAAGTGTTAGCATTCAAGTAGCAGGGTGCGCTACATTTATATGCAAACATGTGTAAAGAAGGACATTATCTCAGAGGAAAAAGTTTACAAATACAGTCTGCTTACCACAGCTGAAAGAGTTTGGACTGAGATGAGAGTGAAAATAGTGAAAAACAATAGTCATAAGGAACTGTAATGCATCTCCAGGGCATGATTAGAAGGCAGAACAGGAAGCATTTATGCATGCAAAAATAAAAGGAGAGTTGTAAAAAAGAGCAGACATTGATCATAGGGATTTCAATTATGCTGACATTTACTGGAACACAAGTGACAAGTAAAAGCATGTTCTAAAACTCTCAAAGCTGCTGCCATATGGAGTTTTCTGCACAATCAATCAAATGACATCTTCTAATCATAGTTCATTTCTAGGCTCTGTCTGCAAGGTGGCATGACAAGGTGACCAAACCAACTCCAGATGAATGAATTCAGTAACTGGAAGTACTACATGTTTCAGCCATAGAGCAATCCAACTGAGTTTGTTATCCATGAGCTTTAGCAACACCTACATTTTCAGCAGTTTTCAGAGATTTGCTTGCAATTGGTGTCCACAGCTGGCCTATTTCATAGCACTGTAAAATGTGTGGAACAAGTAAAACGAGAGGAAAGGCAAGAAGAACACTTCAAAATATTTTCAGAGAAATAACTAGGCAGGAACTTCAAAATCCATCAGGTCAGCAAGTAGGGTGATTTGCTGAAAAAGTGTCAATGAAGTGATAGCATTCACTTAGCCTTGCCAAATTCATCAGAGTCACTGAATATCATCTACTTAGAGCAGACAGAAAATTACTTCTAATTACACTCAATGGTGAGTGTTCCCAGAGAATACAAAAATGATTGTTCAGAGTCATTGGCCTTGCTCCTGTAAGTACTTTCTACTTAACTTGGCCCTGACAGATAATTCTGCAACTTTTACCAGTGATCTTTTTGCTTTATGCAGTGAATGATTCTCATTTTGAGATCGAAACAAACACAAAACTAACTCACCATATTTTATTGTAATGATGTTACTCATCTGTCTAAACCCTCTTCTTTTCACTTCTCAAGTTTATACCTACATAATTAGGGAGAGCAAAGAAGCTCTTTCTCTGCATCCTCTAACTCTCAGTTTACAGCTCTTTTCCATTTGTCCTTCTGTGTATTTTCTTTCACTGTGGCAATTTGTATGCATAGGACTAATTTGCACTAACAACTATATTTACATATTTTAAATATATTTATCAAGTGGAAAGTAACCCCACTTTCAAAAAACTCGATGGTAGCAACAATGGAGGGGGAGGGGAGTGGAATGTGGTAGGAAGTGGTTTGTTTTTAGTCAAGTCCCAAGGGCAGAACTGGTATTAAGAGAAGAGGGTGAATAGGAAGAAAAGTCAAGGAGATTAAATTCTGTCATGCAATCTGATTTCTAGACAGAGAGGGGAAGGATAAGAGTGTAGGCAAGACTGTCCTTCCTCCCAAAAAACTCCGGTTACCTGGATGCTGAAAAAGGCAAGAGGTTAATTTTATCACNTACCCTACGTAAAGAGGGTCACTGAGAGTTTCAAGTTTCAAGTAGGAAACACTAACTATATATGGTACTGAGATCCTGTAATTTGACTTAGGCCATGTGTTTCACCTAATCAGAGTAACACCACTTGCTCTTTTCTAAATCTTGAGTGCTAGTCTTTGCCAAAAAGCTCACCTTTAAATCTCTCTGGCTCTAGTTTATTTCAGAAGGATGGAATGGACAAACAAATACATATACATATATATATATGTACATGCATACCAAAACTTATGAATAACCATAACATAACTCAAACCTGAAAGAATTCACATAAATACAGATCAACATGCTAAGAAAAAGTTACTGATCAAAGTAGGCTGTTGATACAAGGCTATCATTCAAAGTATGAAAGAGGATAAATTGGTCCTCAAACTCAAGTTTGTATGGGAAAAAAACTACTGTCGTTACAAGATAGCTATGAAAATAAAAAGAGGTTGGACATTTTTAAAGGGATGGTGGAGAATGGTCTTACCCAAAGATGCACCTCAGTGTGAAAACTAGACCTGTGTTTCTGATCTGTTTACAATCAACAAAAATAACCCATTTACTAGACTGGAGTATGGATAAGCAAAGGAGAGCACCCACAAGATGTGTGTGCACACATGCAAGCATTTCTAATGGGGCTGGGGTGAAGGTGGGTGAAGATGCACTGGCTAAATGTTTTTAAGACCAGATGGGTTAGAAAATGGGAATCTAATAATTATTATATGGGTGAGTAAATTATTTCAGAGTTACTGATATTCATGTGTAACAAGTTCTGGAACACAATAAAAATTCAGGAAGAATGAAAACTCTAGGCCTTTGAGAAAAAGGACACCACAAAGCTCAGGGTCACATTGCATCAGCCCCAGGCATAGTGATGGAAGAGATGACATAAAATTGTATTAACAACAAACTAAATCAGAACTGACAGGTTTGAAAGATAATCAGTACCAATCACTATAATTTTATGGAAAAATGGTCCCACTAAAAACAAACCTCATTTCACTTTTTGAGAGAAAATTACATGCTTGATTGATGAGAGTAACTGTTCTTTTTCATGTTTAAACTTTTGAAAATACATGTAATTTGCCTTACTAAACAGAAAAACCTCATCAGTGATATAGATTAACAAATAACTGATATAAGTATTTTTAAAAAGTCATCATTGATCAGAGAAGGAAATATAGTTGCGTTTCTCCAGAAGGTCTAGCGTTCAACATTATCAACAACAATTTGATAGTACGAACTATATGGTGTTCATAAAGTTTACTAGCAGAATAAGATGGCTGACATTAAATGACATAAAATTCTAAGTGGTCATATATAATATTTGGTATTTTGATCCAGAGAAACTCATCTATACACCACAGAACCTTTGAAATCTAATTGGAGGCATATCTGGAAGTTCTCTACTAAAGCTTCCTACCCAAAGCACAGTGATTTCCCAGATGAGGTTAAGTCAACTGTAGTTTTGTCTGGCTAGTCTGTTCCCTCCAAGGACAGAGATTGTTTCAGTGCTGCATAATCTTCCAAATGAAAGACTTCTTCCTAATGTCATGACTAGCAAACATCCCAAAATGCAGGGTTTGGCCTCCTTATACCATCTGCTGTCAATGTACAGAGCTTGGGTCCCTCATCTTTGTAACTGCCTACATGGTAGTATCTGCGGGCAACTGTTAGACCTCACCTTTAACTTCCTCCTGCCAGGTTCAGGATTCCCAACTGTGGCCCCGTACCATTTGCTAATCTTCTGTTGATGTCAGCCAACCTCTTAATAGCCCTTTTGAATAGGAATCCCAAAACTGGAAGCAGTCTTCCAGTACCACTAGTGCTGAGCAGAGGAGAAGAATGACTTGTCTCAATCAGTTGGCTTGACTTTTACTTGTCAGGGCCATGAGAGCACTGTGAGCCATGATTGTCCTTGCCCAGATTTAATGTCATGTGTTATTATTTTGCCTCTGGTGTGGAAATGTATGCTTTCATGGAAATTCATAACATTCCAGTTGACCCAGTCCAGTCCTTAAGATTGTTTTGAGTTAAGTTCTGTCATTCACCAGTCAAGCCTCCAAATTTAATGCCATGTTAAAACTTTCATGTTCTCTTTATATTTTCTAAGGAATTTTACTTGCCAGAATATTGATAGCTATTCAATAATAGAAGCTTCTGTATTTATGTCTGATGCACAATATTTATCAACTCATTACTAGACATCAAGTCATCATCTAAACCTGGAAGATGGGACAGTTTCAAACTACCTAAGACAATCCATTCCTCCCATCCAGAAGTTCCTCAGCTTCTAAATGAGACTGTTGAGGTAGGCAGTATAACAGCTTTACTGAAGTCAGGACAAGTTTCTTCTGTTACTCACTGATCATCTGCGTTGAAAACCATTTAATCATAGTAGACAGCCATGCTGCTCAAGCAGGTTTTTCCTTTAGTAAATTAGGTAGATAATGTCTGACTGCCTTTTTATCCCTTGTATGCTTGGAAATTAATTCAAAGAGGGCACACAAAATTATATTTCCATGGACTGAAACAAGCTTGATCCACATGTAGTTCCCAAGGCCACTTTAGCTTCCTGCAAGGTGAATGTAACATTCTTTTTTTTTTCCAGTCATCGTGGACTTCCCCGGTCACTTTTTTTATAGATAACAGGAAGACACTTTGATTGCAAGCAAGGAGTCAACCCATGAGAGAACTATGTCCTAGACAACAAAAGATACACCTATAGTCATAGTTTTGAGAAAAAATTAGAAAACTTGATTTCTCTTGTTAAGGCTTGAAAGATACAGAAAAAGATGGTGGTGAGAAAGAAGAAAGAAAATATGGCACTATCTGTATACGGAATATTTTATTTTAAGTATGTTAGATTATACTAGATGTTTCTGCCATCCTTACAGTAAAGGGGATTTTTGAAAATACTTCAGAATGCAATAGAGATACACAAAAAATTACTAGGAATGGGAGCAAATGCCTTGCAGTCAGGATTTTACTGTTCAGTTAATTTCAAAGACGGTGCAGAGAGTTCTACGCTCTGTAATTACAGTATACATGGGCCTTCAAAAAGGGAGAACTGGTATGATTAACTTATCTAAATTTCTGTGAAAAGTGTAACAAGAGGTACTGCATGACATTAATTAATCAAGTTCATGGCACTTGGCTCAAAGTATTAGTAACGGGGCCCAATATAAGGCATTCACAGATCAGGGGAGGTTTACAGAATGACTCCTTTTGCTCTTTTCCTCTGTGAAACTTAAATTTTATGGTGGTACCATAATTATTCTTAGAATGTTAAATATAATGTAGCCTGTAAATCTTTATCAGAATATCAAGTGTAAATCTTCTGATACTTCTTTCAGAAAATTTGATCTACAGAACAGAAAGCCAAATAAAGGATAAAATAGAGGACCTCTTCCTTATAATAAAAGAAAAGCTTATAATTTTTCATGTGGCAAGGCATTCGCATTGTGATCAAAATACTGAAGAATTTAATACACAACTTTAGGAAAAAACTTATACCTTCAGGTTAATGTGCAGCTGTAGACCAAAACAGAAACAGTGCTTTGTTGCATTAGAGAAGCCATAAAAAGAATTTAGAAAATCACTAAGTTGTTTATGTAAGAAGGGTTAGGACTGGGTATCAATATGTCCCAGTGGTCAAGCAGATACCCATCCACATTAAAGCACAGAAAACTCTTAAACTTTTAATTAATCCCTATTTGAACAACAGATCCCACACAAAGTTTTCAAAAAAGAACTAGAAGACATTTTGTTAGCAATGAGATAACTAAGCAGGTTTCTGTAGAACCATAGCATTCTATTGCCTTAACTCTTTGATAACACTTGAGACCTTTCCCAAGGCAACAAGCATTAGTAATTGGTAAAACAATCTTAGCAAATATCAATCCAAACCAGAATGAAAAATACTTAGAGAAGTTTAACTTGTCAGGTTTTTCCTGTTCTTTTCTAGTGATCTCAGATTTTCAAGGTGCTAATGAGATCTCAAAGGAGAGTGATGCAAACTCCCCAGAAACTATCTGTTAAAGAAATACTGACAAAGGGGTAGATATCAAAAAATATTTTCCCCTTGTATCAGACTGTGCTCAGCTGGTTAGCCAGTGCTTATGTAGTTTTTTGATAGCATGTCCAACAGGGGACAAAAGTAAGGGACACAGAAAAGTGGAGAGTGTTGTTGGAATGTGATTCCTAGGGAGACAGGTGGAGAGAGTAATAGAAAAAGGACAGGAGAAGCAGAAGCTGAAGACATTGAGGTTAAATCAAAATGTATAAAGCTGTAAGAAACACACTTTCACTAACTTTGCTTTTCAAAGAACTCCTTGTGTTTCTGAAGAGAGCAGTGCCCACTCTCACCCCAATGCCAGGTTAGTTTTTGAATCGTAGGTCTCAAATGGCCCTGTTCTTGCTTGGCATATCTGCCAGGCAGGGATAAAGGGGGAAGCCTTGCACAGAAGCACAGACATGTCTCTGTCCCCTCACACACACAAAGGAAGAGGGCAAGACTATAGCTAGATTAGAGAACAGTGGAAGGGGCCAGGTTCTGTCCCGTTAGCCAGCAGGGCTGTGGGAATGATGCAGGGGCAGTAAGACACCCATACATTTAGAGCCTTTTAAAGTCCTCCAGCTTGTTTTAGACCACAGATCTGATTGACATACACAGAACAGACCCCATTCAAAGTGTGAGAGAAACTTGAGCCAAACTGCTTTGTTTTTCTCCTTGCCTTGTACTGCTGAAATTTCCCTTGCAGTGAATTACCATAGATAAACAAGTGTCTTAAAAATTAACATCTGATTGCCCTCAAATTAAACCCTTGCTTTTGCCTCAGAATGTTCAGTCCACAAACAATAAAATACTGTCACACTTTTTTACTAGAATACTTTATTAGAAAGATGACACAATTTAGAAAATCGATTCCTTAATGGGACAAGAATTGACAGATAATTATACAATAGAATTCTATGAAAACAGTCAGTAACTGAATCTCTCAGTACTCATTTTCCTGGTGTATTATTTACCTGGCTTTAGCTAATATTACAACCACAAATCCAGGTGGGGAAAACTGGCATTGTTCCACCAAAAATATTTTTCTGCTTGTGACTTAAACATGAAGTAAATTAGAAACAAACAAACCCACTCAACACCATGAGTGGTGTACAGATAACACTGCTGTGAATGGCAAGCCTTCTAGCAGATTTAACCCAATCATGACTGCACTAGAACAAAGTTCGGGTAAGTGAAATGTGCCACTGGACTCCAGTCAGCAAAGCACAGATGTCCAGTGTCTAAAGGATCCCCTCTGAGCTCCAGATGCCAGAAGTAGCCAGGTCTCCTGTAGATTCTTCTCTCTTACCTGCTATCCCTATGCAGGTATCTCAGGTACTGCATAATGAGATACCCAGTGTGCAGGGAAATGAAAGATCACCAGAGGTAATGAGGAGAGGACTCAAAGAGATCATTCTCCTTTTCAGTTGTGTAGAAGCGCCGTTGAAAAAGAATGCAAAGATACTCATAAAACAAGTCAAGAGCCTTGTGTAAAGAGAAAAACTCCTATTAAATAAAACTTTAAAAAAAAAAAAGTTAAAGAAGAAAAAGTAGATGACCTGGATGAGGATGAGAAAGACACATACTTAACACACACAAACATTCACAGAGTTCACAAAGCTATTGTAGGACAATATTGTGTGTTGCTTGATATCCCCTAAATAGCATATCAGCAAAGGGTGTTCTGGATTGTATGTGAAAGCCGTCCTATGATACAAAACAGAGAAATCATGAATTCTTCTTAATTTAATAAGGACTCTTAAACTTTTAAGTAAATTGTCAGTGAAATATTGTTATGGATTTAAAATCTTGGAGTTTTTCTTTCATCTACCAACCCTGTGCCTCAGAGGGATC
>VXBX01002668.1:523022-548770 GCA_013400415.1 Scytalopus superciliaris | reverse complement strand
AGAAAAGAAAAGAAAAGAAAAGAAAAGAAAAGAAAAGAAAAGAAAAGAAAAGAAAAGAAAAGAAAAGAAGAGAAGAGAAAAGAAAAGAAAAGAAAAGAAAAGAAAAGAAAAGAAAAGAAAAGAAAAGAAAAGAAAAGAAAAGAAAAGAAAAGAAAAGAAAAGAAAAGAAAAGAAAAGAAAAGAAAAGAAAAGAAAAGAAAAGAAAAGAAAAGAAAAGAAAAGAAAGTATAGTCAGATGGCTAATCAGAAATCAAACACCTGGGTATCAGTGTTTCAGAGAGGGACATGTTACCCATTGAATTCAGGGTAAGGGTTCCTCAGCTGCAAGAAGTTTCTCATTTTCAGCTAAGAACCATCTTAAGTGGCAAATGGGAATAAAAGCCCAATGTTAGTTTGTTTCAATAAAGTCAGCATCTGCTTGCCAGCTCCAAACCAGAAATCCTACATTTACATGAGTTGCATAGGAGTAGGCTTGTTTTTCTTCTCTATGTCAAAAACTGTGCATTTGGCTCTGTTTCCAAGTCTGTCTTCAAACTGAAGATAACTTGAGGGCCAAACTGTGTTCTTTATTGGATTATAATAGGTAAACAGCTTTATATAGCACTTTTTTATTTTAGTTGTCATTATTTTTAACCAGTTATTTTTTTCTCATAGAAAACAGTGACTGAAACATTTCCTCTGAAATATCTTTTGATGTCTGGATTCATCTTCTCTTATTTCAGACACTTACCTAAAGCGCTAAACACTCTACTTTTAGTCAGTGGAGACTATCTGCCTTTTGAGTCATTCTGAAAGATCTTCTGTCAACTGTAGACAAAACCTTATGTGAATAGATTTATTACTCCATTAACACATTTTGGGTGGGATGAAATCAAAGGTGAGATTACATGTCAAGTTTTCCAGCTTCTGTATTCCTAATAAATCTAAATTCTAACTTAAGGATGAAAAGAACAATCCCAACTGTTGGATTTTGGTGCTTGTTTATTTGTTTTTTAAAACTTGCTTGAGTATACCTCACCTATATATTTCTCTCAAATGTCGCAAAAGTGTTAGGTCTCACATCTTTTCACTCTAAGCAGATCCAGTGACTGTTGATTTACAATGCAACCTGATGATATCTAACTAAATTTTTTATTTCAGTAAGACCATCCTAAATGCAAGTAACTAATCCCAGCATTTCAACAGCCAGTCTTGATCCAGCTTAAGGCAAACTATGGTGCTATGAGTCATACAGTATTTCAGGTCAGCTTATGTATCATTCTGTGATGGATTCCCTAGAAACTACAGGGCATAACTGAGAAATCATTTTATTAAATTTGAAGCCATAATACATGTCCATCAGAATACATAACGCTGGTGGTACCCAGTTGGACTATCATCCAAACCAAAGAGTTCACATCTGCTCCAGTGATGTGAATGACTGCTCCAAAGGCCAGCAGACACAATGTTCGTTTACTGGAGCTGAATGAAAAAGGCTGAGTCTGAAAATAACACCAGAATTACAAAAGAAACTGAAAAGAAATTAAGTAGTTCACTGGAGCTGGCAGAAACATTTGAGGAAGAAAATGGAATTCATGTCAATTCTTGCTTAAAGATGTTTTGAGTTTGACAGAAGCCACTTTCTCAATCACTGAATGAACAACTTTGCAGTCATTCATCACATAAGATATCATTCCTAGTCTCAAAGGCAAGCCCAGAAGATACGCATTGTGCTTTCCTCTCTACGTAGCTCTCTTGTGAGACTGATCTGGCAGTCTCCAAGGCTGTAGCACACTGGTGGTCCCTTTTCCCTCTCTCCAACCATGAAACCATAAAGATTGGAAAAGACCTCTAATACCATCAAGTTCAACTGTCAACCTATCACCACCATCATGTTCACCACTAAACCAGGTCCTCAAGTGCCATATGTACATGTGTTTTGAATGCTTCATGGGATGGTGCCTCTACTGCTTCCCCAGGCAGTCTGTTCCAAAGCTTTACAATCCTTTTGGTGAAGACATTTTTCCTAAAATCTAATCTAAATCTCCCCTGGTGCAACCTGAGGCTATTTCTTCTCATCCTGTCACTTGTTACCTGGAAGTAGAGGCTCACCCACACTTCAAAACAGCATCTTTTCAGGTGATTGTAGAGAGCAATAAAGTCTCCCCTCAGCCTCTTTTTCTCCAGGGTAAACAACCCCAGCTCCTTAGCTGCTTCTCATAAGATGTGTGCTCCCAGACCAAATGATGACTGGGACACATAACACAGTGCTGTTCATCTCACAGGCCCATCATTCTCATGGAAAGACAGAAACACAACTACAAGGGGCAATTCTGTGGCAGAAGTTGAAGGGCTGCCACAAAGAGATGTGGATGGAGAAGCAGCGTGAGAGTGGCAGTGGGCAGCCCAGACAGGGCTCTCCAGCACACCAGTACACTCTAGAGAGATGGAAGCTCAACAACATATACTGGGAGTTGGTTTACTCAGTGGTTCTAGTTACAAGTTATACGTCTCGCCAGTTACTGGGAATAGGATTGCCTAGGGAATAGATGCCTAGGGATTGCCTCTGTGCAGAGCCTGCATCACATCTTGGACACATGTCTGCTACCAAGACCGAGGCACAACAAAGTACTGGCCTTGGTATGGAAAAGTGACCTGTAATAAATCTTCACAACATTCTTTGCCTATTCCTTCAACTAACAGAAATTTTCATGCTTCTCTGTACAAGGACATTCAAATTTCATATAAAGTCATCCACTGCCTCTTAAGTTTTCAAAGAACCAATCAGTAGGTGACCAATCAGCAAATGCAAGGCAAGGTGGATGCCTGATATCCTTAGATTTATAGCTATAACACAATGGCAAAAGTGAAAGAAAAAAATATTCCATCCTCGGTTCTAGTACAGATGTTCCATAGCAAGCTTAATCAATTATAGCTAATTAAAAATACTAATCTATTCTTATGTCCTACTTCCCTTCAACTAACCTAACTCTGCCTAAAATAAAAAAGACACAAGGTGGAAGGAGGCAAATTCCATTAAAAAGAAATATTTTACATTTGATTAAAAAAATTTTAACATTAAACCAGTGATACAAATAACAATGTTTTAAACTATCTATTTCCAGAACTCTTCCAGTGGTTCTGTGGAAAGAAGTAGAAAACACAGACCTGGTTAGTCATCATGATTGCAAAGCAGTTCCAGTTGTTTGTCGTTGTTGATTTCATGACAAAGAAGCTCGAAATGGTTGAGCTTGGACTGAAGATTGGACTGAAACTTTAAAACACATTCTGACTTTTTAAAACAGAATTCTAAGACTGACTTGCCATTTCCTGAGAAAGACAAACAGACAGGGACTCTGAGAAGTGGAAACTGGAGAAAGAAATCAAAACACAAAACCATATTACTTTCTATGTGAGAAGACATAAGGGAGCTTCCTTATTTCGGTTACTTCCTCTTCCCTCTTTCTCACCAACAGACACACACATATGCACAGTATACACACACCCCCAGACAGCTTCTGAGCCTGTAATCCTCTGCAGAAAATCTTTCTTGCTGCTTTAATGAGCTGAATTCTCTTTGGAATGAAAGAGATTAAATAACAATTCCAGCACAACAGAGCAGTCAAGCCTGAGGCAGGAATGAATGGCCAGAGCAGGATCATGATAAATAAATAAATAAATAAACAGGAATGCTGAAGCACTGTCAAATCAAAATTTTCATTAAAATATAGTTCTTGCATGTCCTGTTTCCAGCTGGCCATCAAATCAGTGAAGTTCTGCTTGGGCTCAGATATCTTGTAGACATTGCCCTGTGAGGCTGGGGTTTAAAGGCTGACGAAAGAGAAAATGTCACAAGTAAAAGCCTAATCATAGAAATATTAATTTTATTCAGTTACAAAAGAGAAGGACAAAAAATAACCAAAGACCAAAGTATTTCAGGAAAATATTCTAAACAAAGAGTACTAAAATTAAATTAACAATAAAGCTTATTTAAATTTCAAGCATTTGGAAAACACTATATTGCCTAGCACCATACAACACAGGAACAGTTGATTCTGCTTAATCAGGATTACATGAACTTTTCAGTTCTGTGTTTTGTAATTCTTTAGTTCATGACTAGGACTATTTGTTGCTTTTGCAGTGCTATTAGGAAAGGTGCTGCAGCACTACAAATAATGATATCATGACTCCCACTAATCTGATCTGGGCTATCAAATCTAGTTCTTCAGCACAGAATGTAACCATACAGCAGAATTTTAGACCAGCCACAACTTCACATGACAAAAACACACACCATCCACCCTATAATAAGCTTAAAGCCTTTCATATACAAAATAAGAAACCTCAAAAAAAGCAATTATGTCACCAGAAAGGGGAAAGATTCCTACAATAGCAGGTAATTACTCTGGTGAAAATGTCTAGAGATCAAGAGGGTGCCTAGAGCTGCATCATTATAGCTGCAGCACTTAGGTTGAAGTTTTGAGATTCTGCTCCTACCAGAAAAAGAGGATGGGCTGGCTGGGAGCTTCCCATCATCTGGACCAGAGGCCCAAGTAACTCTGAGCACTGGAAAGTGCTCAAAACCAGACCAAACAAAATAATGCAAATAACATTTCTTGTCAGCTTGAGAGAAAATATTTTCCAGGCATTAGTTTAATACTGGGTGCATGAGACATATTTATCACTGAATCATCTGAGACTGAAAATGGAGCAAAGCAAATATCCAGAAGTCAACATAAGGAATTAGTAAAACAGGTCATGAAGGATTGTCCTTATAAATGGCTACTGTATAACAAGTGTCAGTGTTTGCTGGCAAATAAAATGAGCTAACACTGTTTCCATACCTTCCCTGACAACATGAATAAATTTGGACACCCAAAGTCTTAAATGTGTTATAGGATTGACTATGGAAAATTGTATTATCTGTTCTCAATTTCGTCCATGTGATGAGCAATCACCTAGTGCTACTGGTGCTATATGATTATTATTCTTATTTTAAAGGCTGTATAAATGGACATATGACTGCCTGGACAGAAATTCAATCCATCTTACCCTGTTCTAGATTCTACCTCTGAATCTAAATTACTCCCGAGTGGTGAGAAACACTGCTTTAATCTGAAACTTAGGCCATAACAGAAGTCATTAAAGAAATTACACTTAAAATTTGCAGAAGCTTCATTTTAATTAAAATAAACAAAAAAAACCCATAAATTTGAGGAGCATACCAACATATTCAAGAGTCCAGGCCTCACAATGTCCTTGATCTCACCAAAAAATAAAAAACAGGACAAAATCCTTTTATCTACAACAAACTCACAAGAGATGAATTGTAGAACACGGTTTAAACTTTTAATTATCTGCATGCAATCTTCATCCAGGTTCTTCAGATGCATCTGAAAATAGTTTAAAATTTCTAGTATCTACAACCAAGAGTTATGCCCATGGAAATATCATTCTGCTTTAGCAGTACTGATAATGATCCAGCCTAGCAAGCAATGAAGTTTAGGAAGTGACAGTTCAAAAAATGCCCAAACGCCATAGGTTAACTGGAAAGTTTCTGGCGGGAAAAAAAGAAATACAGAAGGGTAAAACCCCTCTAATTTCAAAATGCAGGGTGCTAAACTTATGGGGAAAAGACCAAAGAGCACAAACAAAGTGGGAAAGACAGCACATGACTCCAATTAAATGGAAAACTCTACAACAAATGTGCTTGTGGTGGACAGAATAAACGTTACATAAGTGGCACACAGTCATAGCATGGACTTATACATGTTGGAGTTACATTTAGGGAGAAGTTTCATAATTAAAAGCATAGTGAAGTAATGGAATATATTGTACACTCTAGGTCTTAAAAGGTTACATCTGTAAGTGTAAACATCTGTTAACTTGTTTAAAATCCAGCTTAATTAGCACAAATCCCTGTGTGGCATTTCACTGAGTTAAACTAAAGTTATGGACTCCTTGGACTGGAAGAGGTCTCAAGAGGTCATGTAGTCCATTCCCTGTCCACAGGCAGGATCAGCTCATCTCACATCATCCCTGACAGATGTTTATCTATTCTATTTTTAAAAGACCACCAAGAATTGAGACCTCTTTAGACAATCATTTTACTGTGAAACTTTTGCTAATCTACACAGCACAATATTACATAGCCATAGCAAACTAGGAGCAGAGTCAGACGCCAAAGTTATTAAAAGCAATATATTAAACAATGATGATTGATTTTAATCATGTATATATATTTATTATCATCTCTTAACAAATTACCATGCAAGTTGACAGATGATAATGCATCAAGAACACACACAACGTATTATTAATGTGAAGGGAAATAAATTTGCTTAAACTGAAGTTAAGCTTTTTACCTCCATTTGCCAGGGACTAAAACCATGCATGTGATTAATTACTTTTCGTCTATTGGCAGCTGGTTAAGTCAAGATAATTATATTGCCTCTATGTTCATATGTTATTTACATAGGTTGACTTACATATTTATTTTTTTTAGAAGAACATAATCCTCCTTAGAGTGCTAGTACACTTTTCTTTTTCTATCCACTTTTATGACTGTATCTGGGGGATCTAAGTAAGCTTTGATAGAGATACAGAAGAAATACATCCTACCAACTATAGCAAATAACACTCCTTGACTTTTTCTTTTTTTTCCCCAAAAATACTTCCCACACTTCTGATACAGTCACCAGTACCAGCAAATTAACACCTGTTCTTACCTCTGTAGTTAGCAGAGAAAAGTTGTGCTAGAGAATCATAGAATAGCACACATTGGAAGGAACCTTAAAAGATCATGTAGCCAACCTTCTGTGGAAAAGTGTGCCTAGGTGAAATTATCTGGTACCTGCTTGGTATTATTTGGAAAGCCTCCAGCAAAAGGGACTTTATCACATCCCTGGGGAGGTTGTTCCAGTGAATGTTCTTACTGTAAAAAATTCCTTTCATACATCAACATGAGAGCTCTCTTCTTCTCAAGCATTCCTTCTTTTAAGTCTAGCTCACTTTGCAGCTGCATTAGTTCAGCATAACACAAATGCTGCTACAATGCATTGTTTTGGCTACAGAATAATGTAAAAGGCATTTTTAATATTTGTTCTGTTGAGCAGAGGCTGTTGCCCACCCTCAGCCCCCAGCTGACAGCTGTGCACACTCCTAATGCCTACACTTCCCTCTGCAGTCGTGGTACTTCCTTTTCAGATATGAACATAAGCATAAAAGACAATTTTCATCACATTGAAGTATACTGACAAAGGCAACTTCAGAGACAATCCTGGAATCCTGCATCATCTTAGAAAGTCGTTATTCCTTTGAATGTTGTTAAGATATCTCATGAAGTCATTACTTTCCTTCCTTAAAACTGGACTTACGGCATTTTTTGCTTCTGTACACTATTTAAAAAAAAAAAAAAAAAAAAGATTTTTTTTATTTCTTAAAAAACTAATTATCAGTAATGGCAAGTCCCTTTTACCTTTGTTAGACAGACAAAAAGATACCTGGCACATATTATATTAGTTCTTGGTGAACTTTTACAACTCCAAGGAATGAGTAAAGAACGCAGCACATTGTTCTCCAAAAGACTGAGTTAAAAACTTAAAGTTTTACAAATACTTTCATTTTTTTCAGGTCTTTTAACATTCCACTCTCGCCAGTATATCAGTTCTAAAAATTAAGTAAAATAATAAAGGCATCACATAAAAGAACAGGGTGAAAAAGTTAAGATATTTCACAATTTTTTAAATACCTAATAAACAATGCTAAAGAAACTACCTGAATGTTAAAATGCAGATGTCAAATTGAAAGGTATCATCTACTAATTTTAAAATTTTTAGAAATGCATTAAAACAGAGAAACATTATTTTATGGTGTAGTTGTCTTGTCATTTCATTTGGATCACACATTTTGAGAGGTGGGACGAGGAGAGTCTAGTTTCTTACTACCTTAGGTGATTGTGCTGTGTATTCATCAGCACTAACAATAACATTCAAATCCATCAAATTAAAAAAAAAAAAAGGAAAGAAAAGGAAACAGGGATTCATCTTGGATAGATGAAATACATGCAAATTGCTGCCTGGACTAAGGATAAGGCAATTTTGTGAATTAAGAAGGATGCCACCATGTGTCTAGGGGTCACCACCAACAGGCACTTAACCCATGGGAGCAACAGGGTGCCCCATCCTTTGCAAACCAAACAGGAGGCTGTGTCAACTTGTCAGTCTGGAAAGCAGGACACAAACCCACTACAAACCAGGTTTTGGTACTTTGACCAGCTAAGGGTTGCATTTTTGTCTCATTTAGCATCAGAACTTTCCTTACAATGATGTCTAAGAAAGCATTTTTTGTGAAAGTTACTTACTTTTTAGTATGTTGGTACTGCATCACCACTTAAATGTATTCAAATTTTCCAAAAAACTGAACAAGATTGTGTTAACTTTCATAAAAAGACCACACATAATACAAAAAATAGTTCTCCAAAACAAACACATCACATATTGATTAGGGTCCTTCATATTTCCACATGGCAGCAATACATTAGAAGTTCATGAAAAGCACTTGCAAACATATTTGCTCATGTAAGGATAGTATAAAAATTTCTCCTTCACTGTTCAGTTTATAAGGTTTTTTGGGGAAAAATATTTTAAATTAATAGTCTATCTCTGGAAGACCTTCCACACAAAAATCCCAGTGCTTCTATAATCAATCTATAATCAGAAATGGAGAAAACAAAGGGAACAAAAATAAGAGAGGATAAATTAAATTATATCATTACATTCTACTATGAAAAGTTATCCAAAGTAAACTAACCACTGCCTATTAAAACTGCACTGGTAATTCAAGTCACGCTCTTTTTTTTAGTTCTTTTACTTTATTATGACACTGGATGATTCCCCAGACTGAACTAGCAGTTTATTTCTTAAATAATTTTTAATATTCATCAGACTGATTAAATAAGCAATCTTTATAAAACAGATTCAGAAAAAGTTAATTAGATCAGGTTAAAATACAATTGACAGAAGGCAAA
This sequence comes from Scytalopus superciliaris, assembly GCA_013400415.1. NCBI lineage: Eukaryota > Metazoa > Chordata > Aves > Passeriformes > Rhinocryptidae > Scytalopus > Scytalopus superciliaris. The sequence goes on along the minus strand of VXBX01002668.1, from coordinate 539,763 downwards.
TAATCTCATAACCTATTTGTTCTCAAATTGTAGATATATGTATCTAAGGAATAATTGAGATTAGCACTGGTGTACATTAGCCACAAGAAAAGTTATTTTGACAACACAGACTCACTAGGATGTACCTTTGCACACTGAAGTTGACGCTGCCAGTCCTGATGAGGATAAGCTTCTAAAGCGTTGGATAAGCATCCCTGTAGATAACCTGATACTGGCCAAAAAACAGCTGTTTCCTCAATTCCAGTCTTTAGCAGACAGTAGCCCTACAACACTCAAGGATTTCGTTTTACATAAAATACTTCAAAGAAAGCAATGTAAAACAAAATGCTTTCTTACTAAAGAGGGGTTTAAATCATTGGTGGTACCAAGGATGATCCTTACACAAAATCAGAAGTCTTTCATAAAGATTTTGCCATTTTTTTCATTCTTTGAATAATTGGGACTTTGCCAGAATTTGAGGGCATTAATTTCTTCCTCTGTTAAATAATTTGTATCTGACAGCAACTGACTAATGAACACGAGCAAAAAAAGAAAACCCAAATTTCTACCAGGTTCATGAATTAAATACAAAACACAAAGTTTGTCTTGCTGTTTCAAAACTGAAGTAGATTTGAAATTATTGAGCTCTAGAGCAAAACATATCAGCATTAATGAGCTGTGCATTTGTACTGTGCGTGAGGTAACACATGGGAAAGACTAATGTGGTGAAATTTTAAGCCCTAGATAAGTGCTCTCAAGTCACTCATCATCTGAACATCTGGATACATATCTCATAATCAACTGACAATCTGTTTTAACAAATCTTCCACTGAGACGCATGTTCATTATTTTCTCTGATGGCTGGAAATCATCAGAATGTATCTAATCAATAATCCCTGGAAACGCAGAAGCCAGATGCTTCAGCAGGCCATCAGCTGGGAGAACTACCAGGTAGAAGACCAAAGGAATTCAGAAAGGAGTCTTAAAAATAGGACCAGTTTAAACAGGCATGAATGGGAGACATATTTTTGAGCTTGTGATTTGACAAGCAGGCTACAAACACCTTGTAATTGTCACCATCTAGTTTTAACACAGAAACGTACCTCTAGATTCCTCTTCCAGACAAACCCTAAGCCATGTGTCCCCTGTATTCATATACGGTATCTTACAAATATATTCCATGTATGTTAGCTTAGCGTACTTTATGTTAAAGAATGTGTTTCCTGAAGATTATATTTTTTCATGTGTGTCAATGGAAATGTGATAGTTTATTAGTAATTCATTTGAACTGACTTAAGTGATTTAAACATCCTGCTTTATGGTTGTACAAGATCAGTAAAAGAACTGCTATACATCTCAATAGGGGGTTTAATTAAACTGAGACGGTTTTGCGGGTCAATTTTCCCCACAGGCCTGGTAAGGTCTTATGTAAGCTTCTGGAGGACACAACCACTGCTACCCAGCAGAAGAAAGCAGAGAGTTTTAGCACAACAAATGATTTATTGGCTAGGCTACACTTCGGTGGGAGTTAACACCAACTCACTCCAATTCTGACCTTGATTGTCTGTGTATTTACTGTGGGATCACAGGGAGAAGTTATTACACTGACCTTCCTGCTTGCTGAAGTTGAACAGAAATCCCAGCCCTTTGTCTTTTGTCTTCTCTCTCATAGTAAAGACATTCCAGAAAATTTACTCAGACTGTGGATCATGCAAAGAGCCACTAATGTGGCAGATCCTGATTTGCTGGTTTTGTTATCTCTTCAGCAGTTCTTGTTTTTATGCAACCTATATCAACAAGCAACCATAGACCATATTTTCTACAGAGCTACTAGTTCTACACTAATTATGGCACTAAGGATTTCACTTTTAGACATACCTGATGACAAAAAAAGTTACCTAAGAATTACAGAAAAAAAAATATTTTTGTCCTTGTTTTATTTATTTGTAAGAGCCATAAAGGCTTTCTGGTTTTCCTCAGTGGAATAAAAAGAAAAACCACATGCCCTTTGAAAAGCTACTCATTCCTATGAGTTGTTATTATTAGGCTAGGCCATTCATTTACTGCTCATTTGTCTGTGGATAATCAGTGTTATATACCCAAAATTACACGTATTCCCATTTTTTCCAGTTCACATAGAGGTCCAAGCCACCACTTCATTCACAGTCATCTGTTATTCCCCTTCCATATGACAGCACACAAGGGGGGAGGGGGAGTGTGAAGTAAAATTAGCCTAAACCCAACAGAACATGATGAGCATTACGTGGGACTTCTGTACTTTCAAACAAGCCAGCTACTTTTTTTTTTGACAATAGGTCACAGTTCTAATGCAGATTGTCCATGTGAGCTATCTCCAGAAGTATAAAGGGGTTGTTCTTTATAAAGAAAGCATTTCCTTCTGTTCCACAATCTCCTTGAGTTCCCTTTGCTATCAACAGCTTTTCAGATTTGTGAAGGAGAAGGAGATATTTAGGAGCCAGAACACCACGTTCATAATATCACTTCTCTCACCATTTCCCAAAATCCTTAGAAAAAAAAAACAAAATTAAATTCCTTGGATCCAAAAGACATGAATGGACAGAGTACTTTAAAATAATCTTCTGGGAAACATCTGTAAAATATATAGGGGAAAAAAAATGCCTTACTCAATTTTTCTTTTCTTTTAAAGAAAAACATTATTTTATGAAAATACAAAGACCACTTTAAAAAAAGGCTTGTACTCCTTCTCCAGGTGCTTCACTTTTCTTGAAACATCTGGATCTGCTGACATACACTCTGGTTGACAAACAAGAGAAATACATATGGGTTTGGTTGTAAGAGTACGGCAAATCAAATTGGCAAAGATCTTGTTGTCCTGCTATGTCACAAAATACAATAAAAACCAAAAAAAAAAAAAAAATTAAGCAAAGCAATACCTTTTGCTGTTCACCTTTACTTACAAATATACCAGGTGAGGCCCAAGGGCCCTGTGATAAACTAGGAAGAAACTGCAGACATCTGAGGAAGACAGTGATGGAAAAAGTACATCACACTCCACCAGAACTGTATTCCAGTCTCAAGTGCTTTCAGGCACAAAAGCTTTCTGAAATAGTGTGACTTTCTTTGAATTTAACTGCCAAGATGAATTTTCTTCCATGAATTCCCTTGATCAAACTTGTGGCATAAAATGATATCTACAATGTCCCATGGCAAGGAGTTTGGCAGAGTTATTGCTCACTTGGTGAACTATTACCTCACCCATCAAGCTCACTCAACACTCCCTAGTTCCTTTAGTGAGTAAGACCCTGAAGAGCTCTTCCCAGATCATCTTCCTCATAGTGCTTACACCTTCATGGCCTTCTGCCATCTGTCTCCAGGATGGAGACGTCTAGTACTGTACCACCCTTGTTTTCCTCTTTCTTTTCCAGCCATACCAGATACTTTTGAACTGGACAACATGAACTGCAATAAAAAAAAGAATTTCATAAGTAGAAAAAACCCACTGATTTATAGAATATTTTGTATACTGAGTCCAAAGTCCACTAGCATTGTTTGTTTTTCCCCCGACCCCCCTAAGAAACAGTGACGTAATGCTTTTGTAGCCTGTTTCTGGCCCAAGATCTTATTCCCAGACACCAAAACAGATTGGCCCAGAGGCCAGCACAGAGCAGTCAGGATTCAGATAGGTTCCCTATCCACTTTGTTTTAAATTTAACTGGATCAAACTTCAGCTCTTATTTTTATTCTTTGGTATCAGCAGTGTTTCTGTGGATCTCTTCACTCAGGCTTTAAGATTCTAAATCTCTTGGTGTCATCAGCAAATTTTGATACTCCACTACTACACAGACCAGTTACTAAGATGTTGAGTACTGCAGATCCTAGCACATATTCTTGAACTATTCCAATAGAACTCAGAATTTTTCATAGTTTTCCAGCTTTAAGATCCTTGTATTGCAGAAACTTAGACTGATTTTTGTTGGGGAAGGCAATCCCTATGAAGCGTGGAAGCAACACTTCGCTCGGTGGACTTACGAAGGAGATCCGACTATTCCATCAGGAGGGACAACTGAGCTTTGCCTTACCACCCCTTAAAAAGAATATCACTGGNAGATTTTCAGGCATGCAGCTTGTCAACTGCATTAGGAAAACGAGATATAATATATTAGCCAACTCTCTTTTATCCATAACTTCTACTATAAAGTCTTTAAAGGAGTCCAAGCATTTGATGTTCTCTTAAAAAAATACCACATTTGCATTTTTTCAGTAGGCTGCTCACAGAAGGAGATAACTTTCAGCAACATAAGTTAGACCCAAACATTTATTTGCCCAAAATTCAACCTCCTTTGAATTTGGAAGTTTGATCAGGGTTGTAAGAAAACAGTAGTTTCATTATTGAGAATATAATCAAAGTGACAAGATGTTGGCAGCTGGTCCATATAAGCTATTTGACTGAACAAGCAGCTCTCACACTACAGTCATCTCCATTTGGTCTTCATTTTGTATTTCCAGTATCAGTACAAAGATACAAAAAATTCATTCACAATTTTGACTGTTGTTGATGGTTTACAGTAAATAAAGTCTCAATACAATGTAAAATGAGCGTGTGATTGACATAGTGAAAAACAAAACACAAGGCATCACTTAGGGAATTTTTCAAGAAAGAAGTCATGGAAACCAATTTTACTTGTCTTCCTTGATGATAAAGGCCTATAAAAGTAGTCATCAGGATGCTAAAAAAATTATAGTTTGGAACAAAACTCAATCAAAATAAAAAGTGAATACCAGTAAAGTGGGAATCAGAGACTGAAAAATGAACATGTAGGATGTAAGAATCCTCCATTGACTGGAAGCCTGAATAGCCCTGAATAAGCTATTCATCCCATATGCAATCCATATTATTTTGTTACTCTGATTTTTTTAAAAGGTCTCAAATGGAACTTCTTTTGTAAAAAGAGTCAAGAAAAGATTATTTACTTACAAATAAAATGAATGTGCTTTCAAAAAAGTGGCCACAGCTCTATGTTAGTCCCTAAAAAGAGGACTGAAGTGGCTTTATGTCCCAGAATGATGAGTTTGTATCTCTACCAAGAGAGCATCATACTTGTTTTCGGCACCAGTCAAAACACAAAATGTAAACTTGGCTGACCTACTTTTGAGAATTTACTCATGCTGGAGTGTGTTCCTCAGTAGCCTTCTTTGTTCCTAGTAAAAGTCAGTCAAATATGTTAAATACAAATCACAAACACAATAATTAGCCTGTTTCCTTAGCAAACTTCTGCTCCCTGAATTCTGCAGCAGAGAAGTGGAACACTAGATTGTATTATCTTTACTTGTAAAGATCCCCCCAAAATAATAGTCTATTGTATTAACCTCAGCAGTTACAAAAAAAAAAAAACAAAAAAACAGTCCATTTTAATTATGTAACTGTAAAAATACATTGCTACTCTCAGAAAAAATAAGCATACTTTTACATTTATTTGATCATCAACTGCTATTTGTTCTGGTCTTTATGATGTTCCCCACTTTTTACTAGCAGTGCAAGGACTGGGTTGAACCTTCAGTCATTTCAGAAGTTACACTGAAAACAAGGACTTAATTCAGCTCCAACAGAGAAATTTCTGCATATGTTTGCAACTGAGCCATTTTCTGTCTTTCCTTTGAAAGCTCGATGAGGCCCAGAAAGAGATGGAGAGACATCACCAAAAACTAGATGTAGATGCAGAGATCACCCTGGAAGTGATACTGCCTTCTCTCAAAAATGTCAGTTCAGAATAGTATCTGCAAATTCAAGACTGTTTCATTTCCCTATAGATATTGGAACCCTTTCCCTGTATGTAATATTATGCTAATTACTATAGCCTGTATTTTGTTCATAGTATCTACCTTATAAAATTAATTATGGAGCTTCCAAGGTTTCTCATATTTTGAGGAAGTGCTTTAAAATATTACAAACACACAGTACAGGTTATGAAAGATCTAACAAGGTCAAAACTCAATATAATATCATTGAAAGGAGTGATAATAGTTTTTCCAATCTTCTTACCTTCTTCCTTTATTTTCAGTCTACCTTAGGTGTTGTTAGTTAGACATGAACTGCTTGCTACATGAAGCAGAAATTAAACGTCTGGCAGCAGATTTAATGCAGTATTTTTAAACTGAGAAATTCTACATAACCGATCTCCCCTCTGAATTCAAAGGCAGAAGAGCATGTATTCATCAAAAAGTGTACATATTTATCAGATGTTTATGCAGATGTCTGAAAAAGATATGTTCTTCAAACTACACATTACTGTTACAGTGGGAATACCAGTCTCTGTACTGTGTTCAGACACTGAACACAGTTGTGAATAGTGGTCTTCTATGGATATGAAAGAAATCAAATTATATCTTCAAGAGTCTGTGTAGAATTCAGTTTTATCCATGTTAAGTTTCGGTAAAATCTAATAATGAGAAAATATAAAGTGTCCCTTGAAGACACCAAGGTCAAGAGATGTCATATCCATCAGTAGCCAAATTCATTACATTGTTATATTGGAAATCAGCTAAAATAAGCCATTATAGATAAAAAATTGCTTTGAAATTAAAGGAAAACAATAATTAAATCCACAGTTGGCTCTTTTTTTGCATGTCAGATTCCAGTAAACACCTTTCTAACAGTTTTAACTCATCAAGTGCTGATTATATTTTACCAGGAGTTTCAATATGTATTGCTAGTAACAACAATATTAAAAACAATATTAATATAAAAATATCAACAATTACTCTAGCATGTTCCAACACTTAATTCCTATATGAATTTAATCTGCTGTGGATAAACATGCACCAATGAAAAGCTAACCAGAACCAAAATTAAATACTTCCAATTGTATCAAAGTTACAAGGAAATGAAGAATATAGTCATGTGGAACTGAATTTAAAGAACTGTGTTGTGGACAAATTATATCATTGCATTATCTGTAGTGTATATGGCTATAAAATTATGCATTTGAAAAATAAAGTCTGGTAGATAACAGCAGATTTTGAAGCAACAATCATAAATACCAGGCTCTATTTCATATTAATTCCTTTTCCCACTTGAGTCAGACTATCACACATGGTTCATATTACAATACTTGCACATGTTGATTGCCTTCTAAGGCAGTTTAAATTGTCTGGTTAGGAGTAGATAACAGTGTAGTCTGAGGTTCTTCAAAATAAAACCTCACAGGGATTACATTCTCTTTTGATTTTGAATTATTTTCACGGAAAAAGAAGAGATGTTATAGGGAAGAAAACTCTGAGGAGAAAACCAGTTTTATTTTCCATTAAACAGATGCATCCCATTTTGAGAACAAAATCAGAAAAGATCTGGTAGAACAGCAGCACCTAGTACTCTAGACATTGTTTTCATATCTATTGGAATATAGTATTTTATTACCATTCCTTGAAAGTTCACATCCAATGGAAAGCTGGAGCTAGGCAGGGAAAGAGAAACTGGGAGAAGATACGTGTCTGGGGAGAGGTAGAACAAAACTGTTGTGTTGACTCATATGAACGTTACTCAACCAAGAACACCGCCATAGGTACCACATAATAAAATGCAAGAAGCTCCACAGAGATACTATCTGGTTTTCTGAACAGTTACCACATCTATGTCACAAACTTTTAGCCTGTTAGCCTGAAATTATTCAATCTCAGAGCAAGGAATTAGCTGTCCTGCTGAAAGAACACATCAGAGACAAGGTTATCCATCTATAACTACTGTATAGTGTTCTGCGCACATTTTTTAAAATCTCTTATTGGTTCAATTGGGTCAATGCAGAAAAAACTGTGTCTTGTTAATCCCACCTGAGGAGACTTTTCACTGTGCCTTTTGTGACCAGACTTTGCCTGTCTCACATTGGCCCTTTCAGCCACCAGCGCGCTTGTAGCAAGTGTGGGTAGAGCCCTTCCCAAATCTTCATTCACGAAGCCCAGCCACGATGATGATATTGGTTCAATCATTTTGACCAACATATCCCAAGTTGCTGGATGAACATATCACAGTTTTGTCAAGTATTACAAACCCCATAATTCTGTCACAGTACATAAACTAGATTAAAAAAATCACACAGCCTTCATAACATGACGCTAGAAAAGAGTTAAAGCCTGTTGCATGTACATTTCTTCTTTCTTTGTTGCAACATCAGCAAGGAACTTAGGAAACATCATACTAATGCCAGCACATTCAGTACTATCCCTACACTCTATATCACCCTGTAGTCAAAAAAGGAGGATAAGTAAGCATGTGATAGATATGCCAATTTTGACTATTTTCCTCCACATCCCAACAAAGAACTAGCCAGCAAAAACCATGCCAGTGCAATCAGAAGCCTATAAGACCTTTCTACCCACACAAAAAGCCCAGTTTTATGTACTGATGATAAAAGTTTTGACTAATAATACTGGCTTGTGCAGTATATCATTTCAGGCAAGGGGAAACAGAGCTTGTTTTACCTTACTACTCTAGTGTCCTATCCAAAAATGTCCTGAAATGGCACAGATCAGACTTGGCGCTGTGACTTTCAAGCAGGAGGTGACACATGCTATGGCAGCAAACTGCTTTAACAGCAGGCCTTGAATCCATGATCACTTGATCTGGTACCCAGACACAGTGTAGAAGCAAGCTGACTGAGGTCAAATAAGGAGTTTCTGTCCAGTGTGGTAACTCTATAATGCATTGAAGACAAATCCTACAATAATTCTGGGAAATGGTAATTTACACTTTTCTAGGAATTGCTTATAAGGTACCAGTCCTATGTACATTTTAAAGTTCTCACAATAGGTAATGAAGTTGAATTTCCAATTGATGTTGCTGGGATATGAATGTTAGTGTATGATAGCAATTACTGCATAACTATTTTCAAAAGTGATGATGACCTAGATTTATTTATTTTTGTATAACTGATGCTTTACCCACCTCAAACAAAGCACTTGTTAGAATGTCATGAAAACAAAACATAGTTCATTCCCTAAATATGCTAGGAAACACTTTCTATTGCACTTGCTTGTCAAGTTATTGTAGCTTTGTGTTCTCAAAGCATGAATTCTTTTATGAATACGCAAATACTTGAAACAGACCTACATACATAGTAAATCTTACAGTATAACCAGAACTTCAATATTTGAGACCATAACTAAAACCCACTAAATCAGTTAAGCTTCCTGACTTACAGCAAAGGAGCATCTCAGCAACAGAAACTGTCAAAGGCAGAAAACCAAATTTTATCCAATACTAAATATTAAATAATAATAAAACAGGAAAACCTATTCATGGAAAGATATGACTATGATTGGCAAACTCTGACAAGCCTCAGACATTATGGTTGTTTGCACAGATGTATTTAGCAGCAGGCAATGCACAATAAAAGGTTCCTTGCTATTGCTGCTGTTGCATTACTACCTGTTGTGCCTTTATTCTCCTCTGCACTTTATTCCTCCATGCTGACTTTCAGATTATTTAATAGTGATTTCTGTGGCTTCTAATTGTTTGATGTAGGACAGAAGGCACTGTTCACAGAGAAAGAACAATATTCACCCTCAGCTTATCATCAGGAGCTCATTGCATTATACAGGATTGCTGTTATCAAGCAAAGGAAAAATAAACAGTATAAGAGTAGCAAAAGAGCTTATTACTATTACTAGAGAGTCTATGTGAATTGAAAGTATACAATGTAAAAGAGAAATGTTTTCTCTTGGTGGTTCAGATAAGCTTGCACCATATTTCATGATCTGTTAGTGGCAGCCAAAAGTTAGATCACTGTTTGTATATCCCCTAAGCCTGTGTCAGTTAACCAAACTGTTAGCAGGGAACTATGCAGAAATAAAAATATAGAGGAAAAGAAAACCTCTTTTTTTTTTTTTTTTAAATTCATTAATCCAACTAAACTCATTCCTTGTTCTGCTAGATTTTGCCAATATGATCTATCTTCAAGGCCTCTGCTAGAGGACAGTGGCAGACAGACAATATCTTGCCCTGCAGATTTAGCACAGCCAGAAAAAAAAAGGGGTTAAACTGCCTGAGAGGTAAGAAATCTAAGGACTGCAGGGTGCACAATTTCAGTACATCTCTGCAAGAACATCTGCCAGCAAGAATCCTTCCTTAAACACACCTGGCCAGCAGTAAACTCCTTCAGATTTACTGGCAGTATTCCCCCACCACTGAGCCCACGTTGGCACAGCTCTCTGCAGAGTAATTTCACTGTCTTGTGACAGAGTATGTCAAGGCCTTTTATTTTGCTAATGAGTTCTTTATGTCTGCTTCAGTAATTCTAGCTGCTGTGCTGAAATGGAAATTTTGTTTCTCAATTATTGTTAATTTTTACTTGGAACATCTCTGCAAGCACTTTTGATCCAGGTGGAAAGCAGCAATCACTCTAAAGGGTGACCTCAATCTATCAGGAAACCAGCTTATTTTTAGACTGTGATTGTTAGTTGTGTAAATGATATGGCAAGTTGACCTTACAGTTTCCCAAAGAATCCATCAGAGAATCATGCACTAGCAAAGCAGCATAATGTTAAGAAAACCCCTTGGCAACAAGACAACTACCAATCTAAAAGGCAAAGCAACACATGTAGAGGTAAAAAGAAAAAAAATCTTGTGTATACTGTCATGCAGCTTTAAAATAGAGTAATAATTCAAAAGCTCAGGCATTAAGGAGAATAGTTGCTCATAGCAACCAACAGCCCTGTGAGGTAAAATGGTTAGGTAATACCAGCAGTGCATCAGCAGGCAGCAAGAAGTCACTCTAATGAAGTCACTATGTCAAATGTTCAGGGGCAAAATGCCACTGCTAAACTTTATTGTAAAGAGCATGACTACTATGTTTGGGACACCAACACTATGGCTACTAAGCTTACTCAGAGGCCACACATGACCACAGTCCCCACTTCCTCCTATGGCTGCCATCAGCTCTCAGTTCCCTGATCATCTCTGCAAGGCAAACCACAATAAAAGTTGCTGCTTGTCATGTCCCAGTAGAAGGAAGCCTGGAACATAAGGTTTGGCTCCATTAACTCTTTGAGAGTAACATGATTCCTTTCTTCACACCCTAATTTTGCTCCAGAAAACACATTACCGTCATGTATGATGACAACACTTGAGGGAACTCTCAGTGGTAGCACTCCAATCTCTGAGTTGTAGATGACTTCTGATGGTTTCTCCTCCATGAGCCTGGTACATAAGCTAGTAAAGCATTATGTCTTCTCTCATCAGTCAGATGAAACTTATCCTTCATGTCACTGTCTTGGAAAACACCAGAAAAGAGAGCAACAAGGCACTATAAAGGTCCAATTCTCCACTGGTCTGTGATAAAGCTATGTTGTCACTTCAATTGTTCTCCTGGGGCTCTGAGATTTTTGTTCTGTAGAGGGCAGAAATTCCCTACAGAGGATAAATTAATGGCAAGAAACCCATACCATCAAATCTCCTAGATCTTCATATTAACACCTATTTCCTTACCCATTGATGGGCACAGATGCTCCAGAAGACCTGTCTCCTGCTGTAAGGGTGAAGCACAGCATCTCTCAGTCCAACCAAGAACTGTTCTTTCAAGGAAAGTAGCTGTAGTGCCATTCCTAAATCACAGTGTACTGTCACAGCAGCATAGCAATTATTTGTATCATTGTTGCTTGTTTTCCCTATTTTCTGCACTTGTGAACTGAATGGGGTAATTGGCTTCCCAAAACAGCAGCAAGCTATTCATTAAGACAATTTAAATCCACGTTGGTGCAGCACACAATGTAGGAGCTCTGCAAGAAGTACCAGTGTTTATAGCACCTGAGTCATGGGCTAAAATAAGCTTCAAGGAAGGAAGGTACAAATGCTTTATGATAAATACTCTACACAGACACACATTAAAAAAAAATAATAGAAGAAAAAGTATCCTGTTCAGCTAAGCTGAACAGCAAGTTGGCACCAACATGACCCTGAAGTAGCGAAATTTGTTCCAAAACAGGATGGTGCGTCAAGGACAAATCTTTTCTGATGTCAGTGGAAAGGGAGTCGGCTGCAGAGTTCTCCACCTCTGCTTTCTCCTGTTCATTCTTAAGCATTCAAAAGCTGTTGGGAAACAAACAAACAAAAAAACAAACTTCAATTTTCATATCTGCACTTTTACCCACACCTGCTTTATGGAATGACCTCAGAATCATATGAGGCCATAGTGCAGCCTAGGCTCACCCAGTTGGATAAACTCTGTTACTAAGCAAATCAGATGCTAAATTCTCAGAGAGCAGAAAGAAATCATAACAGTAAGCTACAACACAACCCAAACTCTGAAAGGTGTCCTTATCGATAGCATGAGTTCAGCTGCGTAAGTCCTTACGGCCTGCAGCTTCTGGTCCGTAGCTCAGAATTCTTCCTTCTGAGTGTGCCCTGCTGCTCTGAGTTCCATATTACCTGTGCTGAAATCCATAATGAATAAAGGACACATCGCACAGCTGTTACTTCCACTCTTACCCTCACAAATTACTGCATGGGTCTACATGTACTTCTTAAGCTTGTAACACTATTTGCAGAGACAAATAAAGAAAAAATTATGCAAAGGGACAGTGAAACTAATGGTGAATGGCAGAACTCCCTTATGCCATACCTGACTTCTAGACCAAACTAAAGCAGAGGAGTACCTTTTGTTTCTGACTGTGCCATCTTAGAGCTAGTACTCCTATATGGAGGTTCTGGCTTGGTTACAGGCTATACACTGACTGAAACCATCTTACCATCAGTACAGTTGCTCTGTTCACATCCCAGCAGAGCCTGAGTGTGAACTTCTGTAGAACACACTATCAAGAGAACATGTCCTCAGCTTGAAGGCAAGTAGGCTAATCTGACTGTCAGAATGTTAGAAAATTCTTCTCTTGAAAGGAGGATGCCCCATTATTCAATTATCACTATAGATGAATCCACTATTCCCATCTTACAATTTCATGGCATGAAGCAAGAGTACTCCATTCATTTTCAGACAGAAAAAGCAATGAAGAAAATTATATGAAGTAAGAAAGCTGGGATGCACATAACATCTTAAAAAGAAAGTAACAAGATAAACAAACAAACAAAAAACCCAAACCAAAAAAATAACCAAGAAACAACAATCCAGCTATAAAACTGGACCATAAAGAATTCTACTCTTGGTCACTCTGCTTCTCTGCAAACTAATCTTTTGCTAGCACAACACATACAACTTACAAGCAATTTTTAAGTTTCTTGAACTGGCATATCATTCTGACATTGACAGATGTCAGGTCACGTTGTTAGGTTTTCATAGAAATGGCTAAAAACTAGGCATATTTGTCAAGGTGTATAGAGAACAATTCCATTGGATGAAGTAATTCAGACATGAATTGGAGAAGGCACAGAATTAGCCTGTGCTGTAAGCCTTTTCTCAGGAAGTTCACAAAGATATCACAGTCCTGCTGTACTTCCAACAGGTTCCAGAGCTGTGTTCCTGCCACAACAGTTATTTCTGTTTGCCAAGGAGGTTATTTATAGTAAAGGAGCATTTTTCAGTTACATTTTTTCATCCCAATTCCTGCTTCCAAAATTCTATTTCTTTTCCCCAATAAAACGTGCACAAGCATGACAATGTTGAATTTCCTTTTTAGAAGTGAAGCACGCATTGTCTGGACCTCATGGAAACACTGAGAGGTGAAAACAGTAAGTCAGAGCAACTGAAGCAACAATAAGAGGTTTGTATTTTTCTGATCACAAGATCCTTTTAAAAAACCAAACCAAAAAATGGTCTTGCCATCAATGGTCAGATACTATTTCTAACCTGCCTGTATGTTTTTCCTAACTGTGCTAGCATTTATGTAGGTAGCACAAATATGAAAAAGGCATGTTGTGTCCTGAATTGCAAAACACTCATGCAGTACACTCAGCAATTAATTTAATTATTCTTACCCATGGATTCACTGCTTGAATCCCATCCCTGGGCTTCTGCTTTCATACTCCATACCTAAATGCTGCTACAGCTTAGAAATTAAGTGATCCATGCACATTGCTGACAAACTGCTGTGGATTCTAGGGAATACACAAGTCAGCTTGTATGTTCTGGTTCATGGATTATGCCTGCATGGCCTAGGGCACTTACGTAGAATTTTTATTGTCTCAGCAAACCAAAACAAAGAGAAAACTGCAGACTTCCTAAAGATTAAACACCTTTGTTACCAGCACCTTCCAGTGCAGAGACTGCCAGAAGAGGCTGTAAGGTCCTGGAGAAGAACTTTAGTGTCCAGGAGTATGAAAACATTCTGTTTGGTAAAAAAATTTCTTGAAATAAACCAAAACACAACATAACCAAAGCTCCTTCTGTTAAATGTATGTATATTTTATATTTTTCTCAAACCTTAGTAAAGTAAACTTTCACAACTGACAAATACAGAAAGAATTAGATGTGCCTTAGACAGAACCTGCATTTTCCTGGGACCAATGACTACCAGAGACATCACATCAAAGTTGTCATTTTATACAGAAGGGCTCTTCTCTGATCACTTTTGTGAAGGCTAAACATGTCTCAAGGGACCATATTCAGACCTGCTAAAAAGGTGTTTATTGCAGTACTTAAAACCTGTGCTCTTTGTACAAAAGCACACAGGATCCTTATGCTGTCTGAAGGATATTCATAAATGCTTTGACATGCAGAGCAGATATTTCACTAGCATCTGAACTCGCTGGAGCCAAAATCATGTCTATATGAATTTTCATCCACCTGCAACTTGGGTTATCCCCACGTATACCAGCTGATACAGAACCATGATCAGGGGAGGTAGGGATGGTAAAATTTGCCTTTTTTGCATCATGGTGGTTAGAACCTTCATCCAGGCGTGAAATGAAAACACTGGCTTCAACTTCTGTTAGCCTGAAGATACTCAGACCCATAACACCTGTTTCTCTATTCTTGGTTGATGCATTTTCTGATCCTTTATTTAAACAATCAGCCAGAGCTCAGCCATGAACTCAGGGTTCACTCCACCTGAAGGTTAAAATGCAATACAAATTGAGAACAGAGATACCATCTATCAGACCCTGTAAGACTTGAAATTAACCTCAGTAGATTTTGCCTAAGATTTTAATAAGGTTTGAAGTCCCGTAATAGGAAAAGCTGACAGTCCCGTTGTGATTTCTTTTTGCTTCAAAGAAGAAACAGTTTTACTGATTTACTATTAGTAGGCCCTTAATTACATTTTGATAAAAAGCCTGTTACAAGAGTGTAAGACATGATATGTATTACTTGTCTGCCTCAATTCAAAGACCTTTTTTATACTTGGAGCTGCAAGCAGAACTCAGAGTACATTTCAAGATATTAACCTAAACATTTGTGCAACTATGGAGAAACTAAAATAAGATATAGCAAGGATCTTTAAAAAGGAAAAGAAAGAAACTGAAAAAAGGTGACTGAATAACTTCACAGGTTTCTAAGTTTAATTCCTTCTGAGCAGCAGTCCTCAAATATTCTAACCTGAAAAAACATAGTACTTTTATTATTATGTGCTTCAGAATGAGCATTTCCATGAGAAAACTTCAGCATCAGATCACACATGCAGCAGACAGCAACATCTGTTCACACCTGACACTGCCAGATGTAGCTTCCTTACTTCCGGGACTGAAGCTTGGCTCTTGCGGATCACTTCAGGGGACATTGGGAAGGATAGGACTTGGAGAACTCCTTGTTTCAGCCTACAGCAAGTCAAATTGGGCAGGGCCCAGTTTCTCTCCAAATCATAACTAATTCTTGCCTGCCTGTGTCTGCTGCAGTGTGAATATCAGACCTTTCACATCTTAATAGCTCATGTTTTAAGTCTGCTGATCTGGAAAAAAACAACAACAAAACACAGGAGACTCATCAACCCTCTATTCTTCTCCCTCCTTCTCCCATCATCCCAGGTGTAATCAGTCCTGTAATTGATCCTGGCAGACTTTTTTGAGCTTTCTACCCTTCAATAAAGCCTGTCCTGGATCATGTCAATAGGATATGGCCACAAGTGTTGCTGTGTCCATTGTCATTGGACATGCACATTGCAGTCACACTGACAATGCTTGAAGAGGCCACAGTATCTCAACACTAGGAATCATAGAGATGTCTAGCTTTATCCCACTCCCAAATCAATCTGACCACAAAGGTCATCCACCTTTCAATTGCTATACTGCTTCCATGAATATTCATGAAATTAACATATTAACATTTACCTAGCCAAAACCCAGAAGCTGTCATTAAAGAAAAAATAATTCAGTTTTCTTTAGGTAGTCAATGTACAAGAGATAGGTGTGACAACCAGCAATACCAATTCAGCTGTAGGTTCACAAGGCACATTCAGCTTTCCTGCCATCATGATCATCATGGCTAGGCTTCGCGAACGAAGATTTGAGAAGGGCTCTACACACGCTTGCTGCAAGCGCGCTGGTGGCTAAAAAGGCCAATGCGCGATAGGCAAGTCCGGTCACAAAAGGCACAGTGGAAAGTCTCCACAGGCTGTATTGGCGAGGCACTGTTCTTTCTGCATTGTCTTTTTTCTTTGAGACTGATCCTGCGTGCGCTCTCAAAGGAAGCAGCAGCGTTATAGATGGTGTGCCTCCATGCCTCCCGATTGGAGGCCAGAGCGGACCATTGATGGTGGTCAATATGGCCAAGGCTGAGGTGTTGTTTGAGGGAGTCCTTGTATCTCCTCTTCGGGGCTCCTCTCTTGTGGCAGCCGGTGGCAAGCTCACCATAGAGCACAATCTTAGGGAGGCGGTGATCCTCCATCCTGGAGACGTGCCCTGCCCAGC
>VXBX01002668.1:481049-521945 GCA_013400415.1 Scytalopus superciliaris | reverse complement strand
TTTGTCTGACCCTTCAGTTGAGACCTGACTAGCATGGGAGACCCTACCGGAGGCACAAGCCACCGCCAGCATAGCTCGCAACCTCATAAGGGTACGCAAGCTTCTCCCCCGCGACAAGGGGGTGTCCGTGGAGAAGTTTCCTGCCATACCATCAAAGTTAAAGACAACAATGAATAGCTCAGATCTCCTGTGGAACATGTGTCTATACTTGAATTTCTCAACAGTCATAAAGATGTTGGGGTTTCACTTCACAGAATCATAGAATCATCAAGGTTGGGTAAGACCTCTAAGATCATTGAGTCCAGTTATTAAACCAGCACTGCCAAGTCCACCACTATTTGTGATACAAGCCAGGATGCCTTTTGCCTTCTTGGCTACCTGGGCATACTGATGTATGAGGAGGTGCAATCTGTACCTATTACCTGTCACCTGGATACAATCACAGCCAGCAAAACAAGAAAACACTGCAAAACACACGGAGATACTTTCAAGTTTTCCCTGCAGCTTGCCAGGGGTGGGGGAGAGCAGAGAAGTTACTATGTAAACAACAAAAGACAAATTAAGCAAGGGAGGGAAAGTACTCCACGCCAGTGAGCATCAGGCACAACCCCCGGCAAGAGATACTGCTACAGTACAACCCACTGACCCAAAACGAAGGCAAGAGCTTGACAGGGCCAGCCTACTCATTGAAAATGCTTTCTTCCAAGTCAGAGTTCCATGCATTTTAACAAGGGATAAAACAAGAAGTTCATAATGCTTATTATTTAAAGTAATATTGGAAAAAAAAAAAAAAAAGACTAGTTCATATATTTGCAGACACAGATATAATGCTTAATGCTATTCAGCCTCTATATGAGGTTTACAAATTCAAATTTTGCTCCTATGTTTTTTCTGTAGTGAAACTTTTCATTTATGTTGTTTTACAGACAGTTTGGGTTATTTTTGCAAAGGCACTTAATCTGTCCATGGAGCATGGAGGAAAAGAGCAGACAGTAAATGCAGAAGCCCTGTGTGAACCTTGCCTCTTGTGCAAGACATGGAGAGACAGCAAACTGACCTCTACAATAGCTGTGTCATAGAATATCCTGAGTTGGAAGGGAGCCACAGGGATCCAACTCCTGGCACTGCATAGGACAGCCCCAAGAATCACACCATATGCCTAGATGTTGAACAGGAGAATGGTACAGGAAATACTCAAAGGAGATAAATTATATATTTTGTCCTCTATTCCAGTACCAGGTCCTCTTTCTGTGGCTTGAACACAGCCCTTCCCCTTATTTCTCACCAAACTCTCTTAGTGACAATATTCAGATGAAGCTTCTCAGCTGATATACATAAGACAAACTGCCCATCAAAGCAGGGCATAAAAAAGCAGCCTGAGAATCAATGGATTATTATTCCAGGTGATTAAGACAACATATTTATGCTAAATGGTTATTTTAAGATGCTATGATTCAATTGATTTTGGGTTTTGTTGAACTTGTAACCTTTCACTCCACCCTCTCCCTCTTGGTAGTGCTCTTACTGAAGTCACTTGGATCTCTGCCATAACATATATAGCAATAGTGTAGAAAAAACAGTACAGAAATTTGCTGTGATGGAAGAATTTGTCATCTTTTTCAAGGAGAAATAGAGTAATTACCAACTTGGAATTTGAGTTTCTAGAAGCTGCTCCCCACCTTCTTCTCCAACCTTTGATCAAATACAAAAAAAAAAAAAAAAAAAAATTTAAAAACAACCATTTAANNAAAAAAAAAAAAGATTTAAAAAGCACCACTTATAGAATCACAGCTTTTGATATAAGGAGTGTCTCAGGTCTGGAATAACAGACATGTCAGACTTAGGAATGAAGTTCACTGGCATATGTGAAAAACTAGTATAGCCTCCATACTTGGTCTGCTGCCTCTTAGCCAGTGTTGTGTTAGTAATCACTCATTTTCGAACACTGTCAACATTTTTACTTAAATATTACAGAAATCAAGGGCAGGAACACTAGAAGACCTCAGAATTTATTATGTGTGTTCAGCTTCTATACCTTATAATATATGTTTTTAACACCTCCCCTTCCTTACCCTCCAATAATAGCTTCCTTTAGGATTCAATATGGAAGCTGGAGAGAAGAAAGTCAGTTACATGGAGTTATATCCTTACTCACATCTCTAGATGTTTGTCTTTTCTTCTCTGCCTTTAGTTTCCAATAGCATCAGCTTAAGAAAGATCAAGAATTTAAAATGCACAGAGCTATGAGAAAGGCTCTTCCCAGAGGAAGAAATGTATGTAAAATAGTCACTCCATACACAAAGAAAATGAGAATTTAGCAGTCTTCTTACTAGTTCACACAAACCAATCTGGTGAGAGATACATACTCCACACACAGAACTTTCTAACCATTATAGATTTAACATGTGATAGAAAAACAATGAAATACTAAATAGTATTCTCTAGTTGCTTCAGTGAGATTATTTTGATGTAAAATGGAAGTAAAAAGTTCTTTCAACACCTACTGTCTCTGAGTACAGAGACAGAGGTCTGGTTTGAAAGAACTGACCTGACAAAACCATTTTAAATGTTACTTTTAAGAGGGTAAGATTGACTCAACCTTCCCTGTCTCACTAAGCCCTCACCACACCTCACTTGTTTGGCAAATATAAATAAATGATGTTATTTTTGAAAGACTGAAGAAAGCCAGAGAAAGGAACTGTGAAGCTTGATAATTTTAAACCACAGCACATTAGGTTATACAGAGAGAAGAGCAGTGAAGATCTGTGGCTTTAGTGCAACCAGTAACACAATTAATTTAGAGAAATCCAGTCAGCCAGAAGACATCCACATGAGTGAAAACTACAGATTGAAAACATGTAACTGGGGAGAAGGGGTTTCAAAGAACATATTACAGAACAGTGTTCACTAGTGAGTATTATTAATTTCACATGACCTAGAATAATCCCAGCTTCACATGATGCCAACTACATGAAAGGCTTAAAGTGACAGACAGTTGGATCACTGCACAAGTTCCAGGTGTCTTATCTCTGCCTCAAAGTACTCGGGAAGCTGCAATTTAACAACTGATCATTACTTTAGACTCAGATGTTCCAGCAGGCTCATTTTCTTTCAGGTCTTCAACCCTCCCATTTAGGCACATCTTCACATATCCCTCAACCAAGAAAGAGTATTCTAATCATCTGCTCTGATCCCCTGGATAGGACATGCCCATATACCAGCTCACCGGGAACTGAACTGCATGCCCTGAATTCTTCACTGTGACAAATCTTCCAAAAGCCTAGTATTCCCTCATTAAGAAAAACATCTCTTGACTGTAGCTGCACATCACAGAATTCATCTGATACTGTTACTAAAGTCTCTTGGGAAACTATACAGAAAGTTTAGAAATGCTGATCCTTATCTCTCTAGAACCCTTGAATTAACAAAATGTCTTGAAGCAGATGAAAATCCTGCATCCCAAAGCAGCAGTCTGGTTCAAGAGAAGGAGGACTATGCAAAAGAAGAAAAAAAAAAAAAAAAAAAAAAAAAAGACAAAAAAAAAAAAGACAGCAGCCAAACTCCTTGACCTAGTATGTGGAGACTTGGGCTGGACTTGGTGAATGCTCTTCATCTCAATAACCTATGAATTTAAAATGACAAAGCTTTCATTTAGAAATCTTTCTGTTGGCACCTACAATAAAGCTGCTTTTGACTTTAATTGTCATGCTATGAAATGCAGATGCACAAGAGTTGAGAATTCATTTTTCAGTGCAGTATCTAAGAATCCAAATGGCAGAAGTTAGCACTGAGAATTTGGAAAAAATTTAGCTCTGTGACTGGAAACTGGGTAAAATAATACATCCTTACCACAGATGTTATTATTACTTAGCAATTAATGGATAGAACACAAAATTTTTGGGCACAGTTTACTTAATGCAATCCATTTTTACTTCTGAATACCTTAGCCCAGTTCTTTCATCTACTTAGGTACAAAACATCCTTGCAGAATGACATGAACAGCAAGAAAACTGTTTTCCAGATCTAAAACTAATGGCACTAGTTGGGTTTTGGTGTAACAGATAGAGCCAAGACAGAAAAAGTGCCAGTGCCTCTCAGAGAAGCTTCTGTTCTAAATTATTCCCCAGGAGTTCCTAAATTGCTTGATATATCAAGAGAACTATAAAGGTAATTCATCCTTTCTGAGTGCTGCTGACTCCAAGGGTGTAGCTGCTCTCAGCAGGATGGCATTTATTTTTCATCAAACAGGAACTGCAGTTACAGTTTTACCTACCACCAGAACACTTAGAGCCCTTTAGAACCTGTGAAGGAGTGATTGATTTCTGCAGGGTGAGAGACTAATCCCAAGGGAAACATGACGTATCTCTGCTTGGCATATATCAGAACTTGAAGTTTTGGTTGTGATCTTGTATGTCTTTTACCAGGCAGATAGTCCACTTTTATGGCTAAACTGCCTAAACCTTCTTTGCATCATTGAACAGGGATTCTCATGCAGCCCCAGCTCCTGCTGCCAAAGTCTCATCAGGCATTTATTCTAGCAACCAAAAGCTATCAGTAGTATTTCACAGACAGTCTGGATCAGCAAATATACATATTGCTCATTATGAAATTTAAGAACACTGACTGGAAAATAAGATTTTTTTCCTCATTCCTTAGCTTCTTGCCCACCAGAGGTGTTCTTTTCACCATATTGGTAGTTTTCCAATCACTGATCTGTTCAATACATTTGGAAAAGGTTTTTCTTTTTTCTTCTTGAAACAGTCACTTTGACAGAATTTCACTATTAGAATTTCAATTGTTTACAAAATTATTTTCTTCATGGAGTTATTTCTTACCTTTCACTGCCTTCCTTAAATTGTTTACCTGCAATAACAGGTTATATTTTTCCATGGCCTGCAAGAGCACACAAAGCACCTTACAGACTCTGCTTTCTGCATTCACCTTGAACTCTTGTTCCCTTCTGAACCTGAAGGAACACTCTACTTTTTCTCCATATCTACACAAACCATTAGTAATAGCTCCACTTCAACTAACTCACATTTTCCCATTTCATAGACTATTTATACTTATTTGTCTACAGGTGAACAACGTGGTCAGTTTACAGAACTCAAGAACCTTACTTAACATCATTAAAGGCTGAGAAAAGCTTTTAATACCCATACCTNCTCCCTAAATGGACACAACATTGCTGCCCAAAGCACACATTATACAGTGCTATTACAGAAAGACTTAGAAAACAGGCTTCATGCCCAGAGATCTAGGAAACAGATGAAGAGGACATAAGAGCAAGAAGGGCAACCAGCTATAAGAAATGATGGGAGTAAACTGCAATTAGATGTTTTGAGTGTGTCTCCAGGTGTTACCATTAAACTTAAAGGGCTAGTACTAGAAGAATCATGTTGAAGGAATGTTTCTGAAAGAAAGTAATTTTGTATTAATTAAATGTATGAACTAAAACAAAAGGAAGAAATAGTTGTCAGAGGACAGAAGAGTGCAGAACTATATCTGAATGTCATTAAAAATCCTAAAAAAAGTGGTTGTACTGATTGTCAAGGTTTATAAAAATGAACAGAAGACACAGCAGCATATTATATACGTTTATTTGATTATGTTTACCTTCACTATTATCTTATTTTTTCAATCATTTTTATTATAGTTATGTTTAGACAATTTAATATGACTTGCACTTCTGGGAAGGGCCTGTGGCACGTCTCAGTAGAGCTACCTCTGTCTCCTGCTTTTTACATGAAGACTTTTCCTGTATGTGTATGCTGAGAATCTGTTAGGAGAGGGAATGGGTCATGTGTAGTTGAGCAGGGACTTTCAAGCCTATTAGTATAACTCTTTATATATCATATCCCCAACAAATTCTAAACTGTAGAAAACATCTTGAAAACACAGACCTTTGAAATATTTGTGTCCCTATGTTCAGGTTACAACCGAGTGCTATTTTTTGATTACCTTCAATTTAGACACATGATGGTATTCCGGTTGAGAGTCTGGCTCGAAAAATACTCTGGGTCTTGAGAAATTCAAAGACAAAGGCAGAGGCGTGGCTGGTATACAGGGAGTTTGCAGTTTAAACCAGTTTACTCAAATCTATCTCTATGAATTATGTGTATCTAGTGTAGGTCTACTCCAGGTCATTGATAAAGGTGTTAAACAGGACAGTACCGAGGTGTAGGAAAAGCACCTGATATTCCTTCCAGTTGTTGCCACTAATGAAAAGGAGGAAGGAAGACATGGTTTGGCACACCTGACACAATTGCTGGCCATGAGAAAAGACCAGAGATATCATAAGGCGTGCATTTACAAAGAGCTTTACAGTCCACTTGACTGACTTGAACCTAGAGCAGTGTCTAGAACAACATATTGCACGCCCTGGCAGTCCCTGACCTCTGTTTCTGCTCCCACCTACATGCCACAGATGAACTCCCCCTTGCAGACAGCTTTATTGGTAGAGCCAGCATAGCAGTCCAAGGGTGAATGGAGATGAGGCATGTAGAGGTGGTACTCCCTCCTGTTCGTACTGCAATAACTTCACAGCCTATCCATGCTGATCTACACTATCACAAGGGCTTTTCTGGAAGACAGTTTTCTCAAAGCAGACATGGGCCTCTCATTCTCACAATTCTTTTGCTTTTGCTTTTGAAGGAAAGACAGTGATTTGCAATCACAAGAGCACAGAAGAAAAAGTCACTTCTGGCCCAGACCCATTCCCACTCAAGTATTGTTATTGACAATCCTCTGGGTATCTCACTGAAGCATTCTGATTCAATGTGAAAGGCTATTTGCTTTATGTTTTAATTTAGTTTTATCATATATATTCTATGCAGCCATAAAAGCACCTTTTTCAATTTTAAATCAGGTAGAAAATCACAATCTTGACTCCAGTGTAGAGGGTGAAATATCAAAAATATCAGTGTCCAACTAAGTAATTTTTAATGAATTGAGTCTTTTGTCCAATAACAGAAGATCTTGTCCCTTTGGTGGAGTAATACAATCTAATCTGTTCTTATTTTTGGATTAATTTCAAAAACTGCCTCTCTGCATTTGAGAGCTTTCAGTTATCTGTCTTTGTGCTATTTTTCTTTCTTAAAGTAAACCTTAAATCCTACTTCTACCTTCATTTCTAATATCTGTTTGGGGGGAAGATGTCTCACTCTGAAAGGCCTAGAGTTAAACTAAGAAATCCTTGACAGTGTGTAGTTTTATTTGCATTTACCTTGCAGAAATATAAGTAGTATATTTCTTGTCCTGGTTTGAAGTACACAGGCCCTGAGATTTCCAGTCCATGGGTTCTACTGTGACACACTTGTTTTTTATTAGCTGGCCCATGCCATCTTTTTACCCTGTAGACCTTCAGGGAAGTAGACGACAGAAATTGGTGCTGTTACATTCTTCAAACAAACATCTAGTGTCCATGCTTGATTTATGCAGGTTTTCAACCTAGAAAGCTTAGACTCCTTTTTTTCATTAGAAATAATGGCTCAAACAATAAAGCAAATAAATACATATTTTATGTGTTAAATTATATAAGTCATAGAAGTCTTTTAAAAAAGAGAAAAAATACATTTTGAGTCCATCTACTCTCATGAACCTTCTTAGTTTTCCTGTCACATCACAGTTCATGACAAATTCCTTTGTCTCCTTTTCCTGATATGTAGCTATTTCTGTTTCTGTGCACCCACTGCCAGACTCTGACCTCAGTAACATTGGTGCTGTTCCAGTGTAAATCCAGAGTGGCCCCCAGTGTCTGGATGAAAGTCTGATACTCTTGGTTCGATCCAGATAAAACAGTAGTAATGCTTGCTGGCAGAAGTCAACATTTTTGGGGATTTGACAAGGACTGTGACCAGACTTCAGACGGAGGGCAAACATGTATATCCATCTGTTGTCAAGACAATCTGCAGTCCCAGGGTCTGTTGGGTTTGGCTGCAGAGGGTCTGCTGTTGGTCCCATGGGCGGGATTCACGGGCTATGTTCTCAGGATCCTGTACTCCAGCTTTCTTTCCCACTGCTGTCTGCTGTCATGGGACCAGCCCCAGCCCCAGTGCACTGTGCAAGCCCTCTCTGGACCAGCTTCTTCCTCTTTGGCACAGGTCCTGTCCTACCCTTAGGCAATCATCTCTTCTAGATAGTGCTCTGCAGTGGACTGAAGAAGCAGGCTGTGTCCTGCAGAAGAAGGGGACTTTTTCAGGATGTTGCAAGATATCGTAGCACAGATGTACAAACTCCAATACAAGTTATTTAACCGTCTTAGTCATGCTCTTCTAAATTACAGAAAGTGTAAGAACCTTTTTCTAAAAAGTAGAACCAACTATAGCATTATATACATTAAAAAACACAGACATTAACTCCAAACTATACCTTTGAGCTTTCTGACTCGCTGATGGCACCATCCCATCAGTGTTTATGGAGGCCAAGGGGAAACAGTTGTGCTCTGACTAAGCATCTCACTCTTCAATTATTTTATTAGGTATAGTAAATATCTTTTTTCTACAGGTTTTGTGAAATTGAAAAGGCAGGACAGAAAAAGAACAGATTTTCATTGGACAGAAAAAAAACAGATTTTCATTGTCCCACCTTCAAGGATGGAGCTACTCCCGGAGAAGCACATCTTGTTGGGCTTTTTTATGAAAACTGGAACCTTTAACAAAAGCTGGTTGACCATACCTGAATGTGAGGTGCTGAGTGTAATAGATATTTTGCACATATTCCAGGTAACCTATTCTGTTTTCCTTCTACTCTGCATACAGTATCTGCTTGGAATAAAGACGTTCTTCCTGCTTGACACCTCCAAAGATATACAGATTTGTCTCATTTATCATGGCCTTTGCTCTTCTGGTATTCCCCTACTACACTGTTTTCAGTGTATTCAGTGTGCCTTTTAAAACATCTCCTTTACTCATCTCACTTTACTGATTTACTTGCTGAGCCTCACTTCTACTCTGTTTCTACTTCAGTTTGATTGTATATACAAGTTCTGCTCCCAGGGTTCTCACACAATTTGCATTTCCACCTAGATCCTGGGTTTTAACTGTAGTCTGTATCAAACTGTAATTTTTCCATTATGTTTGTTGATCAGACACTAAATGAACTTCTAACTAGGGAAGAAATTTGAGCTGCTTATGTTGCTAGCATGTCTATGCCAAATAAAATCAGTATTAGAATAATTATATTACCATAACCCAAGAACTTCCTGAATCTGTGGGCTGGTGGAGGAAATCCAAGCCCACTACATGCAAGTATGACATGACTGTCATTTCTACTTTCGTGCATGCCATCCGAGTGATCAGCCATAGCTGACAGGCACTGGCTGTCCTGGCACCCTCAGAGGGTGGTATTTCTTACTGTGCTCAGTAGTCCCATTACTCCATTGCTCTCCTGGGAACTGCACCCCTTACATGTTTCAGCTCTCTCCCACAACATTGTTCCACGAGTCAAAGGTCTGACACAAACCTATTCTGATAAGTCTGAAAGAGAAAGGCAGATTCACAGGAATGCCCCAAACTTTTGGTCAGGGTTTGAATTCAATATATCAGCCAGGGATTGGCCTGCAACCCTCACACTGGGAACCATCTGCTCATGTGTTAAACAAAGCTTGTAGGACTATGACAGCAGCAAATTCAAAATATTATTAAGCTTGAAGAGAGTCAAACCATATGTGTCCTCCTGTTTGCATTGATTATTGCTTGAATATCAATCAAATTACAGTAAGCAATCAAAAGATATCCAGTGCAATGATTGCCATACTCACTGACCTTCAAGAAGTGTCACAGACTCAAAACCAGAATTACACTCATGGTTTGTTACTGAATTCCTTACTGTTCCTCTGCAAACAGACGTCACTCTGGGAAAATGTCTCTCATTTCTGCTGGCTTTGGAGCTCTTAAACTCTTTGTGTGGATCTAGGTCTGACTGCTGCAACTGGCTGCATTAGAATCCTGCAAAGTGCTCTGTACCTTAAATCACTCCACCAGTCTGACTGCGATCAGCAGAGGACAGCCCAGTTCAACTTGCAGGGGAACACTGGTCATACTAGTGTTTAGCATCTGTTTTGATGGTCCAGAGACAACATAAACTGTAGTTTCATTCTGTAAATACTGGATGGCTTGGACTCATTACATCTGCTGCTGGAGTGCCACCACTGTACTGATTAATGTGGCCACAGGAGCTGAAGTCCCCACAGTTTAAAGAGAAGTGACTTACCATCACAATTTCATGAGGCCCCTTGTCCTTGGAATTTATTCTACCTGTTGGACGTACAGTATCTTGTATCTGTTTAATTTCAAGAAAAAAATAATTTACAGGAATAGCCAATGCAAGACACAGGCTGCTATTTATCCCTCACCAATGAGGCACTGTTTAGTTGATTTAATTTCTATAGGAAGCCTATGTGAAATCTTCTGTTTTACTTGTCCTGTATCATGATTTCATAGTAGAGTACTTGAAGGGGAAAAAAGAAAGATAAAAACTTTTTAAACACATATAGTAGGTACAAATCAACATAATACAGAGTGATGTCTGTACACAGGTGCTGCAGACGGCAGTGAAGAGCACAGCTCCTGAAGCTGTTCATCTGCACCCCACAGCATGACCACATGCCAACCCTCACCCTGCCCATCTCCCCTGTGCCTCTTCTCCCAGAGCCCAGGCAGGCAGAGCCAGCTTCTCTCCTCCAGCATAGATATACCTTCAGACTGCCAGAGTCTGACAAGGGCAAATTCAAGCACTGTAGGGGGAAGAAGGATAACATACCCATGCAGCTGCTGTAGTCTGGTAGCTTGACTCCTGACCTGCACTGCTCTTTCAATCATTATTCAACAGGATCAACTGCTCATTGTATCCACTACACATTCCTCTTTTTCTCTGTCCCAGGTCAGGAATGTATCCCTATTTAGCAGAAAATCAGTATGCAAACTGAAATGTCATTAGAGCTGTCAAAGTAAGGCTGGAGGTGGGTATGTAGCTGCAGGGAGGTCTCATCATGATACAAAAGAACTGGGTACTTAACTTCAGTACAAAGTAAGGGGCCAAAGCATCCTAAGAATTGAAAGCGGTCTTTGGAGACAGCAAATAAAAAAGTCCAGATTTAAAACAATCCAAAATACTTTATGGCAGGTTAGCCACAGAAGAACCAGCTGTGAAGCAGAAATTAAGATACTGATTAACAATAATCAGTTGCCCACAAAGGCAAATACAAATTATTTACTGTCCATGCAGTCTCAAGAAAAAACTATGAAAAACGTCAGAGGACTAAACTCATCTCACTTCATTTTAGCTACCCAGAAGTTAAATTTCTGGTATCAGCTGCACAAAGAGGCTCTCTGTAGTCAAAGAGGAGACACACAAAAACCTCCAGCTCTGTGTTCTCCCCCTGCTCTCACCTGTCCTACTGGAAAGAATTGGGTTGCCTCTGCACTCTCTTTTTACACCATTTTTAGGGGGGAAAGGAACTGGAAAACTGCTGGGTCTGGCTCTCTAAAGCTCTTAGGTTTAGGTTTGCAAAGAAGTTATGCCAGTGGCACATCACATCCTATGCATCATTATAATTCTCAGAGTAGTTATGTTGTAGCTAATTGGAAGATACTTCGCAAACTTCAAGGAGATAACTGAAAGTATAAGGAGGTATCATACTGCAGTGACTGTTAATGTCTGAAGTGCTTAGGTTTTTTCTTCCAAGACTCATTTCACTGCAGTGGCAATAAGCAGTACTACTGCAAAGCTTTGGCAGTGTGTCATTCAGTGCTCTCATCATGATTCTTTCTCTCAAATACATGCTGCAGTCACAGCCTCACTGGTCCATGCGCTTTCCACTGAAGCTGGCCAGGGAATCCCCATTTCAGGCTCACAGCTGACAAGAGGAGTCTTTCAGCAAAATAAGTAAAATGTCATCTGCATCCTTGCTCACACTCCTATTCCCTGGGGGACTACAAATGAAGCATGAAGCTATACAGGCACTCAGTGGGAAGGGAACATAATTGGAAGGGAGGCTGAATGTCTAGATTTTCATTCTTGCTTCCAAACAAGCCAGAAACTCACTTTAGGATCCCTCAAAAAGACTGCATGAAACAGAGGAAACCAGGAAGGTCTTCAAAAGCACCTTGGCTCTGAGCTAAAATGTCCATGAGCTAAAAAGTAAGACTGGGAAAGAGGCTACTAGAAAGTTGCTTACCCATCCACAAAGATGTCAAAGAAATTTGTCTGGTAGACTAATGCCTCCCAGGGTAGGTGGTGACAAGTGTTCAACTTCAGAGCTCATCTGTGCAAAAATTAAAATCAACTGGCTTATGTTTTGGCTGCTGTGTGGAACGCTACATAGCCAACTGTCTTCATTAGGAAACTGCTTATTTGCATTCTCCCGCCCATGTATTTTGCAGCAACTAGAAATCTGTTCTATATTGAAGGAGAGGACTGAGGACTGTGACCTTTAGTTCCAGGTGTCCAAGGCATACTCTTCAGTCTGCACAGTTCACTGCAGTTAACACAAGGTCCTGCACGTCTCAACTCTATGGCAAATACACTGGTGGCATACAAAGGAGCGAGATATCAAACCCATCTCATTGCAGTCCTCTGTACTACTCCCACAGCTCACTGGGGTATGTCAGACAGGCATCACCTGTAAACATAAGACCTACCTAGGAAACCCCCCTTCTCCCCACAAATCCTTACACCTGAGTTTCAATCCATCTTGTACAAAGCTGCTGTCTCTAGCTAATTTTAATACTCTAGTTATTCAGGTCAACAAAAATTTTACCAGCCTTTCTAATAGGCTCCTTTTAGGCACTAGAAAGCTGCTCTAAGTTTTCTCCAGAGCCTCCTCTGCTCCAGGCTGAACAAACCCAACTGTCTCAGCCTGTCTTCATAGAAGAGTTGTTCCAGCTCTCTGATCACCTTCATGGCCCTCCTCTGGACTCACTCCAACAGATTCATGTCTTCATTGCACTGAGGATTCCAGAGGTGGACACAGTACTCCAGGTGGGAGAGCAGAGTAGAGAGACAGAATCACCTCCTTCAACCTACTGGCCACACTCCTTTTGATGAAGTCCAGGAAGTGGTTGGCCCTCTACTATGTCTGGTATAGCAGCACTCAGCAGTGGTGCAACTTTGTTCAGGCTTCAATAGCCCACTGTTATGATCCTCCATCCATTAGATTTTTGCACTGGCCATCTGGGACTATTAAAGGGTGAATGAGTTTTACTGGTTAATTTTTCACTCTCCAGTGGCCAAATGAGCTTCTCCAGTGGCCAAAACAGATTACACATGGGAACCTCTCAATTGATAAGATACTGCCGGAAGTGAACTGTCATGATAGCAATCAGTACCTGCGGTTGTTTAACCCCTGGCAACCATACCACAGAGGGATCCTCTAAGAGACAGGCAAGCAAGACAGATGTTTCATCTCCATACTCAGGGAAGCTCTACCAAAAGCCCACTGGTACAATTCTGGATCTTTTAAGCACCCTCACCTGAAGTAGTCTATGCTAAGGATGACTGCCTTTGGGCCAGTCAAAATGGGATGTTTTTACCGCTGATTCCCAGTTTAGCTTACCTCAGTTTCCAACACAGACAGGTCTTAGGATCATCCCATCACTCCAGAAATACAACTGGATTCTGCCTTTTTGTAATCTGATGTTACTAGGGTACACTATGCACCACTGTCCACTAGAGCTTTATGCTTCTGTGGGACTGATGTACCAGGCCATTGGATCCACACAGTTCAGTAAACCAGGTTGTCCCTTTCCTCCACCTGCCTGCAGGCAGGACCCCACTAGTCCTGGTCAGAGTCTTCATTACTTCCTTGTTGTAACTGTGAAACAGAAGTCCCTTCATCAAGATCAAAATTACCATCAGCTCTGCATAACAGACACCTAAGCAGTAATTTTCCTGGATGGATGCTTTTTGGCTGTTGTTTTTCCTTGCCGTTCCTGTACCTAAGCTTCTAGTCTCCATGTAGGTTCCCCATCCCACTTCATCATACCCTCCACCTGGTCACTCAGGAAGAACTACAGGTTGCACATGGTGTGTGCCACTGGTACCCTTTCTGTTAAGCAGAAAAAGGCTAGTTCTTAATAGCTGAGACCTTGAGCTGGAGTGCTTGAGGAAGAGCTATGCTTCTCAACTGGCTCAGACATTTTTTGAGTCAGTTCCTTCACAGCCGAGATGCAGGTTCACATGGAGGAAACAAGACTATCTTCATATTTTTTCTGTTAGCTATCAATCTCTCTCCTTTAGTGTGAGGACGTGGATGAAGTCCAGTTGTGTACTACTATGGTTACACTAAGATGGATAATATAACTACCTATGGTGCATAGCAGAGAGGTACTTTTAGCACTGCAGGGAGAAAGACAGGGCCCATGGGGGGAGAGCTTTTGAGATTTGGGACTGGACATCACCTTGTCATTATTTTTTTCTAAAATACAATCCAATGTGCATAACCTGGAGGAAAGACCTTTAACTAGTGTTTTGAAGAGGCCAAATGGAAAAAGAAGTCAGAAGTGGAAAGTCAGCAGCATTTTAATCTTGAGGACAAGAGAGCTGCACACCCAAAGCAGGAAAATCACACAAGGTAATGGAGATTGAACATACAAATTTTTACATTCATCCACTGCCTTCCTCAGGCAGTCCCAATGCGGCTGATGTGTGGTACACTCACGGTATCCAACTTACCAGTCCTCTCAGCATCAAGGATTTTCCATCAGCTGCAAGAAAGAGCCATGGTTGGGGATAAAGGAACATCATCTGCTTCTCTGTCTATTTCTCCACATCACCCTTGTCTGCCAAAAGGGTCAAGCTGTTCTTTGTAGCCTGGGTTGACACCCAAGTTGTGAGTAACAGCCTTAGTCTTGAGTCTGACAGGATCAGCTACCTGCAACTCATACAATTACACCTCAAAAGTTTGGAGGGGAAAACAGTTTTGAGACAGAATGGTTATTTTCCCCAAGACAGTGTGCAGTTTATTAGGTGAGTGATTCGCTTTTTTATTACACTGCAGCCAGCTCACAGATCTTTCAGCAAGGTAAGTCAGAAGCTATCAGAGAAGGCATCACAAGGAGAGTCACTAACCATGATGGTGCCAGAAATTTCAGGTTCGTGTGTTGAATCATGAGTCCTCCTGGTACAAAGACTTCTGAAAAGAAACCCAAAATGTCTGTATTTCCAAAGGTGAGAACACAATGAAACACTGCTTAAATGAAACCGCCTTCTCACCCTAAGCCTCACAGCCAACACATCTATCTCCTAAAACCTCACCTGAAGAAGCAGTTTCAGAAATGTCTCTAGAAGAGCATGTGCCATCTTTCTACTTTTTTAGTTAGACCATTCAACATGTCCACTATTCCCTGAGCTGTCTAGAAGATGTACTTCCCTGATCTTTTAGGGACAAGTTAGTTAGACTGGCATTATTTTCTCTTTCAAGGTAACAGTAACAGCCATTAGTGAGGGTTTTGCTGCACAGTGTTGGACTGCTGACTTGGATCCATGGCAAGCTGCATAATGAAACAGCAAATCACCTGCACTGCACCTCCAGAAGTTTTGCATAAACAGAAATAGTTTTCTTTCTTAGTTTCTTGCAATACATTGATGACTTTTCTGTGAGCATGTAACTGGATCTTTATGAAATGATTGTAATAGCAGCCTGGAGTAATGGGGGGAAACCAGTTTTTATTCACTTGCATAAAATGTCAAAATGTGGATCAAACTGGCTGAACATCCAGAAATTCTTTCCATCGAATCACCAGATTTGCCAGCCATTCTAGGATGTCTTTTTCAAAAAATGAGAAGGGCTTACAAAATTGTCTAGCTTGAGTAAAGACAGATACTGTTTCCAATAGGAGGGGTGAACTTATTCTGGAGTTTTATATTATCTTTTTTTAAAAGTCTTTATTTAGGGATTGCTTTTCTTTCCAGAATAGCCAAAGATGCTTTACGTCATAGCAAAAGGTCCCTGAAATGGCCTTATTTTGTTTGTTTAAATGACACATTATATTATTCTTAGCATTTAATATAATTCTTTTGGAGTCCATTAGATCTTGTCCAAGTTGCTGATCATATAAAATTCCAAAATATTTAAACAGAGACCAGCAACAGCAAAAATATGAATAAAAAAAAGTGTGACTGGACAGATTTATAGGCAAAGAGAAGTGCCCATTTGGGTATTTTTTTTTTCATTCGTGGGCACAAGGAGGGAAAGTTGATTAGTCTCTCAGAGGGTTACTGGTGAAACTGTAACTTCATGGTAAATGGCTCTTTAGTAATGAAACTGAGAGGGAGAAAAACAAGTGATGTACAGTCTTCAAAGACTAACCTAAACCTTTCTGTTCACTACTTGTGTGTGCCTGTGGCAATCAGAATGAAAACTGATAGGTACAAATTACTTACTAAATTTGGTGTTGCATTTAGTGGCTACAAATGGTGGTGACAAAATATATATGCATGTTCCTGTATGCCTCTATGAATATGTAGCACATACATATACTTGCGGCACATACATGCTGCACTCAATATGCAAGAAATATTTGCCATCTGCAGAAGTCGTAGATGGAAACTGTGTGCTGGGATAGCCATAAACCACTAAATCTGACATTATTTTTCCTACCTCTGTCACTAGAGTTTCTCAATGTGTCCTTCTTCAGCAATGTATATTACTGTCAAGACATCCAACCTCCAAAGCCCTCAACTTATTGAAGTTATCAACTCTCAGATGGAGGCAGAGCACATCTGATAGCATCTCTTCTGCCGAATGCAACCAAATAACTCAGCCTGAACCCAAAGGAAAACTGCAGTCCTACTAAGCAGTCACAAAACCTTCAGACTAGTTCTTCGGGTTAAACCAAGACTGTCCTTCCACTTCACTGAGCCCATTGCCTTTTATTGCTTACGAGGATCACATCAATGCTTAAGATAATGCAGTGTGTCTTATACAGCAGCACTTCTACACTGTGTTCTTTGCTGCTTAGCTCAGCAGGTGACACATGGTTTGACTCAGCCTGGCTGTCACAGTTTTGGCAGTAGTCCCTATGGTGGTAGTAGTGCACACACTCCTGTTTCACCCTTGTGAGAGATTGGATCTCTACAGCAAGCAGCTAAGGAACCGAACTGCTTTTGGCCTGAGACTCCTGCTTCTGGGGGCAATACACCATGTCACGGTGGGCTGCACCAACTCTGAAACCTGCCAGACTTCAAAGCTGTGAGGAGCTGAGGCTGGACCAGCCGAGCATGTTGGCAAGTGGGAAGAAACATCACTTCTTTGCCAGCCTAGCCAGAGGCTTCTGGCCTGAAAAGAAGGCAAGGCTCAGCTACTTTTGTGGGACAGAAGGAGCTGGAGGAGAAAACCTCATGGTGGAAGCACAGGAGAGGACAAATCTCAAGTATCTCACACCTTTATATTCACTGGAGTAGGACTATGCTAGATTACTCTTTGCAGGTAGAAACAAACTTTTTCTACAAGAGGAAAGTTAGTGCAAGTAGTGTATGTAGCACACAGTGTATCATACAGGGCATGATTTGTCCTTGTTCTCTGCTTCCCCAGATGCAGTTTTTGGACTGAAGATAAAAAGTCAACCCTGTGAACATTGCAGTAGCTGCTTTTATTCAGTCCTGCCCAAGAAAACCAGGCAGATCCTTGAACAAGCTTGATTTTGTCAGAAGATAGATTTACAAAGGAAAGGTTTACCTCAAATGACCTTAGACTGAAGTTGTAACCCACTCCCCTCTGTCCTTCAACTTTGTAGCAGTGGGTTTCTATATGGGTAAACAAGCCAAGATGGAGATGATGACACCTATGGAGAATTAGTCCAGAATGTTACAGGACACTGTTTTATGTGTAGAGACCATCTAACCTGAGTACTTGAAATAAATTTATGTTTCTAAGATTCACTATTAGCAACTTTTCCATAAGAAAGGTGATATTTCAATTGGCAATTTCCAATTGCAAATAAAATACTACAGCTGGAAAAATATACATACTGGAATTCACAAAATTCACATGAAAATGAGAGAGGAAGTCTTCTCCTAGTTTGAAGTTGTATGTGGAAAAGACATTAGATAATGTCATAATCTGAATTGAAGCCCGATATCTTTTATCCTGTCATTAATGTGGAAAAATCAGTGACTTAACGGGTAAAAATGATGTCTATATGAGCAGTCTTCAGCTTTTTATTTCAGCTTCTCAGAATGTGGAACTTCAGGTACTGCAGTGGAGTACATCACTGGAAAATTCAGCCTAGAAATGCAACTGTTTAAAGACATTATCCTAGGGAAACATATCAAATCTTCTTGCTTTTTTTTTTTTTTTTTTCTTTTCTTTTTTTCCCTTGCTTTCTTCGTAGCAGGATTTTAAGTTCACTTAGATCACAAGGAAAGAGAAGCAACACAGAATCTTTTGTTTAAGACTCAGATATTTAGATGAACACTAGATAAAAATCCAGATTCTGAGATGCCAAGCTAAATCCAAACCTTCTCTCATATCCATCTATGAAGTCAGTGATGGTCAGTATCTCATGGTCAGTATCTCACCCAAAAAAACATCAGATTTACATACTGCTTTGATTTTATTTCCCTGCAGTCTCAGAAGAAATGCTAGATGTTCTGATCTCACAGAAGGGAGTATGCATTCTATATTGCATGAACACTGTGAGTAAGAGCAGGAGTGTAACCAGTAATCTTACTTGGAGTAACCAACAGTCAAAACCAATTGAGTTCGGTAGGGTTTTGGGTCAAATAACTAAGTACTGTGGATTCTTTCAACTCCTGGTTAGTGAGAGTGGAGACATTAAATGCATACTACTTGGGGAGACTAAAGGAGCAAAAAAACTATTGTGGCATCTAAACAGAAACAATTGTGCACCAAACACAGTAAAATCTGGAGTGCAGAGCTGCTTGTAGACTTTATTTTTTTGTGTCAAAAAACCTGTGGACATCTTGGAGGAGCTGAAACAACCAGGAGTCTTCAAGTAACCACGTCCTGGAGTGCTGGACACCCATCACTGGAGGTGAGGAAGCAGAGGAAGCCAAGGGCACTGTGTTGTTACCACAATTGGTTTTAATTGCTCCAATTATAGAACAAGAAACAGCTCCAGATCTCATCAAAACCAATGCCAAATCACGGGGTCTGGCCCTACAGATCTGCTTTTCTCACTATTAAGTTCTCCTTGCTTTGCAGAAAATTCAGATTGCTTTTAGTGATATTCTAATTTTTCATCAACATGCTACTGTTACTTGTTATTTTCAGGCAGTTCTATAACCATGTATGACTCAATTTACAGAATCAAATACTGGCCTAAGTGCAACTGTCAGTTTTGTGCTTATTATCTTTCAGATTTCTCACTGCTTGTACTTACAATCCTAGTGATGCTCAGTTTTTCACATTTTCCTACGTAATGCCACCTGCTATCATTATCAGTTCATCTCAGGATTATATCATACTCTCCAGTACACTCAGCTGCCTAAAGGAAATTTTCAGCTCAGTTTTCACTGTGAAGAAAAGCGTTTGCTGGACAGTGTGTGAAGTTCCAGATGTGACAAAGTCTGGTGCTCAGGCTCCCTAATGCAAAGTACAGCAAAGTGTTAATAGATTTTACTGAGTAATCAGCTTGAAAAGAAATAGGGGATTTAAGCCATCCTTTATTGGTAGAAACTCCAGACAAGTGGGCAATTCTCAAAGGTTTTTTGTAAGCGTTTTTGGTGTCTCATGACCTATTGAATTTTGCATTTGTATCACCCTGAGCAAACTTCTGTGGTTCTCATTACAATTTATGTATAACCTGCACTGTTTGTGGCCAAGGCCTAAAGATGAGAACAAACCTCTGAGGACTTAAAAGTGGCAAAAGAGTAATCTGACCCCAGAGGGGAACAGGAGGAGAGTGACTGGGAACAGGGTTGGTTCAGGTAAAATCTGAACTGCCACCCATTCACTATGACAAAGAAATGGGGACACAGGAAACAGTCTCCATCAGGCCTGTTAGAAAAGGCACAAGACCACAGAAGTCATATCATTGAAACAGGCTCTCAAAATTAGACTTAGCAATAAAAACCTAGCTATTGTTTCATTCTGTTTTCTACTCTCCCTGCTAAAGCCAGCATCACCTGTGGAGAGTACCTAGATCCAGAAAAGTGATTTTATGAGTGAGATGCCCTTCCGACAGTTTCCATCCTTTAGTTCTGTTCTGTGAGATCATGGGCCTCTGCAGCCATATTATTTTTTAATAGGTAATTGGTTTGTAGGTTCTTGGGGTCAAAGGCTGTGAGTGGAACAACAGATCAAATATGCATTGTGCATATCAGAAATGAACGAAGTCTGCTCCAAGAAATGGTTTCAAACTCTACCCATGCATCTAAACAGAAGGCAAACAAAATCCTTTGCAGGACCAGGGTTCCCAGCAGAGCTGGAAGTTAAAGTGCAATGTGAAATGCATATAATGGTGTTACTGGGAGGGTTCGAAAGCACGTTAGAACTGAAACCCAAACATCATTGTGAGCGTAACTTAAGCAGTATTTTATTACAAAAGGTGGTCAAGTAAGATGGAAAACCCCGAGCAAGGGAGAGGGAGAACAAGGGAGAGAGAGAGAGAAATCCCAATGCCCCGTGTAAGGACCCGCCCAGGTGTTACTTATACAGACTTGTCTTACCAACTTTAGAATGCCCAATCCTCCAAAGGCAGAAGCAGCACCCTCAGAGGCTGACCCACTGGCAGGTGTCCCCACCGAGACAACATGGTCCCTTCATGAATAGCGAGCCCCACCCTGAGCAAGCCTCCCACCCTTTATAACTTTGCCAAAGGGGCATCTATCTCAGTGGGCGTGGCCATCACCCTCCAGGCTTCTGGCTTCTCTCCCTGGCTTATCTCCCTGGCNACCCTCCAGGCTTCTGGCTTCTCTCCCTGGCTTCTCTCCCTGGCTTCTCTCCCTGCCATGCAAGTGGCCTTCACTACGCATGAGCAGCAGCATTGGAATCTCCCTCAAGGACAAAGTTTCTCCCTTTATCAGTGTGTTTCTCCCATAACTTGGCAAGGAAAACATAATTTCCCACAGGTGGCTGGGCAAAACACAGACAGAAAAATACCAGCATTTACACCAGCACAGATACAAATGGATAAGCCTCTGCAGCACCCCATAAACTGTACCCACTCCTCAGTGTAGTAACCCAAGTTTGTTGTTCACAGCTTACTAAGAATTTTTTTTATTCAGTCTTTTTCAGCAACAGAGACCCTTAACCACAAAAAAAACACTGCAGAATTGGGGTAAAAAACAAGCAAACAACAACAAAAAAACACCTCAAATTCTGTCTGGGGCAACTCTAGCCCCTAAAACAAATGGGAAACGCTTAGCTGCCAGGCACACTACACTGGACATGGCAAAAGAGCTGGATGAGAAAGGCTTGCTATTGAGCTGCGCTGGGCAGCATGGGAAAAAAGAGAAGAGGATAAAAAAATATTTCAAGTCAGAAGAACAGCAAAAAGTGCAAACACTGGGAAAGAAAGGGAAGGATGGAAATTTATTGCACCATTTTGGGGGAACTAATGATCAGGACTAGACTTGGGATGTAGTTATGGGGTTACTCTTTTAAGAAAGGGTCCACAGTACAATATATGGAAATTTGCAAAACAATTGCAAAAGCAGGATACGATGCAAGAAGCAAATCCTCCATATCAATCTCCAATAAGTGTATGCACGAAGCAATTCTGCAGTATTGAGGTTTGATATGTCAATTCTCACATCGACATACTTCAAAAGAAAAAAAACCCAGACAAGGAATGAATCACCTTGATGTTATCAGTCCAAGTCCCATCCCTGCACTCTACCCCAGAATAGTGTCCCTTGCTCAATCCTCTTCTAGATTTTACATCATCTCTGTGTCTTCTCCTGGACAAGAATGAGCTCGAGGTGGTAGGTGCTGCAAGACTGCACAGGTGACAGCCTCCCTTCTGACTGCCAGACACTAACTGCTGCAGCCACTCCAAGAAGACAGCTACACACCGAGAATCACAAGACAGAGGCATCAGGAAATGAAAACCCAGCAATAACATTGGATGTTACTTCTCCCATTGCTTTTTCTCAGTGCCTTAAGCAAAAAGCCTGTACCTTAAACCAGCCTCATCCAGTTTCAGTGTTGAGACAGCTCAAAGGCTCAGGAGTGCTGAAATTCCACGGGGGCAAACAAACCTGCTGGCTTGAAGTCCTTGCTCTACTGATGCTTTCCTTCTGCATCTGCTGTAGTTTTTAAAGAGAAATCTTTCTACTTTTCACCTCCTGATCAGGTCCTTATGAGATATACCAATCCCTTGCCTGTAC
Organism: Scytalopus superciliaris; assembly: GCA_013400415.1. Lineage (NCBI taxonomy): Eukaryota > Metazoa > Chordata > Aves > Passeriformes > Rhinocryptidae > Scytalopus > Scytalopus superciliaris. The sequence goes on along the minus strand of VXBX01002668.1, from coordinate 499,652 downwards.
CCATCCTCACACACGTGGTTTCCTGTTAGTTTGAGCTATGAAATGTTAATTATCTGTCAGCTTTGGAATATGATGGATCTCTCATGATTTAACCTTGGTCAGCAGCACAGCCAGTTGCTCATTTCCCTTAGTCGGATGGGGGAGAAAATTGGAAGGGTAAAAGTGAGAAAATTCATGAGTGGAGATAAAGGCAGTTTAATAGGGAGAGCTAAAGCCAGGCACACAAGAAAAGTAAATCCTGGAATTCATTCTCCAACTTCCCATTGGAAGGCAGGTGTTCAGCCACCCCAAGGAAAGCAGGGCTCCATCATGCATAACAGTGTCTTGAGAAGATTAAACTTGTTGCTCTAAAAATCCACCCCCTTCCTTCCCCCAGCTTTATATGCTGAACATGATGCCATATGGTATGGGATATTCCTTTGGTCAGTTGAGATCAACTGTCCAGTCTGTGTCAGCTCCCAAACTTCTTGTGCACATCCAGCTTCCTCACTGGTGGTATGGGGTGTGAAGCAGAAAAGGCCTTGATGCTGTGCAAGCCCTGTCCAGAAATAATGAAAACATCCCAGAATTACCACTACTGTTTTCAGCACAAATCCAAAACATACTCCATACTGGCTACTCTGAAGAAAATTAACTCTATCCCAGTTAAAACCATCACAATCTCCTTCTGCCTGGTCCTGGCAAGGGAGTGTGGGACATTTGCTCATAGCTGCCTGACCAGCCAGGGAGGGCAGAAGACTCTCAGGGCAGAGGAGCGAACCTGAAACAATTTTCTCTCACCCAACTTGAAGGGTTTGCTACAAGAAAATATTTGTTTGCTCTGGCTGTGAGTGCACAATAAGGAAGAGTTTAAGGACAGCTGATTCTGCCTCTGGGCAAGGGGACATTGCAGAATACTCTTGCTGACTCTTTCCACCCCATGGGAATTTCATGCAGTTTAACAATATCAAGTGCAAGGTCCTGCACCTTGGTCAGGGCAATCCCTGGTATCAATACAGGCTGGGGGGGTGAACAGGTCAAGAGCAGACCTGTCCAGAAGGAGCTGAGGTGCTGGTGGATGAGACATAAGCCAGCAACAATGTGTGTTTGCAGCCCAGAAAGCTAGTTATATCCTGGACTTCATCAAAAGAAGTGTGTCCAGCAGGCTGAGGAAGGTGATTCTGTCTCTCTCCTCTGCTCTCATGAAACCTCACTTGGAACACTGCATCCAGCTCTGGGGTCCCCAGCACAGGAAGGATACCTGTTGGACCAGGTCTGGAGGAGGGCCTACCAAGATTATTTGAGGGCTGGAGAACTTCTCCCATGAGGAAAAGCTGAGAGAATTGGGATTGTTCAGCCTGCAGAAGAGAAGGCTTCAGGGTGACCTAATCACATTTCATGTCATCATCTTGCTACAGAAAGGAAGGCCACTGAAGATTAATGAGGAAATAAATAGAATTAATATATGAAGACTAAATAAGGAGGCAGTTTGGGCCCTAAGATTAATGAGGAACATACACTTGCTCTTGCTTTGCCCCCAGACGTATGAACTGAATTGTATTTTATGACTTTCAAGGTGAATTGAAAGTGATTGAACAGCAAAGAAACTTTCCAAAGAATTTTCATTCATAGTCCTCCCAGGGACTCTCTCTCAGAGGTGGGAAAGGCTATATATGCTAACTCACCAGACAATATGCTAACTTTGCAGATTTTAGTGATGAACAGAGGAAGTCCCTACAGAAAGCTTTATTGGCACATGCCTTCTTCCTTTGAGCATGAGACAACCAGTGAAAAGGACTTGGTTTTGCACAGAAGTCACTGAACTGTGGCTGAGTAGGCCTTGTCTTTTAAATCACATAGCTAAAAGCAACACTTAAAAGGCATTATCCAAACTTTACATTCTCACTGCCACATGTGTGCACACACACACATGCACTTGCTGTCAGAAAAACTTGCTATTTCAAAACAAATTTGCCACACAACTTCAGATGCATATTTAGACTATGAAATGTCTAAAGACTTAATATAATTATTAGTCTAGAAATTGATTTTTTTTTTATTTCTACATTGACTTCATTTTTTTAAAAGAGTTGAGGTATATTTTAAAATAATTTGTTCTGTTTCATATGGAATAAAATGACTCAAATGAAGTTAAGACAAAATTAATTGTGTAGTTATCATTAAATCCCTTGTTTCAGTACCAATTTTTCCCCAGACTCTACCCTTTCTCTTAATTTTCAAGTGTGCTAACCTAACCATTTCCTGTCCCCATCTGCCTTCTGAGGTTTTGTCCCAGAACCAAAAAGTGCTTTCCTGACCAAGCTCTCAACTTGTTCACCAATCCCCCTCCTGACATGGGTCAGCCATAACCAGGGGTGTGCCCAAGGAGTATCAGAGAACCTCAGCCCTGCAGCATTGCAGCCCGTGACCATTTCCTTTGGCCTCTTTCCCTGAATACTAGGGGATGTACTAGTTTATTTCAAGTCCCTAGATGGGTGCAAAGATGGGAGATGTGTTTGAATTGGTCATCACTATATCCAAAATCAGGTAGCCTGAAAGAAACGTGGTCTGCTGTGGGGACAGCTGCTGGAGTGCAGTATGGGCCAGATGTGCAAGTGGAGTTTCTTGTATGTTCAGTATAAGAAAAGAGCCTAGGCAGGCCTACCTGAAAACACTGGCCAGCTTGGGTCCCATCATAAGTAGTGTATGAAATCCCATATCCCAGATTCCCATCAAGTAATACCTGGTTTCTTCCTACAGCTCCACCAAATTTCATTTCTTCTTTGTAAGAGGAAAGTTTGCATAATTCAGCTCTATTGAAAAAAGATTTCATAAGTCACTTTTCCCCTTGTACACATCCAGCAAATTAGGTGTACACCACAACTACTGCACAGGTCAAGGACAACTGCATGGTGACTCTTTGCCTGACCACACTCATTCCAGGCTCTTCTTGCCAGCACCCTGCAATGGCTGTAGACACTGAGAATGGATTCTGCCATAAAAGCTTTGGGTTGACCAGGAGTAAATAGCAAAATAGCAAGCTGTATTTTCTATTACAAGCCTCCTTCCAACTCTAGAGAACAGGACAGGAGGCCTTCCCCAGCCCACACTCTTTTTGCTCTTCTCTGCCCAAAGAGAGTAGAAATTACACCAACTTCATACTATGTAGGGAGTCTGAGCCACGAACTATCACTGGTCTTTGGGACCAGAAGGATGTTCTCAGTAGTAGACTGGCCACACCTCTGATTAGTGAAGCAGCTGCTTCCCAAGAAATCAGTGGGAGTTTTGTTTAGATTTACCAATTTTTGCTTTTACTATGTCTATGAAAAACTGGATCTAAAATTATTGGTGTAAAATAAACAGGCCTTAGCCCAACCTTTCCAAACAAGAATGTTTCTGTCTATTACACAACCACAATGATCAATACTTGAAATACTTTAAAAAAACCCAACATTATCCTTCTGGTCTTTCTTGGCATGCTATTTAAACTATACCTAACAAATGGATGCCGGCGGCTGTGGCCGAGTGGGTAAAGCCGCCGCCCCTGGATCCGTGCTCCTTCTCGGAAGGACGCCGGTTCGAGTCCTGCGGGTCTCGCTCTGCCAACTTCGTCCGGGCTTGCCCCGGCCAAGGCTTAGAGTGTCCCAGGGCTAAAGGGGGTGGGGCCAGTTCCGCGCACGCTGAGCTCCACGTAATAAATCCATTCGCGCAGGCATAAAAAGCATCGTCGTTCGCGACGGCTAGCCACACAACAAATGGATTCATTTAGAAATCCATATGCCTTCTAGAAAGTAAATACAGTTCATATTTGAATAAGTTCCTATATTTGATGCCAAACTCTCAGGGAAAATGTCCTCTAATGTTTATCACAACATCAGAGATATGAGCCAAACTTTTGTCAATTCACTACATTATATTTTGGGGTGGAGGGGGTGGAACTATATATTTAGAAATAGCTCATTTTAGCCAGAAATTTTACTGTGAAGAGCTGCATGGAGGAGGTCACCCACAGGCTATCATCCCTCCAAATGGGCAGCACAACACAGTGCAATAGCCTGGCAGGGGGCACAGCAGGGAATTTCAGCCTTAATTCTGAATATCTTGCCTTTTGTGAGTTTAAGCCATATATGAACTCACTGAATTTTTGATGGGTGTTTTACAGCTGAAATATAAACCTTGAAAACAGGGAATGATGAGGAAAACACACACTACACCATGACCACAGTCCACATCTCCCATGGGAACTGCCATAGTCACAGGCTTATATCTGAGTTTCATATCTACTGAATCACAGAAAGGTCTCTTATTAGGCTTCCCTTTCCTTGAGTTCATTATATTCAATGGTTTGCCATCATTAGACCATCTTTGTAACAAATTTTGTTCATAAACTGCTTAGCATATTAAGATTTTTCTAAACAATTCAATATATTCAGCAGTTAATACACCTTCAGTGTAATAATACAGTGTCCCAGGAGTATTATGGGCATAATACCGATGGATTCACTAGTCAACTGGTGGAGGCAGCCCTGCAGAGTGGTAAATATTTGCTTGTTAAGAAAATTCCTGAACCTCATGCATTTGTCTGGTAGCCAGCCTAAATTGAAAACAAAAACAAACAACAAACAAACAAAAAAGAAAAAACACCTGGTATCACTTTCATAGCAGTACGTCCACTCAGGACACCCATTCATTTGGGGGAAGCTCAGTTTCAAGAGGTGATAATTATGGGCTGTTTCTTTGGCAGGTTTGTTACTCATTGCTCTGCAGTCATTTAATGTTGCTGCACGTTACTCCACAATTGTTTCATTTAATTTTCACAAGTGATTGCAATTCATGATGAAGGGAAGAGAAATGCACCTGTGTCTGCAGTGACTGTAGAACTGATTTCTGGTCTCTGACAAAAACGTATCACGTCAAGTACACAGATTTTTAAGAGAGCAGCTGAGTTCAGTTATTCATGAAGGCAAACTGAGATTATGACATGACAGGCTTAGCAGGTGAGCAAATTTACAGAATTCTATAATATTTCATAAAAATTGCCTCTTTGGGAACATTTTTTGCAGTGTATATCCCATTTCTTAGAAAAGCAAGATCTTGCCTTAAGCAAATGAGTTGACCTACTGTGAGACAGCTAAAGGAAAAGAATAAGCTCATTGAAATCTCCACACGGAGAAGCTCTAAGGGAAGGGACTCAAACAGGGGTGTTTGCACAGTGCCTGGTACAATGGGTCCTAACCTGGTCATGCCCTTTGATTGCTATTGCAGAGCAAACATTCAACAACAAAGAACTAGCAAGTAATGCTAGGGTCAAGCTCAGCTACCAAATCTGCATTGTATGTTCCCTGCATGCCTTCTCAAGCACTGAGGTAGCTGCTAGTGCTGCATCAAAAGGCTGGCTAAAGCTAAAGGAAAAATCCATTGTCAGCTTCTGCTGAGGGGTTTGATGCATTGGTCAGAATTTCATCAGATGTTTCCTGTCCCTCATGGATGCCCCAGCTACTGTGAGAGGACATTTATGTGATGATGAAAAATCATTATTCAATAAGAAAGACACTCATAAAAATGTATTCAGACACCAAAGATGGAGCTTTTGGCAGTGGACAGTGTCTAGTGGGTACCTTTCTCCTATGCAGAATACCCTCTGAGCAGTTAAAGCAGTTTAAAGAGTACTTCCTTGTGCATTGGTCAACAATGTGCACCCATGGCAACTAAAATGCAAGTAATGCACCAGGTTATCTGTGGCAAATATATCTGCCCACAAAACAAATGTATCATGTTCAATGTTGAGCCAATACTGCATGTTCATTTCATAGAAGGACAGTAGCTCCTCACCAGCACCTGAAGCCTTTTTTTACCTCTTCCTAGTAGATTACCTTTCAGGTAGTCACCAATCCAGCCCTGCAGAGGCTCTGCTGCTTAATGCACTATCTTCATAAAAGTGACAGCAATAGCCTGATCCAAGGCAGATGCTGTAATCATCATTTGCATTAAAAAAAAATACAGATATTCTTCTTGGGGGCAGAGAATGATGGGTGGCAAGCTGCGTCTGTAAGACCTTGATGACAAACTTGGGGCTGTTTGGGTTTGGGTGAAAACCGGGTACTTTCAAGTTCTTGGAACTTCTGTGACTTTTTTGTAACTTTATGAAATGTGGCATATGTAAAGAGCTATGGTGGCTGCAACAAAACAGATGCTGCTCCTAAAGCATCTAGCACAAAATAAATGCCTCTGCGAGACCCCACAGGGGTCCATGACTTCAGCAAAAACAGACAAGAATGGGTTTGGCAGACTAGAAAATCCCACTTTAAATATTTGACATTAATAGTGACAGAGGGTTGGGAAGAAATGAAAAGCATGTTGGAAAGCTCAATCTACAGAAAATGTGCTATTCAATTTTACAGTTCCATAAAAAGGGCAAAAGAGCCATTCACAGCTGGTGAGAAGGAAGCCCAGTCTCTTGGTTTCACTTCCACCACTGGCTGACATTTATGGGGGTTTTACTTATAAACAGCACTTACATAAATCAGTCAATTCACAGCTTGCACCACTATTGCAAAGCAGACAATAAACATGTATTTGTTTCTTCCTAAATGGCAAAGTCTGATGTGAGAAACAAGAGACATATATGCTGCTTCCATGGGTAATTTAGCCTAAAGCCCAGTGCCTGGCCTGCAGAGAGTATGAACAGCCTGCTGAAACCTAAATAAAAGCCTCCAAGTTGAGGAAGAGCTTCTCTTCCTAGTTTGTATGCTGACATTTTCTTGCAGTGCATTTTCTTCCTGATTGAATCATAAATTGTAATTTGCTAAATTTTTAATTAACTCTTATTCTGCACTTAAGATGTCCAAATAATTGTTTATATAAGCTGCATGAGTAATTCCCCCCATTATGAAGAACTGCTAGTGGACAACTTGGATTGAATTACTCCTGAAGAGCATTTCACGGGATACCCAGGACCCCTGGATACACAGAGACTTTCCACCTCTCTTGCTGAACCTCAGCTAATGATCCATCTAGCCCCAGCCTTACATCAGTGACTCTCAAACACCAGTGACTAGCAGGATTACTGACAGCCTGAAGAGCATGTGGTGTTGATCCCTCCACTTCTGCTGCAAGAATCAGCATGAGAAGGCAGCAGAGAAGCAAGCACAGAACAGCAATGCAGAAGTGAAAGTGAGAGAAATTACTCAAGAACAAAAGAATAAACCCCCAAAAGACTGTAGCTTTACTTTTTCCTCAAAGCATGAGTTAAATGAAGATTGGTTGCACTTACAGAAAGTTTTCCTTGCAATTGTTTTTCCACATCAGAATGTACTGGAGGAGTTCCACAGGTGTCTTGGATAAGGGAATAAGCCAAGGAAGCGAGGTAAAATAAAGGCCATGCAGTCACTGCAGACACACAAGCCTCTTCAAGCACACATTCACTAAGGTACACAGTTCCCTGAGAGAAAATGATCACACACCCATGTGAATTCCCCTCAGGAATGTCTGCCTTCCTGCTTCAGGCACCTCTCATTACCTTTGGTCAAACTGCAGAGAGGTAACGATATACACACTGAGCAGGATGAGGTGGACGGCTCCAAAGCACGTTCATTGTCTACTGTGTTTAGCTGTGACTTCAGAAGTGACTCTGTTCTACACCCTCCAAGGGAGGAACTTTAGAGAAGAAACCCTGTGTAGGTTGGATACAGGGAGTTTCACTTTTAAAAAGTGCTGGCTGTTCTGAATTTCTCCATTTTCAGGAAGAAAAATGTAGCTCAGGAAACTGTTCCACACAGAAAAGTTGCTCACCCTCAAGTCAAACAGAAGGCAAAGTATATTTAAGAATACTATCCTCTTGAAAAGCAACCATTTATACCCTCAAAGCCACTAAGGGCATCTAAGGGATGTTTTTTACCACGGAGAATACCCATGTTTTGCACACAATATTTAGATGTATATTGAGGACACAGTTTTTTCCTAAACAATGCAAAAGGAAAATTTTCTGGCATGTACTGTCATGGCACATGCTAGTGCAACAGCCACATGAAATGGTGAAATTGTGCATCTACAAAACAGTCTAAGGCTATGTAAGTGTGTAGGAGATAAGTATGTTCATCATATATTATCAGGCCTTTGAAGGCTATTTCTAAACATTTCAAACTGCAGATTTTGATGTTGTGCTCTTGATCCTTACATGCAGACTAGAGCCCCACTGCAGGGCTGCTTCTGCCACACATCTACTGATATTTACAGAATTGTTGCAAAACTACACAGCTTCAACCCAACAGTTTATAGCTATAGACTGTGCCTGTGCTTTACCTAAGTACATAAGCATATGCACCGAATTTGACTAAAAACATATAAATAAAAGGGAGGAGGCTGCTTGGTGGCAGTTTCAGGAAGGCACGGCTAGATCCACACAAACACTTGGGAAAAAGGTGCATACAACTGCTACAAAACCCTCTGCAGAGGTTTCATGGACAAGAGTAGATGGCCTCAAGTTATACCAGTGGAGGTTTAGGTTGGATATTGGGAAAAAATGTCTTCACCAAATGGGTTGTCCAGCACTGGAACGCCCTGACTGGGGAATTGTTGGAGTCACCTTCTCTGGAGCTATTTAAAAGACATATAGATGTGGCACTTAGGGATATGGTTTAATAGTGAACCTGACAGTGTTGGGTAAAAGGTTGAACTTCATTATCTTAAAGGTCTTTCCAACCTGAAAGATTCTATGAAAACTAGAAACTCAGCTTCATTCCTGGGCAAAAGGGTTCCTGGGTAATTTTCTTAAGACAATAAAATAAAAATGTGCTTCTACAGCCAAGAAAAACTGCAGACTGTTACTTATCTCAACAAGTGACAGAGTCTCTGATCAGGCTCATTTTAGCAGGGAGAGCAGAAGTTAAAAACTTGAGCCATTTCTCCTGCCCTACTGTAACCTATCAGCATGTCCTCCAGCCTTCCACTGTGGTGTTGTTCAGGTTCTCACACTTTGCTTTTATCCTCCCTCTTCTTCAGTCTTGAATGCTTCCTCCCTCCTGAAAAACACAGCATTCTAAAATGAGCATTCAGTTGGCTGTGCCCTCATCATACTCCTCCTCAGTTTGGCAAAGAGGACTTGCAACATTCCAGACACTCATCAGGCTCTCAAGAAAATCCCCCCAAATTTAAGCACAGAAATGGTAATTAACTCATTCCAAAGCATAAGGGCATCCATCTGGGCTCAGATTTTGAGAAACAAGCAAAGGCATTTGGATTTAGATGGTTTCCAGTCCTCCAGTTTCCACATGCCCTTGGGCAGTCACTTGTGTCAAACTGCCTAAAATATTTTCTAACTGAGCAAGTTAACATGAGGAAAGATGTCGAGTGCATTCCCCTCTCCTGGCCAGGCTGGTCAATGGTCCCGTCCTGTGCCCAGTAGGTTTCAAAGCAGTCACTGTGCAGAAGGCACCCGGCATTCAGCAAGGGGACTGCTCCCGTGCCTGGAAAAATGAGCCGTCCCAGCAGCTTGTTTGTTTGGGTTTTTTTACGGAGGAATACAGGTTCACTCATCATTACAATAAGCATATTCACACTTGCACTGAGCCGGTTTGAGACTTCCAAGACCAGGACCATGTATGAATGAGCCTAGTAAGAGCCACATACTGCAGAGTCTTAGTCAATGTTTTTCAAATTTGGGTCAGTCTGAGGCACCCTGGTTGAAAAAGCATTGCAACGAGAATTATAAATTAATATTTTATATTCCCTTGAAGTGCTTTTTGAGGAAATTAGCCTTCATTAGTGAGGCATCTCTCCTGTAAACAGAGAAAACAGAAAATACCTCTGCTGACAAGGACAGCATTGTAGGGCAGGGAAGGAGAGTAAACACTGAATCTGCATGAAGAGCTGGACTGAATCAGCTGAATCAATCAGGCATGTGCATCCCTGTTTCCCCAGCAGCTCCCCATGCTGCATGACCTGCAGCACCCACTCACTACAGATGGCCCCACCTTTACACCCAGAGAACAGTACCCCATTGTCCCCCCTTCAGACCTACCGAAATTGTAAGGTGAAGACTTCAGCCCTTCAGCCCCTATTGAATACATCTCAAGGGCACCAGGACCCCCACATTACTGCCAGCATGATGGTTTGTGGTGCACAGGTCGCAGGCATCACAGGATCCTGGTCCTGGGACCTAACCCAGGAGGGCAGCAAGGGCATGGATCTGCCATGGCGCTGTTTCACTTTTCATGTTTTGGACCATTTTCACAGCCCAACCAGTGCTGGAGTGAGTATTTTTGGCACTGGCTGGGGAGGTTCCTCTGCGGCTGAGTGCAGCCAGCCAAACCCGGCTGGCACAAGGCAGGGTTTTTCAAAACATTCTGTGCTCCAATCGGAAAGCAGCCGAATGCTACTCTTCTCAGAAAAGTGCTACCCTTGTCCTTTTTTAATGAAAGCAAACTTGGTATTCAGTAGAAGCAGGCCAGAGCTATTTCAGACACGGAAGACAGCAGACACAAATCAATAGAAAAAAATAACTTCTTTTTATTTACAAAAAAAATCCAAATATTGGATGCTGTAAACAAAATTCACAATCTGTTCCCTCTAGAGTCTGTTTTCCATCAGCTCTTTTTCTGTCTGTGACAAAGCCTATAGTCAAAATGTTCCAAAAGAGCAATCCAAGGAGCAGTTTGCTGCAACAGGATGCCTTGCAGAAGGCAACAGTTGTAAGGAAATTTGAGGGAAAGCAAATCTGCACAGACTCCTACAGACTGCAGGAGCCTGCAGTGCCTTTAGCCAAACTGTCTTGAAATTTGCAGGCTTTTTTTTTTTTTTTTACTATTTATTTTGTTAGCAAACCACTATTACAACAGCAAAACAGTACACTGATTTTCTTTCTTGCAAGGGAAACTCTCTGCATAAAGAAAACCATACAAAAGAATATATTCAAATAGGAGCTGGATATGCAAATACAGTTTTTTCTCTTCTGTGCAGTTTTATCTAACACACTGTATTTTCTCAATTTAAAAAAGCGCTTTTTTTAAACCGGTAGGAGCTTCTGACATGATGCAAACCAAGCATTTAATAAGACCTGTTTAGAGGATTTGTGTGAAGGCCTTTGTGCAAGATAAAAAATATTTTAAGTGCAATAAGAGAAACTAGAAAAATATCATCTTTTTGGTCTTCTAATTGCCCTTCTATTTTTAGCAGAAATGTTCTTGCATTTGGAAGGACAGCTATATCTAAGGGAAAAAAAAAAAAAAGAAAAATCCCATTTCAAAGCTCTTGGTTGTTTTATCATCCCTACATTTAACTAAGTTTAGTGCCCCATTGGTTAGCAGGAAATTCAGCTGTGGCACAAACAGTTTAACTGTAATCAGGTCAATGTCTTTAATCAGTTCAGCTCTTTAAAAGGGGCACTGTCTCCTGTAGCACAAGCTCTAACCTTACAGCTGATTGGATGGGATAGATGAAGTCCACAAAGCAAGAACACAGTTGTTAACTTTAAAAGCACCAGTGTGCTGAAGAGTGGGAGAAAAAACAGTTAAAAAGAAGTCAAACTTTATGGAGGGGAAGGTGTGCAAACCACAGAAATAAGCCAGCTTTGAAAAAGGGTTCTTATTTTACTCTTGGCCTGAACTCATGCCTTCTTCCCACCTCAAACACCAGGTACCTTTTAAGCTACCAGGCACAGATAAAACAAAGCTCCACCAGTTCCACCGCTTGATCATCAACATATGCAAAACAGACCTGGAATACCTATATAATATATATAGAAACATATTATATATGTATCAAAATGCAAGTACCAAAAGGTGCAGTTTAGCTCAGAGCCCCTATAAGGTAACTAGCTGCTGTCAATCAAAAAAAAAAAAAAATCCAACACAATAAATTTGAGCTGAGAGGAAGTAATTCAAAACTTTCTTTCAAGCAATGGCAAAAAAAAGGGTCCTTCAAAGGAAAACTTTGTGTCATGTATTATCAGCATTCTGTGGTTGTGGCACAGCTATAGATTCTCAAACCCTTTTAAAGAGCGGATGACTCATTTATTTGCTGCAAATAGTTGTGGGAGAGAAGACATACCACATTACCAGCTGATCCTATTTCCCCAGCCCTCCCCTCGCTTCCGCTAGCAAACCGGGAGCAGGAGGCAAGGGGAGCCAGTGGGCCAGGAGCACCCGGCTCAGATGCTTCAGGGGGCTGGAGGGAACCTCGCTGGGACAAGAAGCCAGTGGGAGGTTGCAGCCAGCACCAGAGAAGGGAAGGTGGGGACAAGGTCTGCAGTCAATGCCGGGAATGGCAACGAACCAGCTTTTATGTTTCCTGAAGGACTCACGGGGAAGGTGCTTCAGTAAACAAATCGGGTTCCTATTAAAGTGCCTGCAGAGTGAAAAGTACAAAGCGCGACAAAAATAGATGTACCTTACTCTCTCCATAGGGAAAACACACTGCCAGGACACGAGTCCTCTCCTTCTCCCTGCCCCTGACTCCAGCACCAGAACCTGCCTGTGACCAGGCAGGACACTGCCAGTTTTCCTTCAAAAGCCTGAATTCCCTTTTTTTTTTTTTTCCCCCTCAGCAAGAAAAAGCAAAATATCAGAGTCAAGTGTCACTTAGTCATTAGGTTTTTGAAGCCCAGCAAAGAATTTAACACCTTCAGAGATGGCACAGAAGTGAAAACAACAGCAGAGGTTGGCTTTTTTACCCCCTCTGGTCTTAGGGAGAGGAAATGAAAGTGAATAGTTATTGTTCCAATGTAAAGTGATTCCATTTAAATAAAGTACAGTACTAAAATTGTAAATGCAGTGTGACAACCAGATCAAAGATGTTTAATATTTGCATAAAAATATATATATAATATATATATAAAATATAATTTTAAGCAATCGTGCAACACTCTTAAAAAGGGTTCATTTCACATTTGCTAAATTCTAGTGGTCCTGGAATGCATAATGCATTCTATTAAAAATACTCCTTTAAATATTAACAATTAGTGTTCAAATCACCAACTAATACAATATTCTTTAGCTGTCAGGGGGTTTAAATAAACCTATCTTTGATCCACGTTCCACTGAATTACACATCATGGAGGTATGCAGTCACAATATTAGTGGGTTAAATGTCAAAATGGCATTACAGTACAAAACAGTTAAAAAAATCAGCTAGTCATATGTTTCTCCATCTGTGGAATTATTATGGCTCACAAGCAACCCACTGAATTACTGTAATCCTTGTTCTTGCAACCAAAGACATTATCTGAATCCCACCTTAATCCTGACTGGTTCATTTACTCCAAATTTCTCAGGTGTGGGTTAAAAATTCACTGCAAGGTGCCCACTGTCCTATGACATCCTGTTGCAAACTGGAAAACAAGTAGTACTTTATTTAAACATTCCTTAATTGCTACATTTTCCTAGACCACATTAATATATATATACTCTACTGTATCTTCTTTGCTTGGATAACTTATTTGTGAAATCTTTGGTCCTTGAGTATATTCTTTTTGCCACAGCTGGTTTTCCAGCATTTTCACATTTTTAAAATGTGAGGCATGCACACAGCTGGAAATAATGGACTTTGTCATCGTACGTGTTTCTGTTTTTATAACTGTACCAATCCACTACTGTTCATTTGGAGCAAGCTGTTTCTGGTAAAGCATTCTAGTCAAGCAAGCTATACATTCTACACAGTCAATCCATAGACGGCACTTGCTGCAAGCCCCAAATGCAGTAATTCCAATATACAATTTTATTCAGCTTATCTCTGCTTTATGCCTCTAACTTTTAATTCCTGAATATATATAGAATTTTTTGTGATGTTTTTTCTTTTTGTTATTTTTTTTTGTGTTTTCTTCTGTTTCTTTCGTATTCTCCCTTTTGCAGATCCCATTCTAGAGTAAGAATAAAAATAAAAGAAAATAAGGCTTTCCCCCCTTCTCTATGCCAAAGCTATGGGAGCAGGTACTGCCAACCCATATTGTCATCAAGCATTCCTCNAATTATTATGGCTCACAAGCAACCCACTGAATTACTGTAATCCTTGTTCTTGCAACCAAAGACATTATCTGAATCCCACCTTAATCCTGACTGGTTCATTTACTCCAAATTTCTCAGGTGTGGGTTAAAAATTCACTGCAAGGTGCCCACTGTCCTATGACATCCTGTTGCAAACTGGAAAACAAGTAGTACTTTATTTAAACATTCCTTAATTGCTACATTTTCCTAGACCACATTAATATATATTGTGTGTGTATATATATAGATATACACCTATAACATGTACATATATATACACACACAAACATATATACACACATACACACACGTACCTAGGATAATAGCACACTGACATAACATTAACTCTATACAGGTATTTGCCAAGAAAAAAAAAATAGGGCATTTCCTCCACCACTTATTCACAAGCTTATGGGGTTTTTTTGTTTTTAATCCTTGTGTCCCTGATAAAACAAAATGCATGGTTAAACCACAAATTTTCTTTTTGTTATTTTTTTTTGTGTTTTCTTCTGTTTCTTTCGTATTCTCCCTTTTGCAGATCCCATTCTAGAGTAAGAATAAAAATAAAAGAAAATAAGGCTTTCCCACCTTCTCTATGCCAAAGCTATGGGAGCAGATACTGCCAACCCATATTGTCATCAAGCATTCCTCCCTTGCTTATTTCAGGGGAAGCTGGTTGCTTTTAATGACAGGCCTCTTGTGCTCTGGGGTAGGATCCAATTATTTCGGGGTTCTTTCTTGATCATGCTCCCATTATTTATTAGAAAAACCACAAGCTTTTTCCAAGCCTGAAAACTAGAGCAGATCATCATTGCACAAAACACCCCATTTCAAAGGGACCCATTGCCCCTTCCTATGTCTCAGAAAATGCTCTCCCCACTGGGTCTACTAATTTCGGTCCTTAATTACAGGGCAGCCAAGTAGAGTATGTGTGCTGCTGGCAAGGGAACACCGTCTGAACCTGGGCAATATAGTAATTGCTGAAGTTGGCATCTGCTACATATGGGGCTGGCTGGTAATAGCAGGTGACATTGGCCACATTGGGGATGATATTTTGCTCAGCTAGGACCCGGATGGCCAGCATGGTGATCAGATTCAGAGTCTGTCTCCTCTCATGTCCCATCAGGCACACTGTGCTCTCATTCACCACACCATGAAGGGTCATGAGATAGTCATACTTGCGGTCCTCTAATCCCACAAAGTGGTTCTGCAAGTAGGACTCCAGCTTTCTCTGCTGTTCTCCAATGTCTGAGAAGTCAATGAAAAACCTTGAACACATGTATCTCTGTAGGGACTTAATCTCAGATTCAGAGGCAGCCCTAAAGCCCCTTACCAAAAGGTTGCAGTACTTCAGAAGACCACCTCCTCTGATTTCTTCCGGATTTCTGGTGGCAATTATCTTGTTGCAGAGGTGATCAAAGGCTTCCTGGAAATCCCCATAGACACTCTCACCAATGATAGTTGGGTGAAAAGTTTCTGTCATCGGATTCTCTGAGCACTCATAAAATAGCAGCAGGGAGTCCAGCTTGATTTGAAAGGAATCGACACTGAATTCAAACTGCCGCCTCAGAGAGTCCACAAATTTCAGCTCCACATTTTTGCCACTGTTGTTGGACAGGGAGATGAGACTCCATCGGTCTGAATCATTGCATACTTTTACCATTTTCTGCACATAAGCCTCCTATAATTAGAAAGACAAAATGAGCAAATCAAGACACACATGCAAGAAATTTCCTCTTCACTGCATTTGTTTGCACCCCCGAAGCCCAACACCCCCCACTCCCCCCTCCCTGTTCTTGCATTTCATAAAAGGTTTCATGGAGTCTGCAGATACAAACAAGAGAATAAATGCTTAATGTGAGAGCTCAAAATACTATCACTGCAAGAGGATGAGAGAGAAGGGTATTCTGCTCAGACTGTGGCATGCAAGGGAAGCATATAGCAACACTGCTTCTTTCAGTCACTTAAAAATACATCTACACACTAAGCCCATGGCACACATGCCAAGTATGCATGCACCCACACATAAAAGGTCACTACTACAATCAGATAAGAAATTTATCAGTGTCCACTTCTTTCTCTCCTCCCCACAAAAAAAAACTTAGCAAGTGTTCACTCTCCTCAATCCTTCCAGTGCATGTTCCACAAATCTGCCTCATTCTGGAAAAAAAAAAAATCCCTCTAAAAATCTCAAAGGCATCTGGCATTCAGCCTAATAAACTCAAGAGAACTGTCTTCGAGGGGACGGAATATTCCTCCCCGCTGGGCACTTAGTGCACCTGAATGTGTGCCTTACAGACGGGCTTTCCCTGCAGATATGAAATCCATCTCTGCTCCCCCCTGCACCCGGAACCGGTGCGGCACACCGAGGTGCTGCCGAGCCGGGCGGGGAGGGAGTTGTGCAGTGCCTGGCACATACACGCCTCAGGTAAAACAATGCTCACAGCAAATCAACCGAGAGGGAGGAAAGGCTAATTAATCCTGAAGAGCCCCGGCCAGGGCGCCTTACTGCAAACTAGTCCTCGATTTTAAGCGCAGAGAGAAAAAATCGTTCAGGGTCCCTGTGCGTAGCGGGATGTGGGGGAGAGCTGCGTCTGCGAGTGCACCCCTCCATCCCCAGTGGGAAGGTGACCACTCCCCCCCACAGGCAGGCGCTCACACCTGCCCACTCCGGGCGTCTGGGCACAGAGCAGGTTTACCTTGAGGGTGAGCGGCGTTATCTTCTCCTTATTCACCCCCTCGGGTAAGAAATCCAAGAGGCAGTCCAAGACCACGTCCTTCACAGTCTGAAATTCGGCTTCCCCTTTGAGGTCGGCGCAGAAGATGAGGTCCAAGTCCTTGTAGCCCAGGCCGCTGTCCTGGTGGAGGACGTGGCTGGCGGCCGAGCCATTCAGCCGCACGTCGCGCAGGCCGATGCCCTTCTCCTCCAGCCGGCTTCGCACCACCTTGACGATCTGGCGCGGCTGCATGGCCAGCGTGGGGAAGTTGCCGCGGCCATGGATGGGGATGGTCTCGCTGAGGATGCGGTCCAGCCGCTGCACTTGCTCCCAGCTCAGCACGTTGCAGTGCGCGCTCTCGCCGCCGCCCGCGGAACTCCCGCCGGGGCTGCCGCCGGCCTTCTCATCGTCTGCCATGGTGCGCGGCCGCCGCCTCCCCGGGCTGGATCCACGCACCGCTCCGGCTGCTCGCCGGCCCCCCGGGCCCCCTCTCCCTCCTCGCCTGACAAAACAGGAGGAAAAGCCAGCGGTCAGCAGCTGCGCGCACCCTGCGCCCGAGCTCCGCTCCCCCACGGCCGTCCCTTCCAGCCGGGAAGCGGGGGGACACACCTACTGACTGGGTTGGAAAAAAATAAAAAGAGCGGGGGAGGAGGGAGAAAAAGCCCCCCGGAGCCAGGCGGTGCTGCAGGACAGAGGAAGGCGCCGACCTGCAGAGCCGCTGCTTGCGCCGCTCTCCGCGCCCCCGCCGGGGCAGAGGCCGCCCCGCACCGCCCCGCACCGCCCCGCTCGCTGCCGCCGTAGGCTGCCGCCGGCTCCGCAGCTTTCGTAGTTCTGCCCGGGAAAGGTCCCCAGTAGTTTTTATACGGGGTTTCTCCGCGCTTCCGGGGCTCGAGTCACGGCGCCCGCGTCCCGCCCCCTCCATCTGCATGGCCGGTCTCGGCGGTGCCCCCGGCACGCCCACACCCCGCACACTGCCCGCCTCCCCTCCGCACCGGCGGAGCGCCCAGCGCCGCCGTCCCGCCCCGCTCCGCCATGGGACACCCGCGCAGCGCGGCGCAGCCTCCCCCGCACCGCTCCGGGAGGGCAACAAGTGCCACCCCCCCCTGCCCCCTCCCGCTCCTGCCGTGCCCAGATGCGCACCCAGGGGCACCCGGCTCCGCGAGGATATTCATTCGCGGTTTGTGTTTTTTTTCTTCCCGTCTTTTTACCCCTTGCGCCCCCCCGACATTCCCGGTCATCCCAGGCTCAGCCAAACTTCATACCAGAGCGACGGAATTTGGCAAGGACCCCTCTCCGAGCAGATGCCGAGGATCCCCGGCCGTGTGGTTTGCGCTGCTCGGCTCCTGACCGAGATTTGCAGAGCCGCCTAGGGCAACGCAAAGACACCACGCCGTGCCTGCACGGCCCCGGCCCCGTCCCGTCCCGTCCCATCCCGTCCCCCTTCTCCTCGCCTCCCCCCCCTCCCCTCGCCGGCGCGGAGCCGGGAAAGAATTCCCGAAGAGCACGACAGCCGGTGCCTTCCAGGAGAGCATCCTACCCATACATAGAGTACAACCTGGGGAACCGCGGAGCGGGAAAAATAACGTGTAAAATATGCATATTATATAAACACACACATATATTTTATTTTCAGTCGTGTTTTCTTTTAAATAACGATGGAGGTTATCTGCTTCTTTTTCTCCCATTAAATACACATAGATACACATAGATTCTATTTAAAATACACATAGATACTATATACATATAGTTAGTTATTACTTAAAATGCAGATAGATACTATTTAAAAAGATATAGATACTATATTACACAGACTAAGCAGGCACACGCCCTGTTCGCACGTAGGGGCACCCGGGGACCCCGGGGCCGGCCACCGTGGTGCGGACAGTGGGTTGCACGGAGAGACGCGGGGACGGGATGGGATGGGATGGGAT
>VXBX01002668.1:465929-480501 GCA_013400415.1 Scytalopus superciliaris | reverse complement strand
GAAAGAAAAGAAGGGAAAACAAAGAAAAAAGGGAAAGAAAGCAGAAAGCTTTTAAAATCTGGATGTGCACAACTGACTGCAGCTTGACAGAAGAAGCAGAGTGTCCTGCATCTACTGGCATACTGAATGGGGTTTGCTAAGTTATTCCTTTATTTAAAATAAATATTGAGACTAAAGGGCCTGTTAGGTAGCCTGTGACCTGCTGCCAGGGGGCCTGGGCCACTGGCTGCTGCTGCTGGGCACAGAGCCCACTCTCTGCTTGGGCACAGGAACAGCAGCATCTCCTCAAACTGAGGATGCATTTCAAAAAGAGGGTGCCCATCTCCCTGCAGGGCAGAGAGATGCCCATGTCTCCCCAGACCCAGCCAGGTCACAACAAGGACAGGGGCTCACAGGGATCCCACCGCGGGGGGCAGGGAGGAGGGCTGCCTGCCTGTAGCACCGAGGCATCACTGTGCTCAGTGCATAGCTAGGAAGCTCAGAGAGATTAAAACACAGCCCCATTCCCAGACTGGCGTCACTCAGGTGAATCACTGTTCAGAAAGGCACATGATTTAAACTTTCAAAAGAAAGAACTACAACCTTATTTATAAGCAAATTATCAATATCAGTAGTCAGACAGATTACTGATTTCTAGAGCAAGGGCAAAGATCAGACCTGGAGGCTCATCCCATAATAAGTTAGGCCACCTCCAAGAACCTGAGATTACCTACTGGTTGAAAGTAGTCAGCATTTCATTTAGCTTATGTTTGTCAGCACGATGCAATTTTAGCAGTATTTCAAATACTGCAGAATGTATCAGTGCTTTTACACTGGTCGGTAGGATTTAATGTTATTTTATATAGATCTTGTTTCATTTCCCCATGAAAGGTGATTTTTACCTCTCTTAAGTTGCTCTTCTCCACGGACACCCCCTTGTCGTTATTTCTTGCTCAGTTAAAAAGAAAAATGGGCAGAAGTTCATCCTGGGGAACACTGATTTGCTAAAAGCAAGGTGAATGTGTCTCTGAAGGAAGACCTTTACACTGCTGAGCTTTGCTAAAGGAGCAAGGCCAGCCAAACCGTGCCCTCACCTCACGGTCCTTTTCTCAGTGTAAGCACCTGCAAATCACCTCCCACTCACTTCAGAGAAGAGAGGAAATAGTTTCTAGTCATCATAATGCATTTACACTTTTTTCAGGTCAGAAAGGTATATGGGGTATTAATAGTCATGCTGTTTGTATGGATTAAGAATTATTTGCATTGATGTACAATTCTTTTCATTTCTCTTCCCCTAAGTAATGGTCATTAGATAATGGATGTTTAAAAAGGTATAAAACATCCATAGATAAATGGTGTTTTATATTTTTTAAAATAAACTGCCTAAATATAAGGGAACTATATACCCAAATGTGAAAGCCCATGTCACTTTCAGTCAGTAGAAATCATTAAGGATTTTAGCAAGAAATTGAATTAAGATGCATTACCTTACGAGAAATTCAGAAATATTTGCATAATTTACAGAGATTATTCTAATGATGAGTGGTATTGCTGCTGCTAATAAAAACATCCATTCAGCTCATTAACATGCTCTGCCCCATTAATGACAAACTTACTTTTGGAAGGAAAAGGGGTGGGGGGGTTAAATTGTCAATAGGAGCAGTAATTCTTTGACAGAATTTTGATTGTATTACTCACACAGGTTGTTTGTACTACCCAAGCAATTAATAGAAACCCAAGATGTGTGATGTGAATCCTCTTTCTGTATGTCTGCACAATATTTTTCAATTAGTCTTTTCATCTCACCCATACTCTCACTCCTGCTGTAGAAAAAAAAGAAAATTAATAGCAATACATGTGTTTCTTGTGCTTGTATTTGTGCATATTTGCCTAATAGAGTCCTTAGTGTGAGCTATTCATTCCATTTGGTCATGTAGCAGAGAGCACAATCTCTAGGTAAGTGCTGCAGAATTTTATGGACTGAATTACATGTGCAGTGACCATAACATCATTCTGTCTCCCTTTTGTCCAAGACATGGTGCCTAAAACAGGAACATGTTCTCTTTGGCAGAAAAAAAGAGCAAGAAACTGTGATTCTTTGGCTGTCCCTATTCTATGAATGTGTGCCCATTTGGTGCCCAGCAGGAGCAAAACTTCCAGTTTAGTTTTTTCCCAAGAGGAACTGAGTTCATGTGACACAGCTGCTCTACCAACACAGCCAACATGTGTTACCTACAGACAGTCAGGAGACTCACTTTCTGAGCAGCAAAACTGTAGTCCAAAAACTAGTGTTGACTCAGGCAGAGATGTTTGTTTTTGTTAAAAACGTAACAAACATCAATACTTCTATCATCACTAGGTATTAAAAGCAGCAGCCTTCTGTCTTGGATTGACTTGGCAGAAACAAAGAAGTCTAGGAAGTCCAAAAAACGCTCTCAGAAGAAGTTTGGAAAAAAAAGATACAACACAATTTTATCACAATTGTGTCATGTAAAGCTTAGTAATATCATTCCTCTTCTCATTTATTTCTAATCTTTCTAGTAAGGGAAATTATTCACAGTGGAGAGACAAATGGCAGGTACCATCATGATGGTTTTCCCTAGCTCCTCTTTACAAGGTTAAAAATGCAGATAGATGTTCAATATATTAAAGACACAATAATCTGTAGCAAGATGGACATTGAGAGCCCCGATTTCCAGGCATCTGGATATGCAGTGTATCAAGTGTGAATGAACAGGCTGTACAAGGGGACATCAGGGGCCCCTCAGCAGCCCTGACTGCAGTGGGATCACTGTTGGTTGCACAGGGATATGGCAGCCCTGCAGCTTCCCACCCAGGCCTGGCACAGCAGCTCTCTGTCTCTGCTCAATACTGCCTTAGCATGGCTGGCTTGGCTTGTCTTGTGCAGAGGCCAACAGCAACTAAAACATTAAAAATGAGATCTTGACCTAATTTTTTGTTCTCTGCTTGTTAGAGATGGAAAGACATTGCTGGGCAGCAATCACCGGAAAACTTCTTTATGTTATTCACCATGTTGCTACACAGTTATCTTGCTGGAAACAGCAGCTATATGACTGAAGAATATTTGTAGCTGCTCTCCACCCAGATAGCACGTGAATGTATCAACTCAGCCCCAGCTACAAATTTCTGGAGAATGCAAGCTGTTGTACCCTTTTCCCTACCTCCTCATTACCTCATGTGCAGCTGCTGGCAGGTACCCCAGGCAGCTGCTGGCTCCATCCCACTCCCCACACAGTACAATTGCATGGCTCTTCTCTGCTGGTTGCTACCCTAGACCAGAGAGTGGGGAGATCTCAAGGTGGCATCAGCCAACAGGACTAAAGTTCAGAGAACTTGACTAAGATGGGAAATGCTGTGAATTACCACAAAAACATCAGA
This sequence comes from Scytalopus superciliaris, assembly GCA_013400415.1. Lineage (NCBI taxonomy): Eukaryota > Metazoa > Chordata > Aves > Passeriformes > Rhinocryptidae > Scytalopus > Scytalopus superciliaris. The sequence continues at coordinate 477,123 of VXBX01002668.1, read as the reverse complement.
TCCAAACAGACCCCTGCCCAGGGTGAACCTTTCACCACACATGGACATTCCAAAAATCAGTTTCATGAAAAGAGCCCACAGGCTTGATAGAAATTACTTTGAGTACCAAAATGACTGATATTGTTATTGATAATAACACAGAACACAATACCTTCAAAATTAACTGTAAGACTTTGTCTATACCAGACACATTTGCAATCCTTTCCAAATTTTGTTAGATTCATATCTTTCCTCAGAACTAGTCTGGGCAAAGTTTGAGCACGGGTGTGGAAGTAGAGCTCAAAGGCTGGTTTTGTTGGGGGATTTTTGTTTTTATTTTTTTCTCATTAGGGTACTCAAGTCTAATGTAAAATGTTTTTTCCAAGGGTCTTGTCTTTCTCTTGCATACATGCCAAGTAGTCTTCTGATACCTTGATTTTCTATAGCTCACACTGATTTATTTCCAAAATTTATTTCCATGCTTGACATTTTGTGATGGACTAATCAATACTAGGAATTATTGCTGAAATTATCATTGGCTTCTGAAGTAGTCAATACAAAGGTACTTAAAAAAATCAGAAATACTAGAAAATGATCTTTCAAAGATAAATAAAAGAAATCTTTGTGCTTTCATAGTACTACTGTTTTCTTAGTTTTATTTTTCTTCTGCCAGATTTTACTGGAAAGATGTTTTACTCATCCTGGGAAAAATGTCAATATTTGGACTAAATACTGTGATGTTTTGCAAAGGTGCAGTCTGAAGAAGGCCAAATTATCAGAATTTTCTGATGAGCCTGCCAGTAGCTCTTTGCAATTGCTAAGAATATGTGTATTAAATGAAACAGTAGCATTCAGCATGTGCATTGCTGCAACAACCGCTGGCCAAGTCAAGAGATGGAGGCACCAAAAGGTTCATCTATCAAGGGATCTATTTCTGCCTCATCTAGGGAGTTCATAGCCTAAATACATCAGTACACAGCAGTATCTTATATTAGACGAACCCACTAGCATTTGCTCCTGAGTAGGATTTTTCAGAGCTGGGGCTGTAGTCAGACACAGAAGATGGCAAGCTTCTCATGTCCTCCATGCCAGACCAGCATCCATTCCACTCTGCAAAGCACAAAACAGTGCTTCTGGCAAACCCTTTTTCTCTAGTTCAACTACATAAAAAATAGTCATGCTCTCAGTTTCAGTTATGTCTTACATTCAGATACTGTTGTGATTTTGCCCATATTGGCCCTTTGGGACCTAAATGTGATAAAAATTAACTATACAAGATCTAAGTATTGCTAGTCATACAGCAGCCAAGGGTAAGACTTTTTGTGTGGGTTTTTTTTCTTTGTTTGGGGTTTTGGTGTTTTTTTGTTTGTTTGTTTTGTTTGGTTTTTAGTTAGGCCATATTTCTTATTATTATGTAGGAGAGTTTAAAGCTTCTGTCTTTCTATCCCCATGAGAAAGACATCCTCCAAATATTTCATGACTCATGCATTTATGCAATCCTAGTTGCTTATGACTGAAAGGATTTTATGCTGATTTTACTTCTCCATGTTTTGTTTACCTTACAATGCATTAAGCTCGTGTGGGAATACTCCAGTGGATTTCAGCATTCTGCCTTTTGTTAAGAGGAGATGGAGAAACTCATCGTTTCAGATTTAAACAAGCTGTCCTGCTTTTGGAACAACAAACTGCAGAGGGAAAATACACAATGTCAAGTAGCAGAAATTGGGTTACTGTTCATTCAGACAGAATTGATTTCACAGAGTCAAAGCCATAATTTAGTTTCACTTACTACAAAACAAATGCTGTTTTACCAAGTACTTTCACTATCAGGACTATGACTGCAGATGAAGTCAGGGCACCTTTCAGTCTTTATTAAAGCCTATAGATGCTGGAAATTGACTGAATTACTACTGAAAACGTATTTCATTACCCAATTAAGCTCACTGCTAAAAATGTGCCTTATGTTCCTAGTCAAGGGCATGTTTGCACAGAACAGGAGTGTTTGTGTTGAATTTGCTGTACACTGAAAGAACATGTACATTGCCAGGATACAAATTTTAGCAACTATAAAAAAATGAGATATACAGATTTGGTGACCTTCCTGTTTAAAACTGCCTGTTGAAGTAATACTAACAAACATCTGTGTAGAGGCACAATAAGAATTCCTTAGCTGGCATCTCACACAGCTTTGCATCTCACCCAAGTCTACTGAAGTGAGCAGTTAAGTGAAGTTAAAGAAGGTTGCCTCTTACTGTTCTCAGGGAGTCAAAATGTGTTTGCTTAGAGTCCCTACATAACCATTACACGTACTAGAGCAGATTTGGGTTATCTAGAGCTGTATGGATGGGTCTTTGGCCTAAAGGCAAAGAACCAAAACTCTGTGAAGACGAAACAGTGAAACTCCACATTTTAGGGCTGTGCAAGTGGAAACACAACCAAAACTGTGTAGTAATGGACCAAAAGGGTGTGAGAACACTCATCCAAGGAATCACAGAGCTGGAAAGAACCACAGTCTATTTGGAAGATACAAATAGGGGGTTTGATGGCCCCACATTCCACCATTGGAAAATCACAATTTGTGTCAGATATTCTGGCAAGCAGTAACTTTTCTGGTGCCCATGGAATACCACCATGCTGGGCATGTCTATCTGACCTGAATCCTGGTGCTGCCTGGCTTTTCCAGAATTGCAAGATGTCGGTAGGCATCCATTCTTAATCTCAATCTGCTTTGCAGGTTTTTTTATTCTCCAGCCAAACTGTTACCCAAAAAATGCAGTTATCCTTTTATTTTAATTTTTTTTAAGCTTAATCAATTCTTCTTTCCTCATTGCGTATTATTCCCAGTTCTCTACATGCTAATGATGGCAGCTGGAGCAAGGAATTTGGAATCATGCTGCTGTCACAAACAATGCAGTGGTGTGCTTTGCTAAAGCACTCACCTACAACACTCCTTTTTTTTTCATAGGTCTCCTTTTTGTTCATGGGAAACCCTGCTCCTCCACACCATGCACTGCTTGGTATGCTAGGTTCAAAGAACACAATACTGTCAGACAAGAGTATTTAGTCAGAGTATGGAAAAAAATGAACTAAGCAATTTAGCCAGTACATTCCACAGCAAAATGGTATTTATTTTTTTTTTTTTTCCCAAATGAAAAGAGGAACATGTAATGGGTGAGGGGAGGAAGAACAAAAAAAAAGGTGTTTTTTCCCATGCAAGATTTTTCCTCCAGGAATGTGAAAATTAAACAGATCAGTACCTTAGGCAGGTTATTAGGTAGCAATAAACCCTGCTTCCACGTCACCAGGAGGGCAGAGAGCCATCTCTGATGAGGAGAAGATCCAATCTGTGCTGCCAGTCCTCTTGCTGAGACCCTGCAGGATCCCAAAAGGAATGAGTTGCATCAAGGGCCATCGCCTCTCACAGCTGCAAGTTACCACCAGTATTTGTGCAATGCAAGCCAGAGACCCTGGGGCTCCAGCCCTTGCTGAGCATCACGGGAGCATCGCCAGCACTATTTACTGCGGGGAGGAATGGGCAGCTGCACAGCACCAGCTGCAACCCAGTTTTAGCTTAGAGAGGGCTACAGACTCTTACTAGGCAGGAGAGTTGTTGCTTTCTTGAGGAGCAGTTGCCCGAGCACAGCAGTCTTCACTGAGCTCTGCCATTGAGGCATGGGTGTCATTGCTTTTGAAGACCTCAGAAATCAGCAAGACCTGGGAGCTGGAAGCCTTTTTTTGACTGGGAAAAGACCAGACCAGTTCCCAGTTCCTGCCGAGTTTGGAGCTCAGCTGCTGCCCTCCTTCTCCAGAGGCAGAAGCAAGCTCTTCTTCCAAGCAGCAGCTTCAGCTCCGTGGTCCTGCTGAGCTCAGCAATAGCCCAGCTGAGCTCTGAACTGTAAGCTGGCTTTGGAGATAGATAAAAATAGTAAGGCATGAATAACATTAACACCAAAATAAGGGCAACTGTCACATTTCTGTTCTTTTTTTACTGTGAAGCCCTCACAAGGCTAAAAGGGCAGAAACTAGAAGTCCAAGTGCAAAAACTCTGTTGGGGCAGCACTACATGGTCCCTTTAGCTCTCACTTGATTCTGGACAGGCTCCTTGGGCATGCAAAATTTCAAGTGAGCTCTCCTAAGGAAAAAGGAGGAGTCATGGCAGCATGTAATCTCAACCCACCACTGGGATTGTAGAAAGAAGCTGAACTGGGACTGGAGCCTTCCTTTTCAGCTCTGATGTTTAAAGCTTCCCTGCCACAGTGAAAATCTTCTAAGACAGCTTATCTGAGCCAAAATGAGGAGAACAGTTTGTGAAATTTCATCCTTTTGAAAGAGAGCCCTGAGCTTGCCTCCTACTCATATCCAAACCTAATCTTATCCCAAGCAACAGTCTCAGCTCCCTTGCAGTCCAGACTCCTCCTCAAGTCATTCCCCTACATTAAGGAATTTCTTGTGGTTGTACCAACTGCACATCTGAAAAGGCTGTTGAGTGTTATAGTCCTGTGAGGTGACCTGGTAAATGAAAACAGAGTGAATGGCATGCTATTATTATTAGTCTATTTCTTGTTCCTCTGCTGAGAAAATTTTCAAAATTAACCCCCAGAGGTTCTTATTTATCAACATAACATTTGTTTCATTTGCCACTGCATTCCAAATATTGCTTTGCCCTGGAGACCTGTTGTGCTAATGTAGAGCTTCAGAAAAAGATTTCTATTCCACATGCCAAATGTTGCTATCATTCCTACTAGAATAATAGGGGAAGGATTTTGGCTCTAGGTACACAGAATTTTATGAAGAGACAATCTATGCTTTTACACAGAAGTCCCACAAACAACCTTGAGTTATTTCTTGAGATGTTGCGCAGAAGGGAGTTGATTCCTGGTCAAAAGGGGTGATTCCCTATCAGTTTCTTCCCAAAAATCCCAGTACACTGTTTTAGTAGGAGCCTTAAGTCTGTGGGCAGCCCACTCAAAAGACAACTTCTTGTGAAAAAATTTCCTGTGCTTGGTATTTCTTTACCAGCCATCCAGTATGGTATTTCACAGCAAGAAAGAAGAGGTGTGTTGTTCCTTTTCTGCTGATTACATCACACTGTGTGTCCACTTGAGGCAGGTAATACATTTCTGTCTTTCTATGTCTGTTGAGTATCTGCTGCATAATTTACAGCACTTTGTTGCTTTGGATGACTGCACCTTGATTGCTGTTAAGCAGCAGATGCCCAATAAACACTGGTGTTACATGTGTCCTTCCAACATCTGTCTTAGATTATATTGTATTTGTAAATAACCAGTAACATCTTAAAAGCAGCTGAACCCCTGCAGACAAAGTGACTTGGGGGTCCTATTATCCAAAGTGTGTAGGTTTTCATCACTCACTGCCTTCCTCACCTATATTTCCTTCTCAAAGAAATTTAGCATTTTGTTACTAACCACCCTCGGCCTGGATGTGCCCAGAGACCAAACAAGCCCTATGTCATGCTGTGCCAGCCCTGGGAAGAGGCAGAAACATGGGCATCCCCCATTGTGTTGCCATTGACTTCATGGAAAGTCAAACAGGAATCCCAAACCAAGGCGACAGACAGAGGAAAAAGCCCTGAGGCTCAAGAGGGTGGACTGATCAAAGAGGTGTTTGTCAGGAACAGAAAAAAAACCAAATCTAACTGAGAAAAATACCAAGGCCATTTCTGCATTGATGGCAGCTGTAACTGCTCCACCAGCTTTCGTCTCTGGCTGTCTCCTCCTACATTTTGTCTCCCATGAGCAATGTTGGGGTCTGGGAAGGAAGTGCCAGAAGGCTTCATGCTGTGCTTCTAGCAGCTACTCTACTTAGTAGTAGTTGCCTCTGATTGTTTTTGTGCTCATGTACTAAAAGAACAGAAATTATCACGTGCCCTTCAAAACACCACACCTGGTGAATGCACAAAGTTGGAGATGAGCAAAACTGCTCTCTGATAATGACAGTATGGAAGTAGTGGTTCTAAAAAACAGCCTGGAAATGATTTTGCCATTTTCCCTCTAATAAACTGTAATCCTGAGCTGATTTGTTTTTAAGGAGTTCTGGCATTAGTCCAAAGGGCTGCATTTTCCAGAGATGAGCTATCCATTTCCTCTGGTCTTTTTAACATGGCTGCAGCTGAACTTTTAAGCCAGATCATCCCAATTGACCAGGCATGAGATTATTGCTGGTGTGCAAAATAAGGTAGAGAATTAAAAATAACCATGCCAGTAGATGTGCAGTCTGTTGGTTTAAGGCTTAGAGGTTTATGTGTCACTTGGAAGTACTTGAGTTCCAGAATAGGTTATTCAGTAAGTCTGTGTTGTAGGGAGCCACACAGTACAGATCTGACTCCTTTGCTTTTCACAGGTCAGCTCAGGATATAGAAACATGAAAAAACACAAGCACTTGTTTTAGAACTGAATAGGTCTGTACTTTAACTGCACGTGATGAAAGCTAGTAGTGTGCCTGGGTATACTTAGCTCAGCTTAGCTCAGATTAATTGTATTATGCACATATTAGGCTGTATCATATAGTGCAGCATAGCAAACACATGGTCCTCAAAGGCAGAGTGACTGACTCCAGTCACACAGAAAAGATGCTGATGAAATTTCAAAAATCAGATTTCCTGATGGTTTATTTATTTTTGCAAAAATGATTTTTTTGAATGTGAGCATTTTTGGATTCTTCCTTTTCATTGCTGGGCAAATATCCTACCTTTAAGTGCAGTTCATAAACCTTCTGTACCCATTAATGAGGAAAACATTTGCAGCCTTCAGACACAGGCCAGACAAAGAACAGTGACCCAGCAGCCAAAGGTGTTCACGTATCCTAAGACTCTCTTATTCATCATCTCTTTTTCCGTGTTTTAATTCTTATGTAAAGAAATGCAACTTTCTATAGTCTTTTAATGCAATTTTAGTGCAGAAGGAGATTTACTTCACATATTTCTTGTGCTATTGAAAAAGGGTTCTTTAAACTACTTTTGGACACTTTAAAATGCATTAATAATGCATCACAAAGCATGTATACTTTAATGTATCATTTTGCATTCAGATAACAGTAACTTTTTTAACATTAAAAGAATTGCTACAGTATGGTCAGCCTGCTACCAACCCAGGTAAAGAGATCTTCATTACCCTTTGTTAGTAATTATATCTACCTAAGGCCTGGGCCTGATGTTCTTGGAGCCCATGATCACTCTTCAGCAGGAACTGGTCCTTTAAATGGGAAATGAGGGATGTTTACCTGTTAAAAACAGATTTTAGTGGAGCTGATGTCCTAAGTTACTGTGTTCTACTCAATAATTGACCCTTCTTTTCCTCTTGCTAGCTAACGTACATCTGCTTTTGGTTTCTAAGATGTCCAGAGAGTCAAAACTAAATTTCCCTCTCACCTTGAATAATACAAATGTATCAGTCACCATTAAACATCTGGCAAGTACGTCTGAAATATTCACCAAGGATTTGCTGTTCTGCTTCTAAGGAGAGGAACAAACCACAGGCAGTTGAGTTTGTTGTTAGTATCCAACAGAAGAAATACCTCAGTGCCCCAAGGAGAGGACCCAGGATTTCATAATCTTTCTGCATAGATGATTTGACTTCTAATTATTTAGTTTTTATGGGCTTCCCCCAACCCTGATCCTCCTCACTCTGAGAAGAGTGAACACACATCTTTGCAGCCCCTGTCTGTTCCTGCCAGCATCCTGGAAGTTGCATCTGCCTGACCTTTGTTCAAAGCCAGGTACTGTAGTTGAGGTGTCCCGATGCTGCTGGTGCCAGGGCACTGGTAGCTGTAGGCAGAAAAGCGCACTAGATGGATGACATAGCACCCATAGCACAGGAGGGGCTTATTTCAAGCAGCTCAGGTGAAAACACATCCATTGTTCAACAGTCTCCAGAACAGCTAATCTTGTTCCCCCATGCCAATGGCTGTCCTATTAAATGCGCACTTTTCATAGACGTAGTTCCACAAATTCCATGTGATACACAAAGATCAGTAAAAACAACTCCTTCTCCTTCTTTCTCTTCCTCTCATATCCCAAGATATGCCTGTTGGCAGGGTGAGCCCTGCCTGTCATAGACTTTATCCACTTCATCCAGACCAAACAATAAAGCACCGAAAAGCATAATGATGGTGAGCAGTGAAAGGCAAAAAGAAAAGGAAAAAAGTAATAAAATAGAAGCACCTCTAAACCTATTGCTGTATGTATAGCTCACCCAATGTGGACTAGAACCACCAAATGCATTTATGCTACCTACTTTATAGTTATCGAATGCCCTAGCCTTTATGTACTCGTGTATTTTCCACAAGGGCCCACCTTCCATTTCATTTAATGTAACCCATTGATTTCAAACTTGCAATAGAAAATGTCCCTCTGGGCCTTCACATTTAAAGCAACCTGTGCAATCTCAGTATCAGCAATTTTGGTAGAGACTTCCTGACACACAGCAGGTTTCAGTTCTGTTAGACTGCTGCTATTTTGAAGTAAATAAAGGACCACATACACAGATACACCATTGGCTTTGTGTGCCTCTCCCATCTGCAGTCACACCAAATGGGAACTTCTGACAAGGCACCTGGACTCTGGCATATTAAAATGCAAATGCCTTGCAGGACAGGAAGATTTGGGGCCTGTGCAATTTCAAAACCATCTGGGTGCTGTAATAACTCCGATCACTCATGTCATGGGAAAATATTGAAGAACAAAATGGCATTTATGTGCTGACCTCTTTTTTTGGTCTTCTACCTTTCTGCTCATGTACTCATGTATATCAAAGTTGCAAAGGGCTGTCATTCATAACAGTAATCTGGTGCCAATCCTGTAAAAACTTCCTTTTAACAGAGATAAGATAATTCAGTCTAACAGTTCTTTAACTAAATAGGATTAATTAGCAGGAAGCTGGCGGCTTAATTCACCACTGACCTGTAAAACCTGACAAGAATGAGGTCACTGGACATAACAGAGCTATTTAGGAGTTTGGGTCAAATTCTAATAACAGAAAACATCATTTAAAGATCAGTCTGATATAACAAAGCTCTGGGGTAACAAAATATTAAAGTGAGATCTAATCTTTTAAACAGGGTGCTCTGTATACTCAGAAGCATATTCCTTCCAAAACAAGCAATTGCGACATCTAAGCACAGTCAGTGGACACCAGACTTTGACATTCAAACATCAAGCTTTCCTATCCTTTCCCCTCAAATTTGTTATCTAAAGCTCACTTTTTGTGACCTTAAGATCTCACAGAAGCTTCAAATTATGAGACCCTTTTTCATGTTACAGTGCATAAGAACCGGCACTTCTTTGAGCATATCCTGAGTAATGATCTTGATTAAATGAAGCTTGTTTAAGGATCAGAAAAAGTAAATAGTTTGTGTGTATTTCATAGCTCCCCAATTTCCCTCCAGCTTTTACTTAAGTTTTCACTTTTTTTTTTTTCTGACAGCAATTTTTGCAAATGATAGTTTCTATTACTAATACACATGTGCATCTCTATAATTTCTAGCAAAAATAACATTCCATTTTCCCCCGGGAATCTTCTGTTTCTTCCCCAAAATTATGTCCTGTCTCTTCTCCACAGGAGAATAAGTCAGGAATATCAGACAGGGTTTCAATTGATTTACGTGCTATGGTGTGCACCATTTTTCAAAGAACTCAGTCCAGAACCACTTACAGACCAGAAATACCACCTGAAGGCACTCTGGGAAGCTAACTGGACCTGTTCCAAAACCTTGTGGTTCTGTAAAAACCAGACACAACACCTGAGGTAAGGAACTGTCAAAAAAAAAATTATTTATTTTGATGTATCTGGCCAATTTGTGTTCTGATTCCAAAGCAGAGGGAAGAATGGTTACACCTTAGCTACTCGTCTAGGAACAGAAAGATTTTCCTCTTTAATTTTTTCCCCCTTTATTATTCCCTCCATCTTCAAAGCCTTCATGTAATAACTGGCTAGAGTCCCAGCTCTGCTTGCCAAGGAAGTTTGAACATATTCCTTCAGATAGCCAAAAACGTTGTTATGGTTTGAAAGAAAACATTTCTTCTACCCAGGAGCTCAGCACACCATGTCCCCTTTTCTCCAGCCTGCTGCCAATACTGAAAAGTGAGATTGCTTTTCAAGCCCACAGCTCAATAACGGACAGTTTTGTGTGTCTACTACAAAAGATCAGGAAGCCAAATCCACTTTTTTTATTTATTATACAGAGCCAGAATCTCAGCTGGTATAAGCTGAAGCTGCTCTACTAGTGCAAAGAAAAAATATACTGATTAGCACCTGCCAAAGTTCTGCTCTACATATTATGTTTGCAGAGTAAATGGCATAAATCATGGAAACTGTACTTAGTTTTTCCCTTTTGAGACATTCTTCCTCCAGTACACCCTGGGAAAACATTGTCCCCTTTATTAAAGTGCTTAAGATTCAATTAAAAAAAAATGTAGGGCCAAAGTGCTTCCAGAAAACTAAAAAAAATTTCTGGCACCATTCATCACAATTACCTCCACAGCCACAAAGACAATGGGATGAATAGTTCCTCTTCTAGAATTTTCCCTTCCTGCCTAGTATTAATACTCCAGAACTGGGTATATATGTGAAAGGAGGGATGCATGCACACACACGCACACTATACCTCCTTCACATTATGCACCGCTGTCCTTCTCTCTGGTGTACGGGGCTCAAGCTACTGGAATTCCCATTAGTTCAGTGTACCCAAATGGCCAGATGATTCATCAGTAGAAAACATTTAAACTTTGCCTTTTAGAGAACATTATTTTTAAGAAGTGTGACATACAGAAAAAAACAACCCATGTGTTGCTAACTTCTATTGAATTAGTCAGTATTCCAGAATAAGAGTGCAGAAACCACATATATGAGCCTCTAAACAGGTGATGTCAAGGTTTATTAGAGACAAAACCTGACATTTTTTGTTAATTTTATATTGGAGTTTATATATTGAAGTTCACATCTTCAGCGATCTGCTTTCATGCAACATTTTGAGATATGGGTGCAACTTTACAGAAAGGAATGTTACTTGGTGATATGTTATTAATGGGTTGATTCTTTTTTTTTTTATAAGTAGACATACAAACTGCTGTGACATTCACAATGAGCAAAAAAGTACTCCCACGCTGTCAGAGAAGATAGGGATATGTGCAAGGTGATAGCACAGCTAGTTTACTTTGAACTTGAGATAAAATAAGCATTTTCAACCTCTTTTTTTTTTT
>VXBX01002668.1:443075-465570 GCA_013400415.1 Scytalopus superciliaris | reverse complement strand
AAACTAACCCCAAACAAACTGTCAACTACATGAAGTCTCATTGCTTGAGATTAATCCTCCTCCATGCTCCTGTTGCTCAGGCCGTAGCTGCAAAATGTTTAGTAGCCTTGGAGAAAATCCAGGCTATTCCAGATGCAAAACCATTCCTAGCTGACGGCCAGGAATTCAGAAGCAACTGAAGTCTGCTGACATGCCTAGTTCATGCAGCACCTCATGTTCAAACTGATTACTTGCCTTATTCCCACTGGCATGAGCAGAACTCAGACAGCTTGGTGATTTTGTCTGTGCAAGTTCATCCATGATGATCTGGGTCTTGCACACTGAATTTCTGTTGTCGAGGGTAGGATCATGCCCTGGGCCGCAGCCAGGACTGGTAAACTGGATCTCCTAATGGATGACCTTCTGCTGGTGTCACTCAGACTCCTCAGACACTTCTTTGTGTGTTCAAACTGTTGTTCAGGCTTCCCAAAATCACAGGTCCCCATCCTCCCCCAGCATGGCCCATGCCTCAGGGATGCCCTCTCAATGCCCTGAAAAGGGATCTCTACCCTGAGCTCCTCCTGCACACTGTTAGGGCACACATGTAGTAACTAAATACCCAGTGTCCAAGACCTGGTGGGAAGTTCAGACCTCTCTGGTGCTTTAGTTTCAGAGACACACACAGCTGTTTGAAGGTCACTTCTCCAGCTCTTTTATATCCAGCTGGTTTTTTTACTTCCTTCCTTCCCAGGAGGTGCTACATTTGTCAGCACCAAGGTTTTATTTTCCCATTTGGTTCTTGTCCCTTGTTACCCAGTTCCTCTGTTTTCCTCCTGCCATTTCTCTACCCTCATGAAATCAGTAGCCTGGAACTAACACTTATTTCAAAAGTGGTGGTGGAGTCATCAGCTAAAAGCAGGTTCTTTTTCCAAGCCTTGAACATTTGTCATCAAGCATTGCGGGGGAGTGCTTGTTACCGTAACAGGTTGTGTGGAAAAGCGCAGCAGTGTTTCTCTCCTCTCCCCACAATCTTCCTTGGATTTGATTAACTGGGATGGTCCTTCTTCTAAGACTTAAAAAATGGGTAAATAGGGATCTTTGTTGAATCAAAATGAGGGATAACATTTTATGGAGTAGGCTGTACAAGGGACTGCAAGCTAAAAACCTACACTGCCCTGGCTTGCTAAAGGACAGAAATTATTGCAGCATGCTACTACTATCAAATCTGTAAGACATAACCTCATTTATTACTCATCATGTTGCAACATATGAGAAAATTAATGAAAACAGTAAAAAAAAATTACGTTTCAAAAGAGAAGTCCTGAAAACAGGTGTGTGATGTGCCCCTCTAGGCATGTGCTGGTGGCTTGAGGATCAGTTCTGCCCCAGCATGTGTGTGAGAAACCCCCAGTGGTGAAAGATTCATCAGAATATACAAACCTTTTGATGTATCTGTTGACAGGTGTCAATCTTACATGACCCTTTTGTTTACTGGCCTAGTTTAGATACAAGGTGCAAAGAAATAAGCTCCACAAGTTATTATACCCAAGAGAATAACAATCCCACACGCAGGAGCAGCCCTGGGTTTTAACTGTACCATATTTGACTAAGTATAGTTTATTTAACCTCAGTGACCTTTCATGAAGGTGCTCTGTGTTCTGCTGCAGCAAAGAAAAAGTAAACATTGTTATTTTAATAAAACCATTTTTCTTAGGGTATAAATGACAAAAACCCTCCAGGCATCATTTCTTCCACATACACTTTGAGTTTGCACTTGCACAAGAAGTGTTTTCACTTAGGAGAGATATTTCCCCAAAATCCAGGGCTGCTATGTAGTACTTCACAGAGTACTCTGCTCCTCCCCACTTACAGATATGTTGCAAAGCACATTGAAGCCAGTGTGTGACTTTCCCCCCACTCCACTGGACTTCAGACCAGGGTAACTATACCTTTGTCTCTTTGACTCCCCCATGAATTTGGCACTAGCCCTACCCAAACGTGGAAATTGCCTGATACAGGCTGACGGGAACTTGCATGATCTCATCTCAGAGCAGTTGTCTTTGCCATGCCAGTATTCAGCTTGTTCTGCATGCTTAGTTTAATAGAGGGGGTTGCTGTTGATAGTGTTTTTACTGATGCTTGCTGTTATAACTCTCAAGAACTGGCTTCCTGATCCATGAAATGTCTGCACAGAGGAGCTCTGGTAGGGATTACTGCTCTTCAAGGATGCAACCAGTCTTGGGACTTTGTGGAGAGAACAGTGGGGAAGTAAGGTATCGGGAAAGGAAGGAGGGATGACAGGAAGGGACAAAATATTTCTGACCATACTAATTCCACTTCTCACTTACTGCTTTCTGGACAGCTTTTAACTAGAGTTCTGTCATACCAGCAAGGTCCACTTACACAGCTCTCTGTGTCCCAGTGCCAGAGATGTGCTAGCATTACTGGATGTGTTTGCTTTGCATTGTGTGTGCCATAAATAACACAAAGACATATTACCATGTTCTGGGACTGATTCTGTCCATTTGCTGTTACTGCTATTTGAGGCAAAAATTTAAAATCACCATGAAAATGCCAAGGAAGCATGTGACCCTTTCACCTGTGTTTTGTGCCTATGTGCCACATGCTCCCTTTTTTCTGAGCAAGAAAGCAAGAAGCTTTGCCTAGGTTTCTAGTTTTAGCACCAGATTAGACCTGTAGGACTGCTGCAGGTGTCCAGGATGTGCCACTCCATCCCAGGTGGAGGTTTGAGCACTTCAGCAGCCAACTTCTGGGGCAGCATGAGCACCTTTGTGCTTGCATCTCTGAATAGCACAGTGCTGGTAACGTTTATGTCTTTTCCATCAAATTTTCTTAACCTCCACATTTGATGGAGCAGAGTCAAATGCAGACCTTATTTTCAGGCCAGGTCATTAATCCATTCCTTCAGTGGCCCTATGAGATGCATACATAATACTGTTACAGTATCTATGTTTCCAAAATTACTTTGTCTTTTGTCTCTATGGTGAGGTCTCCAGACAAAATAACATTGGTTCCATGTGCACCATCCTTCAGCCACCAGGCAGAGATGTACTTGGTGGAAATGTCCTTAAGGAGAGTGAGCAAAGCCCTCTTTTTACACCTGTGTTTCCTCAGTGGGCAGAACATAAAATGCAGCTCTGATACTTTTCCCCCCCAAAGACTCTGAAGGGTTAACAAAGCTGCTATCTCCCACCTTCTTACCTCCAGAAAGGTGAGACCTGAGTTTTTGCACTGGACGCCAAAATCAATTGTTTTCAGCAGAAATCCTTAGACTGAGCAAAATACGCAAAATCAGACTGTTTTCTGCATGAGAAAAAGTGAATCATTGCTGCCTTTATTGCTCATTCTGTTTATTAAAACTGCTGGGCCAAGATTTATTTTTAATGAACTCTGATCAGTCACAGCCAGTGATTTCACAATTCATGTTAGTACTGTAGGCATTTGTTGCACTGCAAACAGCTCATTTGCTTATTTTCTAGTAGATTTTTTTTTTAGATCTGACTTGAAATTGGTCACACAGACCTCTCTGGGATTTTTTCAGGCTAAGTGTATTTGTTCCCATGGATAGAGGCCATATGTCAAAGCCCTGTATTGTCACCAAAGGAAAAAAAAATCTTGCTCTTATTCTGTTAAGTCCTTTTCTTTTTTTCTTTTTCTTCTTTTTTTTTTATGTTTACTGTTCCTTGACATCCTGCCTCACTAAACCATACTTCATCCTTGTGTTTTCTCCAATACGAATGTGTGTGTAAGGGAAACTACATACTTTACAGATGGGAAAAGATAACATATAAATCAAACCATATGCCAAAACAGAGACAGTCATAATGAAGGTTGTAGAATCATGTATCTGCATTTTATCTTCTTTAAAAAAAACCAAAAAACAAAAAACATGGGGCTATGAAGTAGAAATAAAAGTGCTCAGTCTTTAATAAAAAAGAAAATTCTGTAAAAGTTTTTTAGTGAAATTGGAGCTTTTGAACTGGCTGTTAAAATGGTAAGCTGTTGCAAAGCAATGCAGAAGGGCTGCACAGCAGGGCTGGGCTGACACAAGTCCAGTGCCTGGCCAGCAGCCCTGAAGACAGCTCCTTTGCTTCCTGCCTGTATTCCCCGGGATCCAGGAGAATGAACCCACTCACTCCAAAGGGGTGTTTACTTTGATTTTCTGAAACAATTTTAAAGCAGCTGCTGGAAGATGATTAAACAAAGTATTACAGAAATGGCTTCAGATGAGGCAAGGATCACACTGTGTGGTGCTGGCACCAGATGCCCATCTGGGACACGGTTGCAGGTGCTGATGAATCAACAGTGATAATCCCAAGCTCAAGATGGGTGGCCAGCTTCAGGGCTTTGCTCACAGCTCAGGTACCCCCATGTCAGTACCCTCCTTCTCTCACAGACAGCTACCAAAGGGACTTCACTCTTTGAAGAAACAAATTGTACTACAGTTCTGCACAAAGCACTGCTTTAGGAAGAGGATCTTGCCAAACCTCCCCTATTTCTTTTCCCTTGCCCTCTCCTGGTATGGTGCAGCTTTGTCTTATGTGGGAATCCATGGCAATTGGATCATTCAATGCAACAAACCAGTGTATTTTATTATTGTATTTTTATTCTCTACACCTTTTTCCCTTCTTTACTGTCTCAGTGTCTCTGCCAAGGTTGCCTGCACAGCCGACAGCTATTGATATAACAAAGGGGGACCAGATTGTCACATCTTCGTCTACGTATAGGTTGGATTGTAACCAAGATACAAATTTAGAGAATGCTGGAAATTTAAATTCGTTCTGCTTCCACCATTCAGTCAAATACCTCTTTGCATCCCCATAGACTTCAACATTAATACTGTTGACTAGTTCTGTGAGATGATTTGAGTAAACTCTCAGAAAATACAGTCCCAGCCTCCCTATGAGGAGCCTGGCTTAGTCTAGGCCTCAAGCAGTGAATTGTCCCCTCCATATCTGGGAAGATGAGCCTCAGTGATATTCAGAGCAGAGTGGATTTACCAGCTTGCCTCTGAACTATGGTCAAGGTACAGCCACCTTATTACTGGGCTGGGTTGCACTCTGCCTTCGACATCTGACCATCATTACCCTGAGATGCACAGAAACATGGGCTCCCATGGTGAAACCCAAGTATCTGGCATTTCCATCTTGTGACTTGGGCTTTGCACTAGTTTACATTTATCTAGGACTACCAGAACAGTTGGTTCATGCAACATTACTTTAAAAAGAAAATAAAACTTAGAAAAATATTAAAATATCAAAATCCCATGTAACAAAAATATTTGCATAGCAGAAACTTGTTAAACACATAGATCCATCTGTCTAAAACACTAATATTTGCTTTTACATAGTAGTACTCTAGCACTTCAGAGATTTGGGAAAAAAAAGTCATGTTGGCAATAAAATGCAAGGCCATGCTTGTACTACAGAGAATAATAGCTCTATTTTCAGACACCAAATCAGACACACTCCTCTGTTTTGCTTTTTATCATCAGTGCATAAGGAGTTCACTTGATATGGGAATACTCAGACGTGGCTAACGTTCTGATTCATTCTTGCTTTACTTTCATGAAACATATTTAACAGATAGAGAGTTTTTCAGCCTTTCTTTTCTAAGACATTTCATATTGACTCTTAAGGAAAACTCCACACTTCTCTTTTGAGATTTCTTTCAGAGGAAGGTTTACTTTTTAAAATATTAAAATAAACAGGATAAATTTCCGTCTAAGAAGTTGCTGTGAATGCCAGACCTACAGCTGGAGCCACAGTGTGACCAGATGTTCAGGGACAGAAAAGAGGACAACTGTTTCTGCATAGTAGGATTACAGGACTAACACTACACCAGCACTCCAACAAATGTATGACCAGAGCAAAAACCACTGCCCTTTTAGGCACCCCTTTTCTCTGAAAATAGCCTGTTAAAGACTAATGGTGTAGAGTGGCTGAGAAGGAGCAACGCAAACTGAATTGTTCCTGACGCACATGCAGGTCGTCATTGCCGAGTTAAGGGCTAGCCCTCCTAAACCTCTTCTCACGTGTGTAAGCCCCTCATCACTTGGGTAATCCCATTAACTTCCTCAAAGATCTAAATTCCCAGGCAGTCAGGGAACCCAGAATGTTTGTACCTATTATTTTTTCAAGTTGGGAAATGAGGAAAGATTATATGTTTTTTTTAGAGAATATGGGTTATCAGGTAAAGAACAGCCTCTGTAGTGGAAATTTGGACTTCGACAGTTCTCTCAAAGCTAATGGTGACTGTGTTTGGCCTGAATTAAGCCCTGTTTGGCAAATACTGTGTCTGACTCAGTGAGAGAAAGGTCAGAAATGAGGAAACACCTTGTGCTGTGAGAGTCTCATCAGTTTTTTATTGCAGAGTTCATAGTTCTCTATTGTCTGAGATAGATACAACTTTTGGCCAAGTCAGAAACACCAGTTCTCACTTAGATGCTCAGCCTTATTTAGAGAACAGAAGATCTCATAAACTTTTCACAAAAGCTGGCTGAATTTTAAATATGTAACAAACCAGCTGAGTTTTGAATGGTTTGGAAAGTAACAACTTCAAATCTGGAAGTATTTTATATGAAACATGCAGATCTGTTTTAAAACAAACATTGCAATAAATTCAACACTGAAGTTGTTGGGCAACTTAATAGACTTAACTTCCTCCTCTATCAAATGAACCATTTACATGGGACAATTAGTCTTGAGACTATGCAAACAAAACTGAAATAAATTGCTTTCTCCTTTCTCTGCTTTCTCAAAGCATTTCTTCTGAGTTTTACAAAAATCCATAGCAATGTACTGTTTTAATGCTCCCCGTTGCCTTTTTTTGTCTTCACTTTTGCAAATTGATTTGCTCCTTTGTTATTTGCCTCTTAATATCACAAGGACTTTAATTAAGACTTTAGGCTTCCCTGCTCACAAAATTCAACAAATTAGCATACCGACTAGAAGCTCATTAGCTCAAAAGGGGCACATTTTACTAGTCAGAGCCAAGTTCCAGGCTGATCCATTGTGAAAACACTAGCATAAAAAGAGCAGTTTTGCAATGGAAATCTGAACACTTGGCTCTTTTTCTATATACTATAATGATAATTTAGTGTCCTGTTCTTTCTCAGTTTCAGTCTTAACTCTTATTTTTACAGTGATCAGACAATCTCCACATGACTGCAAAGCAACAAACATAATTTATTTGTGGCTTGATCCCAGAAACCTCATTCAGATAAAACTCCTACTGTTCCCCGGGACATTTTGCCAAGCAAGGATTCAGGACAGAGTGTGTGGATCTTCTCAAGGCACAGAGCTGAGCAGTCTTCATAGGGTAAGTGGTGGTCACCAACAGGGCTAGCTGAGAATGAGCTCATCAAAGGGTGTCTCTCTATCAGCTATATGACCCAGTTTCAAAAAGAAAGGAAGCTACAAGGTGGCATTTATGGCCAGAAGAGTGAGAGAAAAACACCTGGACTGGGATAATAGATTGACACCAGGACCTCTGAGTTTCAGTGCTGAAGACAATAGGTTCCTGCTCCTCACCAGTTAGAGAAGAGGCTTTGGTGTGACTTTGCACATTCTATGCAAGCCAAAAGCTCTGGCTGTTAATGAGTTTTTTTCTTAAAAAATTACTTAAACTTCTTTCATCCTAATGTAGAAAGGGTCTACGGTGTTGCCGTGCACTGTAGGCAGCATGTCTTCAGTCTGTGGTTTAGTAGCCTCTTGTGTGAGCAAAGCAGCAAAGAAAATTTTGAGGTGAGTCAGTGACTTCCTTTTGCAATGACCTTTTTTGGGTACTTTCAAGGCAGCACTTCTCCAGCATTTTCCCCTTGGCATAACAGTGCAGTTTGGAATCCGGATGAGAGGGGGTTGAGTGTCTGAAATTGTTTTAATTGCAGAAATATATTGACAGTGTAGAAATGAGAACTGTGAGATAATTCAGTCTTAATGAAAACTCACACATTTCGGTAAATGTACAAATATTTTGACTGCAGTTGGCATCATTTCTTTTGGAACAGATAGGCAATATCAATGTGCAGAACAGCAGTGCTCCTTCACAAGTGATTCTTTGCTGCCATATATTAACTCTCCTTTTCCTTTCTCCACTACAAATATTAATCTGGGTGATTCTAAACAGCCCAACAGACAAATAGCCCACTTGACAAATAACTCCAGGAAAGCCCAACTACTACTACTAATGTACCCTCACCAAGTGACATAACGTTTTAGCTGTGATATTTCTGAATCAGCATTTGAGTGTTTTGGTCAGGAGCTGTGCAATAAATGGCCAAAAGAAACAATTTCAACGAGCTATTGGTTGCTTGAGCGGGATGTGCAGTAGGTTAGAAAGACCCAAGAGGCCTTTCTGAGTATTTGTTCAACACCAATAGATAACCAATGCTGGGAATATAAGGCACCAGCTCATCTCTGAAATAGCACAACAGAACAACCTCAAGCTGAAAAGTGTTTTACTATTTCCAATTGAATGTCCAGCATGCTGTCCTCTAAACCTGCTTTGTTGCCCTTTGTCAGGTTATACAGTGATAGAAAGTGTGTCACAGGCACAGGCCAGAGAAAATAACCTAAAAATACCCAACTGCCTTTTCTTGTACACATGTCCAGTGGAACTCAGGACGATCCTAGAGAAATGAAAGCACAGAGCAGCAGCTTCCTCCAGTATGGTGTGGGGAAGCCCTAGGCAGTTTCTCTTTCCAGTCCCCGGTTTGCTTGTGGAAAAGCCAGAAGGGCTGGAGCTGGACATCACTGTCTCACCTCACACAGAGATGTGGACAAAGGATGTTTTCAGTACAGCTGCCAATGTGCAAACAAATGATGGGCACAAAAGTATTGTTCTTTGCTTAGGTTGCCTTTCAGCCACAGACAACTGATCATGTTGTCCTGGCTGCTCACTAAGCATGGGTGCTTAGATCTAGACAGAGAGGTGGAGTATTATTTGACTTATAAACTCTCAATGCAAGATGTTCCTAGGTCTTAATCCGTGCCTCTGTTTTTGAAACAACTCATCCTTTCTTTGTTCCTTTTCTGTACTTAATTACAGATTTTTTTGCCCCACCTAGGCTAATTCTGTTTTAATATTTATTTTATTAAGTGTTTATTTTATTAATTTACATTGCACAATATGTCAGATACCTGAAAGGAGTACTATACAAAATAAAACCCTGTAAAATAATTTTTAGGGGTGGTTAAATGCCTTCTCTGTCTGCTGAACTCTAGCAATCAGATGAGTATAATTCACTGCATCTGAACTCAGTCTTCAATGCAATCTGTGAATAAGTAGATTCCTCTTTCTGTACAATATGATGATGCAGGAAATTGAACTTAATGAAGATTACTCTGTGAAAGATGGATTATATCCCTGGAAGGTTACTTGGCAGTGTTGTCATCATAAAGTTGTACTAGCATAGCTTTGCAACTGGGCCTGAGCTCCATCGCTAGCTGGAAGAGAGTGTCAAAAACAGATCATCATGGCAGTTCAGCTATTTCCTAGCATTTACTATAGATATAAACTTATAGTACCTGGACAGTCAGTCTTGTAAAATTCTGCAGTAGTCACTGAATACTCAGAATAAGGCATGATTACCTTGGCTGAAATCTTTAGTCAGTGGGTAAAACTCAGTTAAAACTGAGAAATCTGAAAGTCTGACTGTTTTGTGGGAAGCTACATGATCATGCTTGGGTGCAAGTTTGGGAGGTACGTCACAAGCTGCAGTTTCAAACCAGTTAAATCATAACTGGGAGAAGTTTCTGCAGCCAATGGCAGGAACTACCACACTCACACAGAGGGAGAGGAAACATAGAGAAGCAATTCCTCCGAAAGGGACTGTAGGATATTTAGGTCAATAGTCATCCACTTAATCTTACAGACTAAGAAAGCAAAAAAGGAGAAAATGTGTTTCTTATTTCTGCTCACAAAACCTGTACCTACAAAATGGGCATCACAACCGATAGACAACAGCTAATGAACATCTGCTCAGTATGAAGAGCCAAGACACCTCTGACTTCTGAAGGTAACTGATTTATGCCAGTTCGTGTTCTGTGACAGAACACAGAAGAACCTCCAAAGGTAGTGAAGTCTGCCATGGTTTTTTAGAAATTACCAGTAGATCCAGATGCAAAATCTGAGCCCCCTATTGGGGGACTTGTTTTTTGTTGGGTGATCAGTCCTTCCTGTAAAGAAACTATTTTTCAAGTGCCCCAAGCTGAACACCAGACACCATTAATCAGTTTTAAATTATAATGCAAGCGTGTAAAAAGATACGTGCAGAGATGGTTACCTATACATGTGCACGTGCTTGTGGTCCTATACTTGGAGTGAATTTGTAACGTGTTCATATGGAATCAAGTCTATTGGTCATATGGAAGACTTATAATAAGACAATGATTATTTAATTGAAGTGTGAACTACACAAACACTGTCAACTAATTCTGAGCAGCTACAGTATTGGCTAAAATAATTGTTTGAGGATTAGAAGAATTAGTTGTTGAGATTCAGTATAAACAGATCACAGCAACAATGCAATTGCTTGGAGGGCTTTACTTCAACACACATACTGTGGCTGCAAAATATACACACAGCCTAAGGCCTGGATATCCTTTCAGAGGCAATGGCAATCAGTGGTTGGACGCTGGATTTCTCTTCTAACAGAACACCAGTATTCCGAGTAAGAGAGATTCAGCTCCTCACATTTATTTCATTTTTCTCAGGGTGGTATGGCAACCCTGGAAAACAGTATGTCAAAGAACCTGTACTAGAGATATATTCAGCCATATCTACTTCACTTAAGCCTCATTATCTGCAAGGCTTCAGGCTGGACAGTGAGCCGGAGGCAGCCGTGTCCAGCTGCAAAGAGCAGTGCTCGGCTCATGTCACGTAAACAACAAGCAGGGATTGTCTTGGAGGTGACCTAAGGCCTCTCTGGATCTGTTCACATACAAGTGTTTTTCGAAACAAAGCTAAATCCTTGGAGACAAAGTGTCTGTGTACAGAAAGGGTCTCTTTCTTGTTTGGTCTTACAGGATGTTAGTTACAGTTAACAAATGCAAACAACCCACACCCCATATTTAGTGTATTTTTGTTAGCTTTAGCCTGTCTGAAATGCTTGGAGCCTCGTTGTTTTTGGCATAGACTTGTGGTGCAGCATTGCATGGGTGAGGAGCCTGAGTCCAATAGGTCCTGTAGGACTGCATTTCCTCCATGAAGAGCACACACAACGAAGTCCAGAGGATTGAGACCACTCATATGCAAACTTACTGAGCTCTGGGAGGCACTCATTTTCAATGAAATACCAGTGTTTGTGCTCTCAGTAGGGAGAAATTTATTCCATTTATTTTTAGTATTTTGTGACAATTCTAGGGAGGTTTCTTGGTTTTGGATTTGTTTTTAAAAGCCATTTGTTTTCCACTGTTTGCGCCTGTCCACTTAGATTATCTTTTATTGTGTAAGGGTGCATAAAAATTTGAAAAACAAATGAAAATTCAGCTATTAGCACAGTTAGAAAAAAGAAAGCAACACAAACCCTGGATGTGTTAAGTATCTCTTTCATCAGTCCACCCTCTTGTGTTGGACTCGGACCAGTAAAATAACACGGAACATCGATCTTTTTCAAAAAACAATGTAATTCTTGCAATGTCTAGCTTGCTTCTGGGATTTGAGAATATTTACTACAGTTTCTGAATTGTTAATACAATGTTTATGTAAATGAAAATATTTATCTAGGTTACTGCCGTCAAGTACCCACTGAGAAACATTTTGCATTTACAGATGACCTTAAGCAACAATAGCAGAAGAAATTGCTAGCAGCCAACATTTGGGATAGGCATAAAGCCATACATAAATCTAAAAAACAGTAGGCCAGATTCTGCTGATAGGGACCACCTGGTCCTTCTAGTTACACAGCCTTAATTCCCATTAGAAACATAGTATTTTGTCCTTGGATTATAATGTCCAACCACAACAATTCTTTTTCATGCCATCAGTGTCAAGTTTTATAGAAAGTTATTGTCTATCCTTTTAGGCAGAGGAGAGGAACTTTTTTTAATATTCTAGTATATCAGAATTATCCAATAACACCACAAAAACAAATTAATATCAATTTACCTTCAATGGACTACTATGATATTGTAGGGCTGGATGTCATATGAAATAAAATCATGATTGTATTTAAACCAAATGATTCAGTTTCATTAGCCAGGATTTGCCTGGATGAAAATAATACAGACAGTTAATTTAAGAATTTTAAGTGGGTTAGTAAAACTTCTTTTTTTTTTTTAAACAGTGAGAAGATAGTAATGTTAAAAATTAAAGCAGTCTTTATTAAATTTTATTTGTCTCACTTACAACTGAGCTTTCAACTGATGATAAATCAGAACTTGTTTCCCTTTTGCAAAACAGAGTATCTGAGATTAAGTTATAGGCAGTGTGTTAAGGCTGTTCTGACACATGCCTTCTGGCTGAAACAGTGAAAAGACATGTAGGGAAATTATGTATGCACATTTGTTTATCAGCATGACATACAATTCCCATGAGCCTTCTTGGGAAATGGTGATGTAGTTTTTACTGTTCTTCAGTAAAGGATAGGTTGTAGTTTCAGGTTGGTGATCAGGGAGCTCAAACAGCTTGCGCACAAATAAGAGAAGAGAAAAAAGTATGAAAACAGCATCTACCTGCCCATGTCCCTTCTTCCAGCACAGAACTGCTCTCCCTAGACCACTGTGCAGGACACTGCTGGAGAGCCAAATGTGCATGTATGTGTGTGCAGGATTGGCCCACACAGACTTTGCTCCCACCACTTCATGCTTCTCTGCCACCACTGCCAGCACGACTGCTTGTGGGGCTGCCCAGATGGGCCAGGTGGGCAAATTAGTCCGGATAGCCCATCCAAAAAAAAAAAAAAAACCAACACCCACCTAGCTACCTTTCAGGTAGTTGTAGAAAGTTATAAGGTCTACCCTGAGCCTCCTTTACTCCAGGCTAAACACTCCCAGCTCCCTCAACTGCTCCTCGTATGACTTATTCACTAGACACTTCCCAAGCCCCATTGCCCTTCTCTGGATGTGCTCTAGTGCTTTTATGTCCTTCTTGAAGTCAGGGGCCTAAAACTGAACACAGGATTTGAGGTGCAGCCTCATCAGTGCTGAGAACAGGGGGACAATCAAGTCCCTAGTTCTTCTGACCACACTATTTTTTATACAAGCCAGGATGCCATAGGCCTTCTTGGTCATCCAAAGTATCTATGAGTACATTCCCTTTGGCTGACAATTTTCCTGACAAGATAATTCATCCTAAAAGCACCACCACAGCTCTCATGTCGATGCGAAAGAGGCAGCTTACCTTGACCTGTAGAGCACTGTGCTGTCTAGGCACCTCATCATCTGCCTGGCAGCCTCTCCTGCCCTGTCTTCGGGCAGACAGGTGACACTGGCTGCAGTTTTGGTAGTCTCTGAGTCTGCCTCATAGTGCCTTTACTGCCCAGAATAAGCCATAAGGTGTGCTGACAGACCTGTTGCAGCTTTGGGCTCAGTTATTCTGGTACAGTTTATTACAGGTGTTAGGTCACTGACTGTATCATTGCATCTAGTCAAATAACTATACTGTAGGGAAAAGAATGCTAAAGGTCAGAAAACAGATTCTACCACAGCCACCTGCAAATTGTATTGTTTTTTTCTCAAAAGAACCATTTTATATATGTGTGTGTTTTCCCTTATGCATGCACTATATATACATATATGTATGCATGTATGTGAATATGAGCATGTGAATCTATGGATATAGGGATGTGCATACGGATGTACACGTGAATGTACATATGGATATGTGCATGTGGATGTGAATATGTACATCCATGTATGTATTCATACATATACATGCTTTCACATATAGGCCAACAACCAAAGTAGTTGGTTGAATCCACAGTGGTGCCAGAAATTCTCAAGAGGTTTGTTACATAGTGTTTTCTACAGTCCCATTTCCATCTATGGACCACTCCTCTGGCATCAAAAACTGCTTTCTTCCCCTAAAATAAGGAAAATGAATCTACAATAAGAATTTCATCATAGGTGATAGAGCATGACTAGAAAACTTGATGCTTAGAAAAAAATGGAAGTGTCAATCCATTTAACATTTATGCCTAGGAGACCTCCACTTGATTAAAATCAGTTATTTTAGACTCTTTAAATAAACTCTCTTCCTGAGACTGCCATTTTCTGAGAAAATATCACATCCCAAGGAAGGCATTTTACAGAAAGCTTCTCTGGTTAAGAAATACATTTTTCAGCTATTAAACAATCCTGACAACATATTCCTCACCACGAGGGTGGTCAAAGAATGTGGCAGGCTGCCCGGAGAGGCTCTGTTGTCTCCATCCCTGAGGGTTTTCAAAACTGGACTAAGTATGGCCCTGAACAATTTCCTGCCTGGAGTGGAAGGCTGGACTACCCCACCTTGCAGTTTTTGTACGAGCCTGTGATTTTCAACTAGTTACCACGCGGAGGAAGCATGTAGTTTATGCTGGCCATATGGCAGGCTTTTAGGATTTAAAAAGTGACGAGCTCTTTCTGCAGTCCTCAGTAGTGGCTGGCATATTTTTAAGCTTGCAAAGGATTCTGATGGATTCCTGTCCTCAGCTGTCATAGAATCCCATATTTAGCCATGTCTAATTTATTATTTCCTGGCTAGCAGCAGGCTGAAGGATGACGACCTGACTGAAGTGGTCCAGGCTTTTGTGGGTCTCAGAGTCTCAGTGAGGCACACAAAATGCAAGCTGCCAACAAGCCCCTCAGAAGCAAATTCAGCTACTTTACCATCCTGCTCAGCAATAGAGACAGAAGCACATGTGCCATTTGACCCCTGTTCTGCTCTCACAAGGCTCTGGATGGCACCTACAAGGCCTTATTCACCCCTCTCCAGCCTGACATAGTGCATTTGCAACACTGCAGTTGGTGAAATTCATTCCTCAAGGTCCCCCAAGTCAAGCTGAAGGACTGCAAGGGTGGCTGTCAAGAGAGCTGAAGGTCTGGCACCTCAACAGGTCCATTGGGAGGACTTTCAAAGGCCAGCCTGCTTCTGAAGGGTTGAAGTGTGTATGGTACATACCTCAGCTACACGTCACATTTTTCTTAATACTGTTGGGGTTTTCATCCCTTACTGTCTTTTCACTTCTGTATTTCCTATCTTTTATTTTCCACTTACACAAATAAACAAGACATAGTATTAATACTAATTCATTTAGCAAAATTGTAGCCTTGGCAAAAAGGGCCATTTTCAAAGAGAACTGGCAGCAAAATAAACATGAGAGAAAATAAAAGGGGAGCGCTGCCTTTTTCCCTGAGCTGCCAAAGTTGTCTTTGATCTTACTGAAATTAAATTTTATTCACAAGAGGAAAAGAAAACTCAAATGCAAAGTGATATGGCCAAGTTTACCTAGAAACTGTGTATCTCTCAAGGAGAAAACCATATAGTTCAAAGTAGGAAAACTATTGTTCACACATCATGGTATTGAAGAGGAGCAATGTGAAGGAATGAGCAGCCCACACCAACCTCTCACTGCTCTTTGTTCTGCGTTTCTTCAATAAAAAATGAAATAGTTAGGTAACAGCCAAGAAAATCCTGGCTTGCACATCACCATATAAACAGAAAATTCCAGTAATGAAAATATAATCCTGCAATAAGAGAACAAATGGAGAAAATAAGAAAAAATATTTGCAATTCTGAGGAAGGAATGAGAATTAAATAATATTGAAACACCTTCCTTGCACCTGTTAAATCCTGTAGCAAAATCTTGTAGCAAAATCTTGTAGTATATACCTTTTTTCCACCTAAGAGACCAATATACATTAGATTGTTCTTATTGACATAATAATCCCTTTTTTCACACCCTCATAATATTCTGGAAAAAACAATTCACTTTGGGGACTAAAAATTCTTTAAATATGGTCCCAGCTGGAGACATTTCTGAAAATTTGAACAAGATACTGTCAAGTATTTCTGAATCGTGTGTAGATATCTGTCAAAACATATATTTCTTCAAGGGTTTTTTTATTTATTTTCCTCATTCACAACTTAAAACAAGACAATGTTTTTGAGCATAACATTTCTTTTCTGTGCCTATACACTTTGATGGGCAAATAAGTCAGCTCCTTGTAATTGATTTGAAAATTATTTTGTTATGTATAGCAGAATAGTATATTAAAAATATCCAGAACTAAGGATTGTTATGATTGCCCTATGAAGGCAGAAATTTTAAAAGTTTTCTGTGTCAAAAAGTGCACTTTTCTAGATGTTCCTCAATTCAGGGGGGCCACAGTGTAATATTGTTATTCATGCGTAAAGCAAAAGTTGGTAAAATAAGCAGAAAAACAATGGAACATCACATCTAATTTTTAGAATTGAAAAAAAATTATAACAATCTCAAAATCACTTTTCAAAAACACTGTCGTGTTCAAACATACACAGGCTTTCAGGCAATGTGAATATTGGAAAAAAGTATTCTGCTGGTAACAGTCACAAAGTGTCGTGACATGTTTTGAATACAGGCTCTGGTTGAAGTTATTGAAATAAAAGTTTCTTTAAGGACCTTATAAGCACTGAAGGTCCTTTCATTGCTGCAGAACTGGAAATGTTAGTGGCTACGAGCACGCATTGTACGTTTGCATCAAAATAACTTTTTTTCAATGATTGTGCCAAATTTGCATGGCCCGTGCTCAGTGGAGCATCCGCAGGCAGGTGGGTGGGTGGCTGAGACTCCCTACCCTCTGTGCCTGGTCTGTAAGGCTGTAGCACAGAGAAGAGGCAGCCTAGAGAGCCCTGACCCAAGGGGTCTCTCAGAAGAACCCCAAAATGCTCCTATTCCCAGTGAAATGCACCCATGATGCTGGTGCTGGAAGCCTGCTCTTACTGTAAATGCCCTGTGATTTTCAGTGACCACAAGTGATCAAGATCTTAGTTTTAAGTTTCATCCATAAGCTGGAACAGGTTCACCAAGATCTAAAAGAAATGCCAGAGAGGAGGGAGCGGGCCATGGATGTCTGGAAAAACTAGTCCTTAAAGAAGAAAAGAGTTGAAATTCCCCATGGACTGTCTGGCTTTGTGTTTTGAATGCTGTTCACTTAAATTGGTCTCCTGGTGTAGCCATATCTGCTATAATTGCAGCAGATTGCAGTTGCTGAAACATCTCCTATATGTGCACCCTTTCATTATGGCATATAAGCACAACATTTCCAGTAATTTAGAGGCAGCTAAAACCTTCTGTTCCTTGGAAGCTGCTTTCCCTGTAGTAGTTCATGCAGTATTAGTGTAGCAGTACAACTGGAGAGAAGTACGGTAGTTACTATGTTAGAAGTTGATGTCACTAGTTAGAAGCTTCCACTTGGCATTTAAAAAATCTCCAGCCTTTTAAAATGTGAAAAAGAAATACACAGAACTATAATCAAATTTCAATAATAATATAAAAAACCCCAGCACTGTGCTTTTGCCTCTTTCATTGAACTGTAGTGTCAATTTGACACTTTCTGTCTAGCTCACTGAAGACTTGTGATATATGTTATTTCTTAGCATCCTTGGAAGCAATGTCTTGGTTTTTTAAGTGTCTTTGCCATGGTATTCTTTCCTAACAACTTGAAAGATAGTATGACTTATGAGAAAAGAGGTCTAGAGCGAGCAGCTTGAAGCCATGAACTCATAGTGACCTAAGTGTCACTAATTTTTCCGATACTCAATGTTTTTCAAGAATCACCCTCTACTGGAAGTGTGTCTCATTAAAATGAGGTAAATTGCCAACTTTCATGGGTTTGGAAGAACACTTGAGAGTCTGATGTGACTGCAGAAACCTTTAGGCAATTAAAAAATTAAAAAAAAAAATATTTTGCTTCTCATGAAATCCTAAAGCAATCCCATGATTTCGTAGGATATGCTTCATGAGTTTTGATCTCAAGCAGCTGGCGGTACTGTACTCCTTCCCTAACTACAATGTGGCTTCTCTTTCTCCTTATTTAAATGCAATATTTTATGCTCCAATAAAGAGTCAGCCTTTGGAGTAATGCAATTACAAGAAAAAATGTTGGATCCCTCTCCCCATCACTGCAGGAAAAAAATCTTGAAAATATAAAGCCTAAAAATTAAGATACAAACCCAAAAAACCCAAACCAAACACCAAATCATGTACTGCCTTATTTTTTTATTATTATTTTTTAATATTTTTTGTGTTGTTTTAAGAATAGCTCAATACTTATGCTCTTGTGAAAAGCTAGCTTATGGTCTTCGGACTCATGACATGAGTATTACTGCTAGTTAGCACTCAAAAGAGAAATTACATTGTTCTTTTTCTTTTGCAGTGCCTTGAAAATGGAGAGCACTATTGGCCAACAGTGCCCCACATTGTTTATACTTTTATATCCCTTTATTATTTGTACTACTGTAGAATCAGGGAGCCAACAGTAATCACAAATCCATTCCATAAGTGACTACACACAGCACAAGTAAGCCTCTTCACTAAAGATGCCACAGTCTAAACAGATTTCTGTGATTAACTTGTTCAATTAGGGGGATTTTTGTTTCACTTATCTTTGGTAGTGCAGAGGTGCTAATTATGTTTAATCCAAAGGTAGCCCAGGAGACCCAGACGGGGTATGATTTCAGGCAGGCAAAGGGAGGTAGCACTCATCTTTCACTGGAAGAGGCTCTCAGGGTGGCTGAGCTCTTGTTCCAGGTGGAGCTGTCAACAAGTAGGGAAAACAGAGGGTTTCTGCTGATTGCAGGGGTGCAGCAAAGCACTGCAGCATTTACAGGTGCTTTATATATTCTCTGGCTTTGCTTTTTGCCATCATTCAGTGGTTAGATATACATATATACAGCATTATCCAGAATATAGCCAAGATATGATGGCATACACCCGGTATTGAGGCACTACCTTAGGCTTCCTATAGCCTATAGGCACTACCTATAGGTTTCTCTCTTGATTTGGACAGGGCATTTGTGACAGCACAAAGATAGCATATAACCTTTGTGTCCTAAGCAGAATAGTTGTGCCCCCTGATCTCCTCTATCTAATAATAAATATAATTCAGGAAATGTAGATAACAGGAAAATAAAAAATACACCCATTAAATACTAACCAGAATAAGAACCAGCAGTGTAATAACGTTATTGATTTCCAGTCTGATCCTAATTAGGTTTTGCAAGACCTTGCAGCTGCCAGCCATTCACAGACTTCTCAAAGCAGTTCCAAGCTGTGTCCAGCTGAAGAGCTAAAAACCAGAGAGCTGTTAACACAGGAGCTGCTGGTGGGGATAGTCATCTGCTCAGCACGGAAGATATTTATTTATAGAAAAGCCTTTGAACCAGACCACTACATTTTAACATAGTAATGACCAGTTATGCTGAATTCAAAGAGCAGTAGGGTGTAACACAGCCATGCATTATATACCCTATTGTAAATGGTCTCAGAGGGAAAGCTTGTAATTTAGGGAGGTTTGAACGGCAAAACCTGGGTCATTGTAACAGATACTTTTTCTTAGTTATTTTTATGGAGAGCATGAGAAAGAAAAACTGTCCTGAAGAAGTCAGACAGTGTGTGTTTTCATTCAACCTTAGTTAGCTATGAAACCTCCCGGAGCTCCATCCCGCTTCACCAAATATTTGTTTTAAGATTAATTGTTCACACAGGAACTAAACAGCAACTTGCTGAATGCAAAGCTTTTAAGTGAGTTTTCTGTTCCTCCTCAGGATATTTTTCTCATGTGTTGCTGGCTCTTTTGTATGTTCTGTCACCTTCAGGAAGCAGGATTCAACCAGAACCAAGGAAATGGCTTTTCTGTTTGTTTGTTTGTTTTTAAAGTTTATCCACATATGAGGTGGTTTTAGGTTTAATATTACAGGAGAGCCTCAGGGCTCCTTCAGAGGTCCTTGTTGTGTTAGATCACTTCATTGGAAGGACTTGACAGGCAACATACCCCAGATTACAGCCCAGAGAGAAAAAATTGGCCAGTGCCATTCCCATGGTGCAGCAGCACCTCAGGTAGGTGCCTGAATCACGTTGCAATCTACAGGCAAGGGAAGAAAAAATTGTGAGAAGGGAAGCAGAGGCTCAGGCAAAGAAATCTTGACTTCCTAGAAGTCAATAATCCAGCCTGGTTTCCACAGAGACAGATTTTTGACCAGGGAGGAGTGTGGTAAAGGTGAAGAGCAGGGAGGAAAGCTTGTCCTTGCTCCTTGTACAGCTCCCACTTTTGTCAAACAGCTCTTTCAAATGTGAACTGCACCTTAAATCCAAGCTCCTTGAAGCATATAGTTAGTTTAGAGGAGGATATCCTTCTTTGGCTTTTCTGGCCAGATGGAGATGTTCTCCATCTCATTCTAACCTTTGTACCTGCACCTTTTGTTTCCTGAAGCAGTTAATTTTTCACTCCCTCTCTTCTCTATGGAGAGGATATGTATCTCAGTCACTTCTCATTGTTTTGCCCAAGGCTGTAAATACATACACCTCTGTGACTACTGTCATCAGTTGCTGCCCAAGGGGTGTGCTGTGAGTGGAGCTTTGGTGTATGGTTTTAGCAGCATTAGAGAAAATGTTCCATCACAAACATTAGAGTTAAAAAGTGAGAGAAACAACCAATTGAAGCCAAATATGCAAAAAAGAAGAATAAACCATCAATTCAATTTTGCAAAAATATGCAAAAATGAAGATTTCAGTAATGCCAAAGAGTGTTTCCAGGTTATTATTGCCAATTAGGAAATTAAATATGAACACATGTAGTATAACACTGCTTCCTTGTAACTAAAAATTAATTATTTTCAAATGAATCTATCTCCTTATCTCCACCTGACCACTATTAATGATGTTTTACCCAGAATAGGTCCAAATTTTATCAGCATGATTGGTCTCAGCTCTCTCATCCTAATTTCATGTTGATAAAGAATAATCAGAACTATGAACTGGAGTTCTAATGGGAGAAGAACATGATTTTTGTCTACTTTTCATGGATCATGAAACAAATTAGAAAAATAAAAGGAAATATTGACTCAACTACTCCTTTCATTTACACTTCTGTTTTGTAAAACAATTCTTCACAGCACTTGTTCTCTTACTTCCAACAAACACTTGAGTTCCATTCAAACATTCAAAATCAGCATTAAAGTATTAGTTTATCACTTCAACCTCAAAATATTGAGAAAAATAACATGCATTTAAATGGTGCAGAACATGCCGTTGGCATCTTTTATAGTTCAAATCAACTTTTGTGGTATCAAATCAAGCAGTTACTTATGGAATACTTGAAAATTTTAATCTTCTTTTTCTTTTCTTTTTTGTCTGCCCTTTTTCTTCTGAGAGGAATGCAAATCTATAGAACTACATGGAATATCTATCAGCAGAACCATACACTGAAGAACCCAGTAAAGTTACTTACTTATGACACTAGTTGAAAGGGAAAGCGTCTTCAGTGTTTTAAAGTAAAATCAGTATAAGGCACATGCTGTGATGAGTCTGACTATCATTTACTGTAAATCACTCCATTCTTCCACAAAACAACCTACCTGGAAGTGAATATTAGCATTAAATGAGAATTAAGCTCTCTACTATTGAAACAGAAGCCAAAATTCACTAAACAAACAGAATCCAGATGACATTCAATACATAGGACACTGTTTTGGATAACAACCAGAAAGTGATAATTAACTACTCTTCCTAGAATGCCTAGAACCCCTGCTGTGTAGCATACTGGTATTAGTATTGTCTTTTGTGGTAAAAAGGCTATTTAGATCTAGTAATTGAGTTAAAAGAACAAACCATCAATTCAATTTTACATTCACTAACACCAGCTAAATGAAAAACATGACACAACATGGCTATAACTTACAGTGCAGTTTTAGAGTGGAAAAGGATAAGCAAACTCTGTCAGTCGGCATCTCTGTGGGGTCTACTGTGAGAGTACGGGTTCTGATGTGAAACACATCTTCATGACTGAAATCCAGAGTATGAGGTCTGCTGCTGCTTTGATTTGGTTTAGATCTTGTTTAAATCTACTTTTTTAGGCTCTAAATGAGTAATAGTACCATCATGCAGTAATGTCAGCTTTTCTACATTCACATGGAAAGTACGGTTGAGTTTGTGCTCAGCATGAGTTAAAGATCTTTGCAAATGCAGACTCTGGCTGAGTTTCAGATGCAGATCTCTGCTAATATCTCCCCTATCTCAGCAGTCCAATTTAACAATACATTAAATTCTCCACTCACACTGTTCTAGTACAAACAATTAAATTTGCACTAACAGTCATTTAGCAACACTTTGTTGCACCTAATCTCATGTTAATATTGATATTGCATAAATACATTAAACGGTCAGAAAGAAAATGCTAACAATCAGTGCCCTGTAGATGATAATACCAGCTATTAACAAGAAAACTTCAAAATACATTTTTCTCCTACAGCCTTCTGGCATTAAACTCCTTCCACCCCTCCTTGTCCCCTTCACCCCTCACAAAAAAAAAAAAAA
>VXBX01002668.1:386737-442111 GCA_013400415.1 Scytalopus superciliaris | reverse complement strand
AAAAAAAAAAAAAAAGCAAACTATGTCTTTGAGGTTGGGGCTGGATTAAGGTAAGGGTGTAGCACCAATAGCAACACTCAGTGGGAGTAGCTAACTGAACCACTGGTTTCAACATGTGATTTCTGCGTCAGAGTCCTTCTTTTGCTCAGGGTACATAATTTTATGTAAGTTTTGGCTGTGCTCAGGAGAGAAAACTGTAGACTTCTACAGGTCTCAGACCGTACCACAACAGTGCTCTATGTAGTGCACATCTCCAAAAGGAACTAACACCAGAAGCCCAACCTTCTGGGAATTTGTCTGAGGCAATACAATTTGCTTCAGTAACCCCAGCATCTGATGAGATGGCTTGTGCTTGAAATGGAATATATATTTTGAGAGGTGTAGCATAATATAGGCTTAAGGCTACTTGATACTGTAACAACTGTTAATGGCATCTACTTAAAATACCATGTCTTATACCATGTTTGATTTTGTCAACATCTAGATTCCAGATTTGGTGCTCACAACTCCAAACTCAAAGAGCATTTTCCTACTGGACATATTTTCATTGTGTTGTTATAGACATACATACATTTATATATACTCATCAAGGTCAAATTCAATTTCATTTCTATATTCAACTCTAAAGAATTATGTGGGAACAGAATACCATTGTTTCAAATGGTTTTAACTTAAAAGCATAAGCTTTTCTCTGCCTTTTCATCACTCTTAAATTTTAAGTGTTTCAGGAATACCCAGGAGTATCTGCTTCACAGTGGAGGAGTATCCTTTCACAAAAAAAGGCTGGGGGTAGATGGGAGGAAAGCAAACAGAATAAATCAGGTGATTTGGAAAATCCACACATTTTCTTGACCAGGCCCTCAACATTTTTAGATGCTTTTACAATTCATTGCAGCTAATCTGATTCGCGGTCAGGTGTAGATGATATCTGAGAGCTCTGATTCCCAGAGTGCAAAATCCAGCATTCATTGCTTCAAAGTACTCCTTTACTAGGGCTCCCAGTCCCACTAATACACAGAAGCATAAAGTATCACAAAATACAGGGCCTTTAACCATGAAGTAAAATTAAAAGACAAATGTTGGACGTTGGGGGAGGCCGTTTTTATTGTGAGTTGTTTTTTGGGGGGTTTTTTAAAGCTCTCTTATAAATCATATTCAAGTAACACTGGAAAATCTTAAGCTGATCTATCCTGCAAGCTACGAAAATTCCAGACACTTCATTGAGGGGAGACTATAAAGACATTGTTAATTCTCCAGTGAGCCTTGTTATTCTGTAACAAGCTGATTAGTCATCTGGCAGCCACTGGGTTTGATCTAATCATGCGCAGAATGCAACCGGCAGAAGAGCCAAAACACGTATCCTGTGCATGGCAGTCTCTCAAGTCTGAAAGTTAGTTCCAAAAATAACAAGAAAAGAAAAGAAAATTAGGCTTACTTAGTACCAACACGAAGATGAAGGTGGGAGGGAAAGGGTAGGCAGAGGGGAGAGGAAGGATGGCTGAAGATTCATTGCACAGGATTTTTGCACATATTTTACTCTCACTGTTTAGTCAATGCTCAGCCTTTATGGGTCCTGATGGGAAGGTGGATGCCACGAAGAAGCAGCTGCCTGAGTGTTTACCAAGAGGACAGCTCTCAGATGAGCCAATTCTGCCAAGAAAATTCAAGTTAAGACCTCAAAGTGGGAGCCAGGGAAGAACAGTGCAGTGCAGTAGCTATATATGGAGAATCAGGCATGGGAACAGGGCATTCCACTGCACTACATATGCTTCACTGCTTTCCTGACAGCTAAAAATAGGATGTCATGCATGGGCATCAGAAGAGCAAGGTTTATTAAGAGGGAGAAAAATAATCTTTTTTTTTCCTAGTTATCTTTCTCTACTTGACTGCATTAAATGCTAGCTAAAATTGCGGTTCAAAGACCATTTAAAAAATATGGATTTTTTTTCCTATTATATTTCATGAAGTTCATCCATAAATTTTCTGTAAGTCCATGTGACACTATTTTTATATTATATCCTAGTTGATTCCAATATCTCAATTTTTAACAGCTTAAAAAATACTCTAAAATGCCAAATTGTATTAATAACAACATATCAAGTCCTACAATCAGGTCTTAAGTCTAATCTCCAGATTCAAAATATACTGTTACCCAGAAAACCATTTCTTGGGAAAGAGGAGATTTGGTTTGGATCAGATTTAGTGGGAACTGGCTACAAACAAAACAAAAAACTTCAAAATTTATTTGAAAAAATCCACTATGTAGGAACTAAATATATCCAGGAAATTATATAATACTTTCCCCAAAAAGAGCATAAAATATTTTCACCAAAAGTAGCATAACAATTTAGTATAATCTGATCAAATAAATCTGCCATTTCTGAATCACTTCTAGAGCAAGGTGTGAGAGACATTATTATTATTATTATTTTAGACTTTGAAACAAATATATACTATTCATGAAGAGTACACAATAAATATTATACTTGTTGCAGGATGAACTAGAAAAAGGATGTTTTGAGGAAAAGTATTTCAGCAGTACTGTGTCACTGCTGCAGTAAGAAAGAACTGCTGCTTGCAATTATTTACTTTGTCTTTATGACCATCTAATCATGTATGTTTAGCTTTCTAGCAACCCTTTTTTACCACCAATATGGGTGCACATGGCCAAACATGGCTTGTCTCAAGGATCCTTGGAAGACTAATGCAATTTGTTCCGATGCTAATTCAAGCTGATAAAAAGCTGGTAATTCACTAATAAGTGACTCTCATGACTGGCCCAGCTGAAGCCTGGTATGAGCAAGTGCCAGAGTTTTGAAAATTCAAGGATGAGATTCTGACAGAAAATAAACTGGTTAGTCCTTTTGTTCTCCAGACAGGAAAAACAAATGGATCATCAACATCACCTTTGGACAAATGCAGCCCAACTCAGCATGCTCCACTTAGTACATGTTGTGATTTGGACAGCCAAAACAGGTCTTATTCTGTGTCTGTAGGTTCTAGACATTTACAAAAATGCATATGTGAACATCATGGCAGCAAGTGACCCTATTGATGTCAGTAGTGCTGTATGCTGTAGCGAATTTTATGGAAGTGTGTGTAACCCCTAGCAGAAATTTGCTCAGGAATGGGATGGGGATTTTGCTACACACACATACCGCATCTAGCACAAATGTGCCCCGATCACCCACTGAGGCTATGAGGCTTCTTCCATATTCCATTTTCACACAGAAATGCTACTCCATAGGAGTAGCAGTATGCTTATGCATAAAGACATGACAGAAAGTCCTAAGCCCTGTCTAACAAAAATCACAGTGAAATTATTTAGGATTCCTTCTCACCATAATTAGTAAGAATTTCAGCATGAAAACTTGATTGAGGTGAAGAAAAAGGGAAGATGATCATATAAAACAACACTATTAAAAAATTAGGTGTACTCATCTAACTGTAGTGGCCATGACACTGATTAAAATTTTATCTCTAACTATGCTCTCACATTTCATGAGGAATTTTGAGTTATGATTAAAAAAAATCTGTAAAAAAGTCCTTTCATGTGGGAAAATACTGATAATTATATGCATTCTCAGTGAGCACCCAAAACATGCAGCAAACTGCTGGAAATACGATGTTTTTCTGCAAGCAGTTAGTTGCTAGCTCATCCATCTGGTTTTGCAAGCTAATGGTCCACATGATGCTCTCTCATAGCAGCTACAGCATTTTGTTGAATTATTTAGTGTCAGACATAGAGGAATAAATTTTCATACTTTTCTATTTAAAACCTGGAGTGCAGGAAAAGAAAGGGTACAACAGTTTGCCTGAGGATTAGACCAGCCATGGATATTTCTAAAACAAAGGTAGCTTCATATACATTTTGCACAAAAATGTAATCCTTTTTATTCCAGAAACGGAAAGTTTCTGTCAGTCAATCCATTTTACTGCTCATACTTATTGTATGTGATAGTTGCCCTCATGACA
Organism: Scytalopus superciliaris; assembly: GCA_013400415.1. Taxonomy (NCBI): domain Eukaryota; kingdom Metazoa; phylum Chordata; class Aves; order Passeriformes; family Rhinocryptidae; genus Scytalopus; species Scytalopus superciliaris. The sequence goes on along the minus strand of VXBX01002668.1, from coordinate 438,136 downwards.
TTTCATGCGTCAGATACAATTCTGCTTTTCTCATTTCTCATGTTCTCCTTGCCATTATAAAGTATAACGCCATCATTCAAGGCACAAGGAGTTGCTCATCATCCCTTAACTGACTCACACCCTCAGCTTCTGGATTTCAGGCACTTAAGGTCTCTCAGCTAATTACACAGTATTTTAAATTCATCTCTCTCATACAGACTTTCACATACACTGAAACCCAAAGAAAGACTTCAGCTGGTTTCACTAGGCTTTCAGTCAAATCCAAATTACTTTCAATATCAAACTAGCAGTACATCAGGAGATTCCTAATTAAATAAACCAGCTCCAAAAGCCACTGTGCTCCTGCATTAACATCCCAGATTAATCTCAGCTATTCATCATGCTGCAACTTTGTGCTTAGCACAAGCAACTAGCAATTACTGTATGAGAGTTGAAGTGTCAGAGCAGCCATACACCTGGCTTAGGATCCTAGGAAACCTCAGCAGCAGCCCATGAAGAAAAGCAGGACAGGTCACAACAAGAGTGTAACTGCATTGAGTCAGGTGAGGAAGCAGGCTCACTCAGTGCGCTGTTCTGGTGAAATACCTGGATAAACTAGGAATGCCCTGGTGTGACCTCCCTTTCTGCAAGTCTACCACGCTGCCTTATGTGATCACTACACTTATGTAACATATCCCGTGGTTGAAGGACGGGAGTGAGCTGGTAGATTTTTTTTCCCCTGGCTTTCTTTGGCTCTTCAGAACTATGTTATTGAACTTCTGAGAGATGGGAACAAATCTGTGGATACCACTATCCCTCTGCATTCCTCAGGTCTGCTTTCTAGGGGCAGGAGATGTACAGGTCCATGGGTCCCAGTAAAGCCCCTCCCAAGACAATTGACATTGCTTTTGAATATTAGAGACTTGCAAATATCTTCCTTATCTCTCTGATGCTTCAGTTTCCCAGTCTAAGCCCTCTCTCATGGCTATATAGTAGAGCTGATAAAGGGCTTTCACATCCAGAAATCTCAGTGCTAAAAACAATTCACAAAACTTCAGAATCATATTCAAGTACATCCCTGGAAGTGTTCAAAACCAGGTTGGATAGAACTCTGAGCAACTTGGTCTAGTGAAAAGATTTCCTGCCCATGACAGGGTGTTGTAACTAGATGATCTTTAAGGTCCCTTCCAAATCAAACCATTCTATGATTCTATATCACAAAATTGAGGAAGTGCATAAGAAAACAAGAATTAGTGGAGACAACTGAGCATTTCAAGCATCAGTACAAAATCACACTAAATCCTTAGTAATTAAAAATATTGATTAAATACTTGAATGATACCTACAGCTTGCATGAAGATGCAACACATCTAAATTTTCCACAAGAACGCCAACCCAATTTGTTCTTCCAACTTGCTCTATAAAGAGCAGTGATGTGCAGATGTCCTGAGGAAAGAAGACCAAACAACTCCTTTGTTGCATTGCCATGGAAATGCAAATACAAACAGAGCACCTCCAGCTTCCACAGGCTCCAGTGGTTCACAGATCAAAGGCACTACAGAGCACAAGATGTAAGAGACCCAGAGGCTCAGGTAACAACACAATTCAGTTGTTGCCCCCTTTCTGAATTGTTTATGTGAGATTCAGCATGATCTTGCTGTAATGCTGTCATTGTTTGCATTTGTGTGTGACTCTACCCTTCTCTGTTCCAGCTGGGAATAGAAGCAGGAATACTGCAATGCCATATGAAAGGCTGTGGGTTTTTTCGCCCTTTTTNTTTTTTCTCCCTTTTTTTTTTTTTTTTTTCTCTCATGTGAAATAGAAAATTCCAAAAACCTTTCAAGTGACCCTGGTTTTATAACGTTGTTAGCCTGGTTTTTGAATAACCAAGCAAGTCTTTCCTCCATTAATTCAAGTCTTTTGAGGGGCAGCCAATTGCTCACAACATTCAACCTTTAAGTTCTCTTCCCACTGTTTTTTCTTCTGATATAATGTTTGAGTGGAACCATTTCAGCCAGCTTCAGCAGACACCCTAGTGTCTCCTCCATACCTATATGCCATAGGGAGGAAACTTAACCAAGTGTTTTCGTGGAAAAGAGGTAAGCAGGTAAAAGTCATAATCCTACATAATAATTGGAATAGGATATGTTGTTTTAGTAAATCAGAATTGAAGGAAAACACTGCTTTGTTAAATGCCATCAGTGCAACTACATGCTGCCACTTTTTAGAGGCAAAAGTTCTAATCTGCCTTTAAATATTCTGTATCTATAGTTTTATTTTTGCAGAAGGAGGAGGAGCTGTAGTTGGAGTTTTATATGCCCTGCACATATGCAGCTTGTATCCCTTTTTTATACATTTTTTGCTATATATCAAACTACTGAGCCTGTTCAAGGTTCAGATGTATCAGATGCTTCAGACCGGTTGGACTCTCCCCCAGAACAACATTACTGGCGTTCACTGTGGAAATATTATAACATTATACATACAAAATCTCCCCCCAGACAGCTACAATTAGCAGTCTGTGCCCTTCAAAGAGGCTCTCTTGTGCTTGGCAACACCTTTTTTAAACAGGCAGTTTATCTTCTGATAAGAAACAGAAAGCCTTCATTTACAGTTGTTCAATGCTATTACAGCCTGTGCACGCAGTTTCCATAACAAGATAGGAAAAACAAGCCAAGTCTTCTACGTAGAATTTTTCTGATCTCCAGGATATAGGAACACACCTATGGTATCTTGGTGTATGAATCATTGGCTTGCTGATGTCATGCAGTTTGTGCTGTTAGGCTCAAGTCAGTGATAGAGAGAGTTCACTACAGGACAATAGCTTCTGGTACTCTGACGTATCACCTGTTTGCTACAAAGAGGTAACCAGGAAGAAAGTTATTCTAAAACATAAAAAATTATATTTAGAGACAGAAAAGAAAGATTCTATTTTCCATTTGTAATGTGATGCTGTTACACCTGTGACTGTAGTGCTGAGCATGGGATATCAAAAGCAGCACTGACCTTTGTCCCTCCATCTATCTCACTGCCACTGGGCTGCCCGAGCACCCTGCAAGCCTGTGAAGCTGTGACAACTACAGCATGCTGCAGGCAAGGAGAACTGCAGAAAGGGCTGCCAATTTTAGTCATTCCTCAAGGTCTTGGAAAGTGTTCTCAAATATGGCTCAGCAAACAAAGCAAAAATCACACTCCTGAACAGTTTGCAACATTTAAATGAGAGTCTCGTGTTTACTATCCAAACATGCAGCTGTGTGGGTGTTATCAGAATGTGCACTCACACATCCCAGACATCCTGACACACACATGAGGGGAAGGGAAAGTAGATTATTTCAAAAGAAAAAACATCAAGAAATTGGTGAGCCCTTGGACAAGTGAAAATGAGGCTTTGCATGGGTCCCCATCACAGGTGGGAATACACAGTGTTCCCATGGTGTGCAAGGACAACTGTGACTGCACTAAAGGAAGTAAGAATAAAAGCAACTGGCTACTACAGCGAAGAGGAATTGTTTGCCTACAAACCTATTGGACATCCTAGAACATCCATCAGCCAGCTATGCTCTATACACACACCATAACATACCTTTTCTGAGACCTAGGAAAATACAATGACAGTTCAGTGTCACAGCAATTTTTTTCCCCTTACATCCAGTGTTCCCTCTTAAACTCTCCACTAGAAGATCCAGGTCCTGCTCCCTGGGATTTCTGAAGGTCTCTTTTGCTTAAAACCCTTTTTCTCTCTTATCCTATGGAAAAAGCAACTCCAGCCACTCCCTTTTGGCTGGTGAGTCCATTCCTGTATCTTATAGGACCCCAGTTTTTTCTTCTTCAAATAACTCTTTTCTGGCTCTTTATTTGTACTTTCCCCTTCCAAAGAATTGCCACCACAATAAGCCCCCAAATTTCCATTTGCTCAATTCATTCTTTCTTTTGAAAAGAATACCAGCTGGAGTAGGAGCAGAGAAGGCTACTGAGATGTCTGAAAAGTGAAGAGTCAATCCAAGGGTAGAAGGCCATAGAAATTATTTTACCCATTTGCAGAAGGTTAGCTGGCATGATAAGGACTGCACTCTGATAGATATCTGCCAGAAGATAAACAGGAGAGTCACAGAAATAACCTCAGCTCATCTGCAACAACTGGGAATAAACTAGCTGTGAAAAACGTAATGTAAAGAATCAGATGTAAGTTTTTACCTTAAGGTTGATACTATATAGAAATAATAATAGCAGAAAATCAATTTGTTTTCAAGCTTGAGCCATTAATTAACAAGGCAAAAATGTGGTTATTGTGATAGCAGAAGAGAGACTGAAAATCCAGAAGGTCTCCTCTAGTTGTTTTACTTCATATTTATTGAACTATACTTGTAAACTTGAAAAGAACATCAGCAGGATATGGAGGGGAAAAAAAAAAGAATCACTCTAATGCAGTTTGTATTAATTAGGCAAATGTTTAAATACAGCCAGTTGGATCCATATGACTCCACTGGAAGCCAGTGTTGCTATCAGACCTGTGTGATCCTGAAATATCTCTTTGTTCCTTGTGGATGGCTTCTGGTTCTGCTAAGCAGTGTAACTCCAAGATGGGTCTCTGCTGGTGGTTATATTGGGCACCACTCTTCCCCTTTCAGCCCCTTCCACCACCAGTTCAGCATAACCTGAAGCTGCTGGCCACAGAGCTTCCCAGCAGGTGCAGTCACTCTTGAGGAACCACAGGGTGCCTGGTTCTTTTAAATTGCAGATGAATGCAGGGATTTGTTAATATTCATTTGTGACTGTGAACAAGAATCCTTAATAAAGTTGGCATAGATACCTGTATTCATTTTCACAGAATGATGGAATATGCTGAATTGGAAGGGACCCACAAGGATCATCGAGTCCAACCCTTAGCCCTGTGCAGGACCATTCCCAGGAGTCACACCATGTGCCTGAAAGTATCATCCAAATGCTTCTTGAACTCTGGCAGGGCTTGGTGCTGTGACCACTTCCCTGGGGAGCCTGTTCCAGTGTCCAGCCCCTCTCTGGGTGAAGAAACTTTTTTCAATATCCAGCCTAAATCTCCCCTGACACAACTTCAGGCCATTCCCTCAGGTCCTGTCACTGGTCACCACAGAGAAGAGATCAGTGCCTGCCTCTCCTCTTCCCCTCACAAGGAAGTTGTAACTGCAATGAGGTCTCCCCTTGGTCTCCTCTTCTTCAGGCTGAACAGATCAAGTGACCTCCACCACTCCTCATATCGCTTCTCCTCAAGGCCCTTCACCATCTTCATTGTCTTCCTTTGAATGCTCTCTAATAACTTAATAACTTTCTTATTATTGTGGTGCCCAAAACTTCACATAATATTCAAGGTGAGGCTGCACCAGCATAGAGTAGAGTGAGACAAAAATTTTGTTAGCAAAAGTGGCCAGAGCACTGCAAGGCTATGTGATTTTAAGAGCTTAAAACAGACTAGGACCACTGGCTTTCAAACATTGTAAGGAAAACGCATAATTTTACCCACACTCCATCTATTAACTCTTTCATTAACAATTTTCTTTGGTTAATGTGAAGTAGTCATTAATAAACATTTCAGAATTATAATCCTCAAACATAATCAGATAAATGGATATCTGAACATAGTCAAGAATCTTTCCAAGTCAACTAGAAAAGAAAATTTATCAGAACTGCTAGTGGCAACTTTCCAACAATTATTTAGCATACAGTTTTTACTCTAATGCCAGGATCCTGACTGAGATCACACACAAAGCCCAGGTCCCATAGTAATCTGCAAAACACACAACTAGTGAATGAAAAACCGTAGTAGAGTGCAATCCAGTAAAAAAATAACAGTAAAAAATATAAGGTATTCTTAGCACTAGTGGGTTATGCAGATTCTACAGTTAGGGGGACTTGGACAAAGATAATAGAAAATAGTCACCGAAATAACAAAACTACTGAAACTGGAACAGCTACAAAGCTTGGAACCATATGTCTTAGCAAAGCCTCAGAGAAGTTCTGTATCTATTCCTTGTCATATGAATAAGGCAAACAGGCATTCACCTGTATCAGGAAGTATCAGATGTAAATCTTGTTATGCAATTTCATCTTGGAATTTATTGCTCCAGGATGTCAGTGATGCCAAAAATCTAAATAAACTGAAATAGTAAATATCTTTTCAGAAAGAAAAAGAAATCCAGTGCTGCAGCAATTAATGTTAGTATTGCAAAAGTATAGGTATGAAATAATTTTTCATAGTTTATTCCAAACCACATTTCCTAGGGAACAAAGGATTTCCCATATAACAGATGGGGATTGTGAATTTTTTAATTATCAGTAGTTTATTTTCATTATCTGGTTCCAACCATCTTCAGAAAATACACAGAAAACTATTCTCTTATACTGGCAATCTCAATAGTAAAACTTTCCTAGAGAGTAGGAGCAGGCATCAGAGAAATATGTTAGCAGAAGAGATTAATAGTAGTTTTAAAGCTTATTAATTCTTCTTGCTCCACTGAAGGCAAGTAAATCCTTACTATGTGGTCTGCACTCTGCCTAGAAATATTGCTAAACTTTGGCTATCTTCCAGCATTATGGATTAATGAGGATATAACACAGCTAGCTAAGAGCATCTCCCTATTAACCTTGCAGGTTAACCAAGAAAGTCAATAAGTCAGACTTGATGGCATTACTTGGTGGACAGTAGGCCAGGCTGTTTGCCAGCCCTTACCCTCTAAGTGTATTTTAAAAGAGTAAGAAAAATAAGAGAAATGGCTGTCAGGTCAAAATGGATATAAACTGTAAGGACAGGTGGCTTTAATAAAATGACACTGAAGAACTTTCCCAAGAGATTGTCCAGAAGATGTGTATTTAAACCTATTCATTCCTTCTCTCCAATTTCAAAAGGTTATAAAGTAAGTTCTCAGGAGGCAGAACCGGTATGTTGACTGGCCATAGGTGTGCAGTGTCATCTGAGGTGCCATTTGAGCTGGTGGATATAACACAGGACCCATGGCAGGGAAGCAGGAACCCATCCAAAAAGGCAATCAGAGGCCAGGCAGGCTATTTGAGGGTATCTCATATGGCACCAGATGTGTGTGGGTGACTGAATCTGGACCTCAGGACACACTTTACCAGTTTCAGTGGAACAACATTAACTTATGATGTCTGAAAGGGTAACTGAAAGCATGACCCAAAACTATAGTGCAGCATAATTAAAACTTCCCTGTGACCCAAATTTTATAATTAAAAGCAGGTAGGGGAATATGAACAGCAGTCTCATATGTTTTGCTAATGCTATTCAGGGATAACACTTTAAAACTCTAGCCTTGGTTCTGAGTGAATATGACATGCTGGTTATCAGCATAGGGCACTTTCAGCTCTCTGAAGTCTTACAGAGAGGGAGAGGCAAATCAAGAATTAAAGATCACATTATTAGCCTTAGGGAACCTCTATAAAAGAAACTTGCATGAATTTATTGACAAGTGATACATAATTCTAAAAATCCTGATTTAAACTAAATGATCCTCTTACACTGTGGTTTGTTAAAGTACAGTGCAATCAGTCAATGCTGTTGTGTACAAAGAAGATTTCTTTTTTGTGTACATGTTTTTTAATGGTCACCTTAATATCTACTAAATTTATGACCAGAATTGCTGTTTTATCCAGGAAGGCACAGGCAGTGTGCAACTGTGCTAATATACACCTTAAAATTCAGTGCCTTTCATCTAGGAAAATATACTACAACCTTCCACTGACAGGATTTTGCATATTCTTTTACTCAAATGACCAGAATTGAAATCACAATGCATAGAAGTCAAAGTGATACTAAACTCTAGCTTAGAGTTGAATAATTTCATGCAGAACACCTCTCTCTGTATCATGTAGTTTTTGTGGGTTAGTAGTCATATTCCCATCTCCTCATTATAAAAGATACTTGTTTGTTGCTGCTATGAGAAAGAACAGTACAAACAAGGAATTGAACACCCAGGATAAATAATAAACCAACTACACAAAGCACTGCAGCATCATGAAGCAAAAGCAAGAGAGAAAAAGAAGTGGAAATATGTATTCATTGCTGTTTCATAAGTGTGTGTTGTTAATTGTAATGGAGGAAGGCAAACTTTTCTGACAGAATTGAAGACTATTTTTGGAAAGGAAAATATCTCACAAGCACGAGATAAGGAATTCCAACAGTGCAGATCAGGAAGGTCTTCAACATGAGGTTTCTTCCTGTAAAGTAAGATTTAATTTTAGTTGTTTCTTAGAAGTCACATTAGTTCCCTGATCCCTACCAAGGTACAGGAAACTGTTGTATAAAAACAGATAGATAGATAGATAGATAGATAGATAGATAGATAGATACACAGATACACAGATAGATACATAGATAGATACATAGATACATAGATAGATAACCAAAGGCACATTGTGTTTGTGTGTGTGCATGCACATGNAATATCTCACAAGCACGAGATAAGGAATTCCAACAGTGCAGATCAGGAAGGTCTTCAACATGAGGTTTCTTCCTGTAAAGTAAGATTTAATTTTAGTTGTTTCTTAGAAGTCACATTAGTTCCCTGATCCCTACCAAGGTACAGGAAACTGTTGTATAAAAACAGATAGATAGATAGATAGATAGATAGATAGATAGATACACAGATACACAGATAGATACATAGATAGATACATAGATACATAGATAGATAACCAAAGGCACATTGTGTTTGTGTGTGTGCATGCACATGTTGGCAGCAGTGAAGAAATCACGAGGTCTTCTAATGACAAAATGGAATAAAAGCCCATATAAGATACTGGTAATGTCATCCTCTGCAACTGTCCTGATAGTTTACCATTTTCCCCACTTGGCATCATAATTTGCTAAAGGAGAACATAAAGCTGTACAAATTCTACACATATGCAGGCAAGATGCAGAAGCAGCCAAGAACATAGTCCCTATCAATAAGTAAACTCTGAGCAGAAAAGCAGACTTCTCCTTGTTTTAAACCTTTCAACATGCTTATCTGGAAATGGACTTTCTTCCCAACCTATTTTCTAGTCTCCCCCTTCCTCCCCACCCAGGAGCTGGAAGAGTCTTGCTGATTCCTGGGTACTGCTTTTTCTTGTTCAGTGCCTACTAAGCTGATGTCCCATCGAAATGCAAGCCAGCTGCACAGCAAGGAAACGAAAAAGGCCTAATTAACCTAACTGCATGGGGAACATAACAAAGCATCTTTAATAGGCCACCTATGGGTCTCTGCTGTCTCTCCTCTCAGGCAAGGGTGAGTTTGCTTGCCTTCACTAGTTCAATAGCCACTGTATAGCTACACTGTTCTCTTGAGAGCAGGGAAGGAGGGCACCACCCAAGAGGACGGTGGCCCTGTACCAAGCAGCATAAATAACTTCCTTCTTTGACTTCTGTTGTTTCTAATAGAAGAGGTCAAAATGTACTTTTTTTTCCTTTATTTTCCCCATGAAATTTTGCCTAGATGTAAGGATGCAGGAGTAACAGGTTGGGGCTCTCTGCTCTGAGCAGACAGAGCAATGCCGGAGAAGCTCAAAGCTTGCTGAAAATATGCAGCTTAGCTCTATAACTTCTGACCATAACTTAGCAGCAACACACCTGATGGCAACCCCTTGATAGAACTGGACATTCTAAGCATAAGCGAATCCACTTTGGGGTTTCAGAAACATCAGGAGAAACTTTGAGCTCAGGTTTGTTCTTACAAAGGTAGTCAGACTCACCAATCACAGTGTCATTACCAAAAAGCTAGATAGGCCCAGAGCCAATTTACCTCATGCTAGAAGAATAAATCTCACTTGGATACAGTGAAGCTATATAGCATTTTCCTTGTCACAAGAGCATGTATTCACAAAACTTAAATGTTAATCACTTGGATACTAATAACTGAAAGTATGCTTGGAACTTGGGAATGGTTAAGCATACATCCAACAAGAAGTGGTCCAACATCCTACAAGAATCCTTCCCTTGCCAAACACAGGCACAGGACTGGGATTAAAGACTCAAGATTTCCAGCACCACTTTTGAAATGGCCTCTACACCGCATCTTGAACAAATCCCACGTCCACTGACTTGCTTCTTTCGCTTGAAGTGAGCAAATGTACCCCAAGCCTCACAGAGTTTTAAGGAGAATTATTTATGCATCTCTGTAGCAGTGTTTTGCAGTGCTGGTATAAGAGTCAAGAAAGAGATTTAAATAAAGCTGTTGTGGTTTAGGACTAGTATTCCCCAATTTAGTGTTTCCACTGAAGAACTCCAAAGCATGAGCCACTTGCCCGCCCACTCCCCGCTTGCCTTTGCTTCCCCCTACCCCTGCAGCAGGATGGAGAGGAGAATTGGAGGCACAAAGGGTAAAGATCATGGGCTGAGATAAGAACAATTTACTGGAAACAGCAATGGAATAAGAACCAACGGTAACACGTACAATATCAGTAACAGAGGGAATCAGCATTATCTGACCATTCACTTCATGCCACACTTATTCAACTGGAAGGGACCCCTTCCCCCACTCCAGAAAATGACAAGAGGAGGTATAGCATAACCTCCAGGTCCTAGCCATGCCCCTTCCCACCTGCCCACCTGCCCCAGCTGCTGCAAAAATTAACTATGTCCTGGCCAGAACCAAGATAAATCTTTATGTAAACATGTAACATGCACCCAGGAGAGAAAGGATAGGAAAACCAGCTCACTCTCTCTCAAAGTGAAACTGGCCCTCTTCACCTCAACACATCTGGGTAATAAAAGAGTTGATTCCACCTCCCAGTCAGCACAATTATGTAGTATAGCTGTCCTTTAGTCAATGTGGTTTTAGATTACCCTCTCTAGTTGGCAATATTGTTACATTTATCTTTCCACTTATCAACCAAATATCTAAACTTCAAACAATATATCCTTTCTGGTTGAGTAAGAAAATAAACAGCATAATTCTATCAAGGCAATTAAGCAAACATTGCACAATATCACCACCTGAGGCTGTAAGTCTACAGATATGTGGTATTATCCCAGCTAACCTGAAACTTGCAATAGTTAGGAAATAAAACAAAAGTGACTCCTGAGCTGTAGATCAGAACAGGCAAGAAGAAGCACTAAATGTGCAAAAAAGACAGATGCTGACTGTGGATGTTATGGTCCGTGTCAATGATAGATGGAAAAGGTTGGGAGAGGATACACACACAGGCAGGGAGCACATGTCATTGCTGCCAAGTCTTCCTGTGATTCTGGCAAGGGCTACTTTAGGGTTAGGTTTTCTGGTTTAAAAAATTGCCCAGCGAGCAATACCCATTTGTCTTTTGACCTTCCTATGCTCCACTTTTCTGCAGGCAAAAATTTTGAGCCTTGAACAAAAAAGGAAGCAAATTATATGTTATTGTAGTTTTGAAGCAAAATGTTTAGGAAGATTATTGAGGGAAGTAACTCAGTTTTACATCAGTCAGAGCTAGGCTGTCATAAAGCACTGAGAAACAGATGAAGTAAAAGAGTGGTGAGATTACAGAAAAGGCAAGATGAAAGATGAAGAACATTTTCATATATGGAAGGACAGTAGAAAAGGGTGCTTATTCATCAGATGAAGAGAATGCAGATGTTCTCTTGACAAGAACTGAGGTCATATAGGATAAGCAGGTGGTAATTCTCAGCCCAAAGGAGTGCTGTACACCCCTGAGAGTCAAGTATTTACTAAGGCTGAATTTCTACTTGGCGAGACAAAAAAACAAAACAAAACAAAGTAACAACAACAAAAAAAAAACAAACAAAAAAACCCCCCAGGCTTGACTATATTAGCCAGCATATAGAAAGTGAAAGATATCTAGAATTTGCATACATTTACAGAAACCTAGATGATTCCTTAATGAAATAAAAATATCAAGGGCCTCTAATTTTTCTTTTTTGTTCATTTCTCATTCTTTGCATACCCCTACATTCTATTTTTCAGTTTTGCTGAGTTTCATTTTGAATGCAATAGAGTGAAGGGTTTGCAATTCATTTCTATTAAATGTCTTATGATCTCCTTGGAACAGTCTTACTCTAGGTCAGCCAGCCTAAATATTCCCCTGCTTTACATTTGTCCTTGCCAACAGAACAGGTCAAAACTGAATGATTTTTCTTCTCTTCATTTCCCCATATTGAAATTCTGAAAATATTCAGGCAGTTCCAGTTCCTAATTATCTCCTTTTATCTCCTTGTATTAGTCATCTGTGACTCCTTGGAATCCATTTACTTCAAATGCCACAAGTAATTAGGACTCCCTATAGAGTTATTTACCTGTGATTTTTGTCATTTTTACTAAACCATGGTCATTAAAACTACATTGGTCTCTCCAGGTTTCCTGCAAATTTTCTTGCTAAAGGTATGCCTAGAAGAAGCATTCCATGAACAATTGAGTGGGAGCTGGAATAATATCACCTTACTTTTCTAGGTCCCATTCAGTTCCCCAAGTACTTATCAAAAAGACACATGCAGTGTATCTCTCAGGGGTGCCTCTCGACATTCGTCTCCATCACATCTTCTTGGGTGGTGCCCTTCAGCTCTCGAGCAATGGAAATTTAGACCAGAATAATTTGCTTGGGATAATTTAGCACAGTTGTAGACAAAGCCTTTTCAGCAGGCTTCATGTCAAAGTGGTGATAGTTTTACATTTACACTTATGGTGCAGCAGCTCAGAGCATGTTCTTTCTTCTCCAAAAATTTAGACCTGCATGGGTGCCAGGCTCCAGTCCCTTGGAAGGATGGATGTAGCTCTACCTCCCCAGCAGCTGTCAGCTCCTTGCAACAGGACTTACCCCCACATTTCCAGGTGTACGTGGGGTGTGACAACATAACTGTCTCCTCGATATGTCCAAGTAATGAGCTTATCATCTTCAGGCATCCTTGTGGGCTCCTCCTATGCCCTTCTGCCACCACTGCCAGCTCCCCAGCCAGATCCCAGTCCATGCTACCTTTCCTGAAAGGTGCTCGCTGCTTTCTGCCAATCTGGGAATTTTTTCTTCACATTTTTTAATCAGTCTGGATAAGCATTGTCGGTGTAAGGTTGCTGCTGGTCACAAACTCTAAAACTTTTAACGTGTACCAAATGTTCCTGCAGTATGGCTGGCTCTCTCCACATTAGCATAAAAAATACACACTGCAAACCCATCCAACTGCTTTTAACATCAAAAGAGAGTTTTCCACTGAATTTTATAAGAGCTGAATCAAGGCCTTGTGACCCTGTTACAGTGAAGTATTTACACACATGCCAGACTCTAAGTATGTGAAGAAGCCCCATGAATTCAATAGGCTTCTCAGACGCTTAAACACTTCAGTCAAGGTCTTTTTTTTTTTTTAGGTTGCTGTAACAGGACCCCTGTTATATAAAATAAAATCCATGTGAGAATTCTCTTCATTCCTATGAAAGGAGGAATAGGTCTTTACATTAACATAGATGCATACATGTAATGTGCCTGTTTACATACATATGCACATGCATTTACCTACATACATTAACATCTCTTCTGCTCTTCATTTTCCTGAAAGTAAAGCTTCTATCTCATTCATAAAAGTAACTGCAAATTCTGATGTTTGAGTCCATATTCTTTAGAGTGGAAAAACCTTCCTTTTAAATGCCCTTGTCCCAGTGCTGATGGCTCTCCAACCTGGGATATTCTCACACAATAGACAAATCAAAAGTTTGAACCTAAGAGGTAGAAATATTGGCCTTAAAGAAAAACAAAAAGAGAGACAGTTGGGCAACATACTGAAGGATTTACCTCAGAGACCATCAAAAGGAAGAATCATTTCCTTTCCTCCTTTAGGGCAATGTTTATTTAGATTAAAATGTAAAAGCTGCAGTGGAAATAAACATCCTCTGTTGTCTATAGAAACTTCAAATAGACCTTCTCCTTATAATGGCNAAGCTTCAGCCTAAAAATTCCGTACTGGAATTGAGTGAATTCATGCATATATATGCTGAGCAGCTGCAATCACATGTGACTCAGAAAGGGGCAATGCAGCATTTCAACTGCAAAGTCTCCAAAAATTCAAGGAGAACAATGAAACTTTACCTTGGGGTAAGGGCTGGCAGATTAATACCGGAAGAAACAGAAACAGTATGTTCCCAGTTCTTCTGTCTCTGATGGAAAAGACTGAATTCTTGCATTGATTTACTGAAGAACTGATTCCTCCAGATTCACTGTAAGTCACAGCAGTATAGAAACAGATGGGTAGGTAAATACAAGTTTCTGTTTAACTAGCAAGTTGTTTCAGCTCTATTTTTATTTGATTCTCCACAATTCATAAATAAAATTAAATCAATAACAGCTGTGAACATCACTGCCCTTCCTCTCCTCTTAAATACCCCATAACCTTCCATAACTTGCTTTATTGCTCTTGAGCCTCATGTTAGGCTATCTTAAAACTTCTAGCCCAACAGGAAATAATGTCTGGATTACAAACACTTGGGGTTTTTTATAGTGACAGGCAGGCAGGGAGAGGAGATAACACTCAGATTTAGGAGTATTAAAAGGATTATGATAACTGTTGGGCTTTGAGGGGTTTCTTTGGAATCTTTTTTCTCTGTCAAGTGCAAAACACCTGGCAAATCAGCCAGCCAGCAGAGACAAGCTCTGAAAATTTCAGATCAGCAGAGAAGAGCACCATTGTATCCTTCTATATCCTGTTAAAAACTCCTCAGGAGCTTACATCCCATGCAAGTGGTCTTTGGATAATGTCAATATCAAGAAAAGCAGCTGTGACTGGTGTCAGGACCTGAGGGTTTCATCAGTGGCAAAGCCACTTCTATACTCTCAGTGACTGGAGAGGTAATCACCAGAACAGTCCAAGAGCTAATCCAGTATTCCATCTGTGCTGTGCCATTTCTCATCTGGAACTAAAGAAGCACAAGGATATTTCCAGAAGGCTGATGGTAGAGGCAAAGGCTGGTAGGGAGAGACTGTTATGACTGGTGAGGTCTTCTAGTTCAGCTTAACAGGCACCTTGCATTACGGCACACTACTCACAGCTCTGCTGGGACTGCAACTTCTTAAGGGACAATTAAAATTCTTTTCTATTTTCTCCATTTAAAGTCTCTGAAATGAGAGGGCTGTGGTCAGTGCCCTGCGTGCCCTGCATGCCCTGGCTCCAGCAAGAGGATGTGTTTGATGGTGACAAGCTTTGGGGATAGAAGCTGAGGATTAAATAGAATAAAGAAAGTTAAATTTGTTGCAATTTCACTCATACCAACTGTTGGGAACAGTACCTATGGTGTAATGTCACTTCAACCATGTTTAGGTGCTGTCTAGGAAAGAGGTGATTGGGGCAGAGTCAGAAAGCAAATTCACAGCTAACAGATGACTTAGGATCTAGCTCTTGAGCTCATTCCTTGGCTCTTCCTGGACATACAAAGCTATTTTGCCTCTCTTCACTGAAGGAAAAAGCTATTTTCATTAGTGCTATTAGTTGCCATGCCTTTATATACCAGGCATTTATAGACCAAATTTAATTTATGGAAGAGACGCAGTAATGGACTGGATCTAAAATTTTATTTCTGGGTGATGTAAAACTTTACAATGATAATGATCCCATTTCTCCCCCAAATTTATTAATCTCTCCGTGAGAGATCACAGGGAGCCTTATATAAATCTATTTACACCCATAATTCCTTTTTCCTGTGTCACTACCTTCTCAGTTTTCACAGGAGAATCAGCAGCTACAAATCAGACCCATCCTACACAGTTGCATACATCCACCTCTGAATATGAACATGGAACTACACACACAAAGAAGCATGCAAGTCAATTTGAGTGTAAGCTTTATAGACAGCTTGAAGTGTGCAAGGTTCTCAGACCTATGTCTGAACCTTATGTAGCTGTGGTACATCAGACATGCATGCATGGGACATGAAGATCAAAGAGTGTTCACTAAGGAATCTTTAGATTATGCTCTCCACTGTAATTTCTAAGCAAGACAGTATCAACTGATGTATAAGCACAGGCAGTGTATACCAGGGTAAAGGCAAGCCCAGCACTGAGAGCAATTTAGAGCAACCTGCACTTCTTTGTCCTCAGCTTACTTGAAGCATAGACATGCTCAGTTACATTATGTGAGACTGAAGAAGTTGCTCTCCCGTCTTCAGTTCTCATCTCCCAGCTGAAAACCAGTATTTATGAAGCCTGCACTAGCCAGGCTTTGTGCACGTTAACATACCAAAGGTGGGTGTATTCCAGACATTTGTCTTGTCTTGACTGACTTCAGGATCCAGCGCTCTGTGTGTAACCCTGCAGACATATGCCTTTTCAGCTGCTTTTTCCAAACTCAAAAGTTACCATTGGTCCCTCCAGAAGCATTTAAGCTTTGTGCATTAGCGCCTTTCATATGCCCTAATAAAGGTGGAATAATTAATTACACTGATCTAATTTGTGTAAAGAAGCTCCCAAGTGCTCTTATTATCTGTGCAATTTCTGTTTATCTACTGATTTTCAGCATTTGCTTCAAAGAGACTCAGGGACTGTACAGTCCAGATCCATAACACATGATCCAGAAAATCTAGTCTATTTTCAGCAACTTTAAATCAGTTTATGCTGATTACTAGTGGTTAGTAAATGAAAGAAGTTAAAAGATGTTCTTTTCTGTGTCAAAATTTTTCATTTCACTTGATAATTGTTATGGACAAATGCTGTATTTAGCTATCCATATTCAGTGACATGTTAATCCTTGTTTTCTAGCTCTTTTTTTTTTTACCAAACACCTGCATAACAAAAAGAGATCACATCTCTAAAATGTTCCATTTTTGTTTGCCAGTTTGGAAAATCAAAAAAAAAAAAAACAACTTGAAGTCATGGACTTATTTCTTCTAAACAAAAGATTATCACAGAATTTCAAGATTATTTTTCATGCCCCTCTTCTTTCTTACTTGCATACTACCTCCCACACCCACCTCCTGGCAAGTGAACAAGCTGTGAGCAGCCAGTCCCCACTTCCGTGACTCAGTCTCAGAGCATTAAAGACTTAAGCTTGGCAGGTGTCCAGGATGAAGAAATATTAACAAATCTCCCACAAAGAGCACTCTAATCACAGCAAGTACTGAAGCCTTGAACATAATATTTCCTCCATATATAAGATTCCCAATTTGCTTAATGGCCTCTCAAACTTTGCAGTATGGTATTGTAAATGCCCTTTTGAAAACCCCGAGTCCTCCCCCAACACATAGCCAGCATGTACATTGCATAAAGAAAAAATGTAATTTAGTCTTAATTTTTGGCTTCTGCTGAGAAGTCTTCTTCCAAGTCATCATTTATTGGAAAATTAAAAGAAATGCCATGTTCAAGATATCTTTCAGAAAAGCCTCATCTTCTAATTCCCATTGCAACAACAGAGGTACATATTTCCATGAAACATTGTTGTTTATCTCTTTTTGGGTGACCTCACCAAAGGTTATTTGGAAGAAGTTGGAAATGCAGCCTGATTTATTGGTAGCTGGAGTCTAAATTTCACGCAAAAGTTCACATGGCAGATTTTATAACTACAGCTAAAGAGCCTCAATTCTGTAAGTTTTCAGTCACTTCCACAAGTCTGTGTTTAGTTGTCAGTCCCACACCACTCACTCAACCCTCCTGCATTCTTTTACAATAGGAGTTGATGCTGCTTCCAGATAGACACATTCAGAGCAAGGGTATTTACAAATCAATGCAATTGCACCTATTTTTGTTTATACCTAAGGGGTGTCAACAATATCTAACTAAATCCAATTGTACTGCATTATCTATATTTAAACTATGGTAAAACTGTAGTAAGTACTCTGGTTATTGCTTATATTAGGCCTGTAAATTCATCTCTGTGAATAATTACAATTTAGTTACTCGGGGAAAGGTATATTAGAGCAGTTCATTGGCATAGTTTTGTCTGCCACTTTACAGAACAAATGTATCTAAGTGCAGAACTGCATTAAACAATAATTTCAGAGGAATTTTTAACGGATTTTTTTTTCTCCAGAAGTTTCCTTGTCCACACTACTGGGACATTATTTGTTCTTTGAACATTGCTTCTTGGTAGAAATATATCATAGAGCTGCTATGTCAGCAAGTGTTAAGACAGAGAGAAAAATTTCAGTTACTTATGCACTATAAAATGTTCCAGTTATGGGTTTTTTCAGCTCTTATTTATATTAACTGAAGGTCCTTTCCACATTCCCCAGCCCAAGTAAACACGTTCACTTCACAGCAATTCCATGCTATGCCTGACATTCTGCAGTCCCAGGTTCTTTAACTTATATTGTTCTTCACATTTCTACAATTTTCTCATGGGTTTTCTTGTACCATTTTTTTACATCAGTAAAAAAAAATGCCTTTTTAAATTTTTACCGTTTTTTTAAGCATGGAAAAATTAGTGTCTAGAACACTTCATGCAGACAGCTCCCTGGAATCTGGCACAGTCATTAAAAAAGGATACAATGCACAACTCAGTAAATGTGGAAATAAAAAGTTTTGGTGAGTCTTGAGTCATCAGTCACAAAATTAATGAATGAGATGTCCAAATCCCACGATTCCCAAGTTCAAAACTGATGAGCAAATCCTTCCTTTAAATGGTTCTGACTGGTTGTCAGTGGCCAATTTTCCACATCCTAGACAACAGACACAACTTCAAGACACAAATAACCCTCTTGGTATAATTGGCATACATGCTTCTAGTGGGGGAATAACATTTCACCATGACCACAGAGGAAGAGGTTTNGTTTTTTCAAACCTATTCTCCAGTTTAAATTTAAATATGTTTTGATAAACACATGCTCTTAGGGAGCAGGGCATGGGACTGGAGAAGATGAAAGAACAATTAATGAGCTGAGTAAAACTAAACCCCTTGGTTATACTAATTAAAGAACGATAGTGATCATCTCCCCCATCTAGTCTTAACAGCAGTCTTTCATAAATTTTCCATTAAAATCAAATGAGAGTTTGAGCTTTTCCAGTTTAATGAAATTCTTTGCAGCTGCATGTCTCTCAGCCCAGTGTTAATATTAAGCATTTAGTGAATTTCTTTTAGAAGTTAATTCAATAGTGCTTGCCATTATATAGCTACTATCTCATTTTCATTTAATCACCAAGACATTATAATCTTCCAGAATGAGACTGTTTCAAAAACTAAAAAGGTTATTTTCTAAAGTTTAATAACACTCACTTGGCCAAGAGTATTAAATTCAGTGAATAGTCAATACTTTCTACATTGTACTTTCTACATTCTACATCCTGACATTAAGTAGCCAACTATTCATTTGCAAGACACCGTAATCTTCTCATTAAGCATCTTTTACTGTTTCATTTTGCCCTTTGAAAGTAACATAATTTATGAGCATCCAAGTATGATCTAGTCATAGCATTTAAAATAAAACATATTTCAAAATTGGTCAGATCATTCTTGAATTACATCTTCTGGAAATAATTTAATATGACTAGTACCATGAGGGGCTGGAAGATTAGAAAAACCTCACTGGTTGATTTAATACAATTTTAATGGCAGCTCTATTCATAAATGTTGCAGGATTGACTTTTGTCTTAAGCAGTTCTTTCCACCAATATCTGTGGGAATGGGGACTTAGGTTTCTTTTTATACCTTGGCTATATACACAGATTGAGAGATCCTTTTCTTTATCAAATAAGTTAACAGAGCACATGTAGAAGTATTAGATTTTTCAGTGTCATTTTTTTCTGTTAACCACCTTCATGGTCTCCCCAGTATAGTATTAGATTGTCACTCAGCCAAATGCAGCCCTTTAAAAGCAAGTGAATCTCATCTCAGTTATGCAAGGTGGATTTTGCTCTTATTTTGCAGCATCTCACTTTTGGAAATCTGGTTCCCTGTATGGAAAAATCGTAGACTAGTTCAGGGTGGTGGGGACTTGTGGAGGTCATCCAGTCACACCTCCAAACTGCCAAGGTCCTGCTACATGGTAGCTTTGACCAACAGCCTTTGAATCACCAGTGTGGTTTGTGAACTTTCTGAGCTTGAAGTCCCATTGCCTGGGTCATTGACGGGGAGTGCTAAGCAGTTGTAGCCTCAGGTATAACCCCTTAGGAAATTAACTAGTACTCAAGAACCAGCAGGATTTCAAATGATTAATCACAATCCCTTTGAGTTCAACAGTCCAACCAAGTTTCACCCACTTGTAGTCAACGTGTAGTACATATCTCACTATCTGAACTGCAAGATTTTTTTTTTACTTTACTGTTAACATCGATGAAAACAACACCCATTGCTTTCCCCTCCTCTCATCAAAGAACACAATTAGGTCAACCTGTCACATTTTTCCCTTGAAGAATCTGTGCTGGCTGTTCCCTCTCACCATCTTGTTCTTCGTGTGTCTGGATATGACTTCTGGAAGCATTTATTCCACAAGCTCCTAGAGACTGAGGTGAGGCCTGCAGTTCCCTGGGTTTTCCTTTTAGCCATTTTTATTTTGTTTTGTTTCTGAAGAAAAGTGGGACATGACTTTCTAATGTTAAAAAACTGCTCTGGCCTTTCAAAGAGGACAGTTATCTCCCTCTACACTCTCCATGGATTTGTATATGTCTAATTCCTTTATTTGGTCTTGAATGATCATTCTCTATTTTAGATTGCCCCTCTTTCCCATAAAGCTTGCCTTGCCTCCTGCAGCATATAAACCCCCACTATGTCACGGTCTTTGTAGAGAAGGCTGCCACTAGACTACCCCATTCCCAAGTAGTTAATCCCTGTTCATAAGCAGCATGTCCAGTTGAGTCCTTCCCCTTGCTGTTTCACCCAATGCTTGCATCAAAAAACAAAAATTTCCACAAAATTCCCTGGATAACTTTCCTTCCATACTTCTGCCCTTCCAGCAGGTTTCTTTATTGACTGAGGTATCTTTTGATACTCTGAAATCCACCTTCTCTTCCTGACTAGGTAGTCTGTAGCAGTTTCACATTGGAATGATCCTTTTTATTGTCCTCCCTTCTGATTTTCTCCCATAAGCTCAAATGGCCCTTTCTTTCTTCTGTTAAAGAGCTCCATACTTTTGACTTCTCCTTGCACAGGGTGCAACCCCACACTCATCTTCCCTGCCTGTTCCTCCTATCCAGCCAGTGCCCACTCACTGCAGCTTTCCAGTCATGAAAGCTGTGTCATTAGTATCTGTCATCTCAGAGATGTTGGATATATGAGACTGTGCACAGACTTCCAGATTCTCCCATTAGTTTCCCAAGCTAGGTGAGTTTATGTGCTTTACAACAGGTCCCCAGTTTCTCTGCCATCTCAAATATAGTATAAGAACTTTCCAGGTTGCCATGCCCCAGGTACACTTCCCCTCAATTGCCTTTTCCTTCACTTATTGAGGGCCAGTGTCCATCTTTTATTGAACGACCTTCCAAGCTATCCTTGCTAGGTTTAGCAAGCCTGTTGGCAAAGATGCTTTGTCCCTTCTTTGTGAAATGGATCTCATCTCTCCCCAGAAATCCTCATTCCTGCAAGAGGGTCCTACTGTCAAAACCATGCCTGTGACATCGCCACATAGGCAGGCCTTGATCTGTGGGATACATCTGCTCTACCCAAACCTTTGCTCATTACTCACAGTACTAAGAACACCAGCTGGAGCCCCAAACTCCTCATCCAAGTCCTCAGTGCTTGTATATAAACGTGTAGAAAGACCTTCACCCAAAGAGAGGCAGAGCATTAAGAGAAGGCCACCAAGAACTGTGATAAGTGATCTCTTGGGCCCTTCCCATCCCTGAGACTTGAAAGCTTAACCCTATAGGCTTCTTTCAAAGCATGACAGGACAGCCTGGAATTTTGGTCAAGGTTTTTTACCAACAGTTCCTTGACTAGGGCACTTACATGGAACACAAGGACCCTGGGTCCTAGATTGTGCTCAGAAAAAGGAGTTCAAGTCCTACTTCAGTGCCTGGAGGAGTGCTCTAGCAGCAGATGTACAGACTATTTGGGTTTGAAGAATAGGTGGCGGGTTTAGTCCTTTCTATTGGAGCTGTTCCACCTTTGTAAAGGAATTCAAGATTTAGTAGGTCAGGAATGTTACTTTCTAGCCAAACCATTTAGGGCAATCTCTGGGAAATAGGAAAACCTGAGTTCCAAACCCTGCTCCAAGAGACTGTTTATTTTTTTCACATTAAGCAGTCATTTGATAAAACACATGAAGACTCCAAGGCATGGGTCTCTCTGCTGGTACATGTGTGGCAGTCAAACTGAAAATAACCTTCAGGCAGAATGTCTGCAGAGAGAGAAACCAAATGCTTCCTTCAGCAGATTTTTCTATTTTTTAATCTAGTCTGAATAGTATGCTCCCATACAGAGAGCCAGAATCCCTGCACAGCTATCCCATTCACTCACTGAGTTGTTCTGTTCGGTCGGCTCTTTCCAACAGTGACACCAGCTAGGGAATCAATAGATTTTCTGGCAGGACATGTGGAATGTACCTGTTCCCTTCAAATCACACTATGTCTAGACTCATGTCCAAACAAATGCTTTGCTGCTAAAAGTAGAAACAAAGCATTTTTTGAAAAATGCAATTTAAAAAAAAAAAAAAGAGAGAGAGAGATTAAATGCCTTTTTAGAGTTGTGAATTGCATAGGATGTGGTAAATTGTCTAGTCAGTGTTTGTCTACATGTGGTCTGGACATTTTTTATGAAGATCCTGAGTTTAAATACATATATTTTTTGAATAAAGATTAAAATCCCAAGAGTGGTGATGCCAATAGCAAATTACAGGGCGTTTTCTACATCTACAAGATCAGTAGCTTTCACCATTTGTTTCGGGTACTGATTTACCCATAAATACAAAATGGAACAGTTGCTCTGCCAGAGACATATATTGTTTTCAGTACAGCTGAGGACATGGTTCAAAGGACAACACACATGGGCCACACTTCCTCTGCTCCCACTGTAGTAAATGTACGCAACTTTAAAATGGCAGAGTGCTTTGTCCAAAGGCATTTCAGGAATTAAATACTTTTCTGTACTAACAGAAACTTCTGAACTATTCAGCAGTCTTTCATTTTGATTTTTATTTTTAATCCTAAAAATATTCTTTTTCTCAAATTATAGAATGAATTTTATCATTTCACACTTTCTAAGTAAAAGAAGTAACCATTTACAGGCCTACAATTCCTATATTGTTAGTCTCCTAAAATGGTCCCTATTAAATTGCATAAGTACTTCTCATTCCCCAATAAATTAAGTTGGGAAAGCTCATTTTTGTCTGATTAAAGAAATACCATCTTCCCAGAGAAATGTGGCAAACCCAGAGTTTAAAATATTCCTGGCATGGGTGAGACTGTTCAGTCAGCTTTAGGCAGCACATAATTCACAACGTTTTTTGGGAATTCCTACCCAGTGAGCGTCTCTCTTAGGACAGAATCTGTCCTAAGACTGTTCTTAGTATTTTATCTTGCTTTACCATCCTGTGAGCTTTTAGACTTTATAGTTATGAAGGCAGCACAGGATAGTGATACTAAACTCAAAACAAGCCAAGTCAGTACAGAAGGAACAGCACAGACATTTCAGCAAGCAGGCTAATTCCTTCCTCTTTCAAACAATTGGACTTAAAGTTATTAAGTTGATACCTAGTGCTTTTTAAAATTGTACTCCATGTAGGCTCTTACACAGGAACATAGAAGGGTGAATAGCAAGCCTACAATAGAAGTTACAACAATTTAAATACTAGGCAGGACTTTGGTTTGTATTAACATCATTATTACCCTTCATCAACAGTAGATCTTCCTCTGGCTTGAAGCCTGCTGCTTTAGAACAGATTAACCTGACTGACTTGATTAGTCAAACCAACCTGCTGTCACCTCTGCTCTCTCAGTCCCACACAATGATTTGTGTATGCAGAGCATTTATTTTAGAAGTGGGATTTCTTTCCTTTTTTTTTTGCATCAATATAATTATTCTGAGTGGAGAAAATGCTCCAGGCTTACTGAAGAATACTAGCAATCACCACAGGGCTGCAAACTTCTACTAATCCTAGCATTAATGCAGTCCCAAATTGCTCAGCAAGGTATTTCTATACATAGTTCAGACACTGTCTGATACTGTGAATACTTTTAAAAGAGTTTAAAAGAAAGAAAGAAAAAAAAAAAAAAAACAAAACTTTTTTTTGCCTTTTCTCCAAACTTATCAAGAAGTGATTTTTTTCCATTAAGGCCTCCTTCATCCAACTTTTAGGGTGTTCTTTGTGACTCCTTTATGACCTGGCTGAGACTAAATGGGTTCCCTATCCAAAACAAATCCAGAGACTAAGCATTTCCACGAAAGGCAATAGGTAGCACAACCATGACTCAGAATAGCCAGTGCCATCTCCTGCACAGATGCACTTAGGTTAGGAAAAGGATGGACATAGCAAAACAAAATGCACTTAGATGCAAAGAGTATTCATTGCAAGCTGAAGCAAAAAGACTTTATTCAGTGAAAATTTCTCAGAAGTTGCATAAAAACACAGGTTGCTGGGTCAGATGCAGGAGTTTTGGAGGATCAGAGGAAAGCAAAGGCAGTACTAACATCCATGGGAGGCCAGTGCCAGAACACCTGGGAGGCAAACTAGAGGGCTTTCACTATGAAGAGTGCTGTGTTGAACAACCACTGAGTTAAACTGGGAGCTCACAGAAAAACAAGGTTGGAAATTGAGCTATCTTACAATGTCTGTGTGCCCTCCTACAGACCTTGCTTCCTCTCTCCTTGGATAGGTTCCTTCTTATGTCCCAAATCTCTCCATGTATTAGAGCATGAACAATGAAAGTGAATGGATAATAGACCCAGGTAGGTGACAAGCTATAAAACTGAAGAGAAAAATCATTCCAAAGCAAACAGTGGAGTAGATCATGAAAAAATACTATCCATCTGCTACTGAGTATTAGCAAGGTGAATACCATGACATGAAAATAAATTACTTTGAAATAAATACAAGACTGCACAGTGCATTCCTTACAATTCACTGCATATATTTCTGAATATGCTGAATAACACCAGGTTATGTGCCTAAGCACTATGCCATCAGGACCAATTGTGGGATATAGAAGGAGAAATACAGAACTAAACATGCAAAGCAGAGGAAACTCAGTTGTGTTGCTGCTGCTGCTGCTCCATTACTGCCATGAGTCACTGCAGTGTCCTTGTTCTGCAAGGACCACAGTTGATAATGAGCTGTTATGTTCCATGTCCTTGTGCTAAACCTATGCACAGCAAGATCAAGACACAGAGTAAAACTTAGTTATCCTTGTGTTCATTCTGATAGGCTGGTTTTTTTGTGCCATACTTTTTCAGTTGCTTTGTAGTTTTAGCAGGGATTTAATAACTTTAAAGTGAAAATAAAAACATTACTTTAATGTGCATATGAAACCCTCACAAAACAAATACATTATGGGTGTTGCAATATGTCAGGCTTACCCTTGATGAGTTTTTGAATCTAGCTGAAATTAGAATAAATATGAAATTAGTTCTTTCTTTATAAACCTTTAATATAAGAACTGTCTAAGGACTGGACCAGAAGAACAGATTCTTCTGAATCATTAACACTTACTTAGACTTTGCTTGAAATAATAAATTACCCTCTTGCTGCTATTAGCTTCAGTTGTATCAACGCATATTTAACCACTTTAGTGCTGCCCACTGTACCAAGTATACAGGACAAAATACTGTGTGCTTACTGCATCTCTGTTGGCTTAAAGGAATGGCATTGTATTCATTGCTGTGCATTTAGGAAGACAACTGAAGTCCATGGTGTGTCACAGCAGCTCCAACTCTAGGTACCCTACCAGCCTGAAGCAGCAGGCAGTGATGGAAGGCTCTGAGACATCTGCTTTTCACACACAGAGAAGTTACAGAACAACAGTCAGACCAAGTGCTCCAAGTCTTGGTGAGCTGTTTGTAGATAGAGTATAAAAGGTTGTCCCAGCACACACAGTGATACAAGAAGGTGAGAGGACACTTTTGTCGTGTGATTAGAAAAAAAAGATTTCTTCACTAGTTACATTTTTGCTGAGAAACAGAGAGAATAAGAAATTATAAATGTGCCTGCAACTCCCCAAACAGAAAACAGAGAGGATGAATAGGGAAGGCATCATTTTAGAGTCATTTTTCCTACAAATCTTCAAAGATTGACACCTTGCAAAATAATTTTCCCTAAAACTTGAGGGATTACAAAAATATCTCTGTTCAGTTTTGATCTTCTAAACCTGACTATCATTATGCTGACAGCTGGACTAACAAAATCAGAGGCAGAGTGAGAGTAAAGTTTACTTTAGAGCTGGAAGGCTGCAAGTCAAATCTGAAATTTCAGGTGACAGTAAAGTACACTCTCAAACCTATTACTTGCAGCACACTTGGAGCATTCCTCAGAAACATTAATCCAAACAAATGCTCAGAGATCATCTGGAATGGCAGTTCACCAGCCAAATAGTTTAAAAAAGTGATACTTACTATTCAACTTAAACCCATGTTGCAAGGTAAATAAAATGGCTTTTTATAATTTTCCAGCAGCTATGGAAAACAACCCACCACTGTTGAACTGCAATATTAATGGCTGCTTCCAAAGAGAAAGTCCATGCCAATTCCTCAGTGAATCTTGATTAATTCTTTTTTTTTTATATGACATTCCCTAAATTGTGTTTTGAAATTTTGTTGTTATCCAAACAGTCTCTCCAGTTCTAAGAGCACAAAAGAGTGGGTGAAAGCCTTCTAGATGACACTTTGTCACTTCAAGAAGAAGAAAATAATATTCTCAACAGTCTGACACTAAAAGGTGCCCCCTTTTTTTTCATTTTTGCAACAGAACTGGTTACTCAGGTCCAGATTTATTTTAACCATTTTGTTGTTGTCATTCTGTAGGTTGGAATTAAACTTCTTTATGTAGAACTTAGCATGGTACACATCTCACATTTAAACTTCGTCTTGCTGATTTCCCTTTACCACCCCAATTGGTTGCATCCTTCAGTAGGGGTGTGGTATCCCATACAGGCATCTCTGATGACAATATAACTGTAGCAATATTAGCAATACTTCTTTCCTTGGATTTCTGGCAAACTCAGCACCTTCAGCTTTAAAAACTACTCCTAGCCTACCTTCAAAATTGCAAGAATAGGTACCTACCAAAGAAATAGTTCAGAAAAGGGTTGAATATTAAACAATAAGACAAATTAACAAGTCTTGCCTGGGCCTTGTGGCAGTATACAACTTCTTACCCATTTTTGACTGTCACAAGTGTGCATCATTTCTGTGAAGCAGCTGGCAACAAGGCAAAATTCTCAACATAGTCAAAGGTACAAATACTACAATTAACATCTGCTTAGTGAAAAGTAGTTTTCAAAGTTAAATAACAATATTCCTGTGCACACAAAGTAGCCTTATGGCAACACAAAGAGTGGAGTGTGGTCCATGATATGAAGAACTTAGAACTCTTTTTATTAGTAATGTCTGCCATCAATAAGAGCCTAAAAAATATTTTTTTTTTAGTATCGAGAATTGTTGAAAACACATGTATAATAAGAACTGTTTGTTAAATAAAATCATGAAAATACTTTTCCATAGCCAGAATTTCCTTTCCTTCTTACACTGGTGTAAGACCAAGTAGAGGATGGGAAGCTTGAAAATGTGATCAGGACCAACACACAAAAAAAAGAGCTCCACCATGACCAGCAAAGCTGTCTGAATGTACTCTGTGTAAAGGGTTGGCCAGAAAAGAGACAGCAGATCAAATAGTAATACTTTATCAAGAACATTTGGTTTGATTCTAATCTCTGAGTAACAAACTACAAGGTAATGACAGCTGAAGGAAAAGGTAGCTGCTAGTATGAGCAAATGTATAAATAGCAAATGATACATACAGTAATACTTGGGGAGGAGAAGGGGGGAACAAAGCAGCTTTAATCTACAGTTTGTAATCTTGGATGCAGATACTTCAAGCTTACAAACTCCATGCAGCTCATTTCAGTGCCAGCAGAGCTGCTACCTTCTCACTGCCAAAATTAGAAAAGCTTCAGGAGACACTATTAAAAAGGTTCTTTCTGCCCCCCCCAAAACCTTCAAATGACTTCAATCTGCTTTGTTTCACAACACATAAATGTGTGTTCAAGACTGAGAGAAACAAAATGAACTGTTTCAGGGGCAAGAAAGAGACAGGGATAGGGGGAGAATGGGACCAGTTGTTGATGGACATCTAGAGCAAGATGGGAGAGGTAATTCAGTCATTCTGACAGAGAGTTTTGTCAGAGAAAACCAAGCAGATGCCTTATTTCTTCCTAATTTTTTAACATTTTTAAGAAATATTTTCTGCTTTTCCTACTGAAAGGGCAAGAGGCAAAAACTGAATGAAGAAATAAATAAAGAAAAGAAACTTTGAAGGTTTCTATGAACAGTGGTAGAGAGCAGAAATAATTTCAAAATATATTAGAACAATACAGCAATTACTCCACCATCAGGAAACAAAGTTAGTTTTATCTCTGTATTTCGGGGAAATCAAGCCCCAAGAGGTCAAGGAGGTTGCTAAATGAGTTAGGAAGCCAGCGAACATTTTAAAAATTCATCCTCTAATTTGGAGCCAAGGTCAATGATTTAAACTTTATTGCTCATCTTGAAACTGAACACACAGTGAGCATAGGTGGAACCATCCCAACTAGCAATTACCCAGAGCCAGGCAAGCAAGAACTGCAGAAATAACTATAGCTGTAAGTGAATTCATGTTTTCAAAACATGACATCAGCCCTGCCTGTTTGCTAGCCACTGCTCACTTCTGATGGTGATAACTTGTTAAGCCACAATACTCAGCCACATGCCTAGCATCTAGCTGTACCGGGAAACTGCAACTACCACAAGCTGTCCTACCACTGAAAAGTCTCAGCTGCAGCCAAAACATTAACACTAAGCTCTCCAATACTTTAGAACCCAATACTCTATGTCACCAAATAAAAGATGACCCGGATAGCACTGTATATATGAAGCTTAGTGAATATTTACCAAGGAACATATCCAAATTTAGACATGCAAATATTTCAGGGAAGAATGTTCTTCACAGAGCTAAATGGTCCTGTAGGAAAGAGAAAGAAAAGAGAAAAACGACATATTAACTGCATTTCAGGAGCTCTGATGAAACCTTCCCTGCCATACAGAGAATCCCATTTCTATGTAATTATATGGTCCATTGTTTGGCTTTTTTACCCCAAATTTAATGCAGGCCACACAAACTGGTGTCATCTCAGTGCTTATTACTGTAAAATATCAACCTCAGCATGTTAAATCATGAAACTGTTTGCAGAAAAGGTTACAGTCTGCTGTATGTTAAGGAATCCCACCCACAGTCAAGGTTCTACTATAGATGTTCAGTTTCAGGTTTGAAGGGAAACTGAGGGCTATTTTCAAGAGTACTGACCTTAGATCTCTCCTATCTAAAGAGAAACACTGATGCCAAATACAGTGAGATTTTCTCTATCTAGGCAGAAAATAGGCATACCATTAAAAATGCACGAGCTGGAGTTTGCAAAAGCAGTGTTTTAGAGAGAAATCCTGAAATTATCAACTTGCAACAAAAAATGGAAAGAGGGTGAAGCGAGGCTGGGGAGATTGGAACTAACAAGTTCCTAAATGGGCTTGTTAGAAGGGTATCACAGAATGGTTGATGTTGTGAAAGGACCTCTGGAGATCATCTCCACTTTGACTAAACACATGGTGAACTTCCAAGATTGCATTTTTTACAAACAAATGCCTTGAGAGGGAGAACAAATTGCAGCACTATTGCTATCAAAGCATGCTGAAGCTGTGGCAACAGCAAGTTGAAACAAGTCCCACGTCTTGCTCTAACTTCTTCCTATATTCTCCCCACATCAAGAAAAAGATCAAGGCTGCATTTGGCACTTCTAAGAGTTAAAGAAGACATATGTGGTGTAAGGTCAGATTTTCCTTTGCTTTCTTAGTCTTTTGATGAATATAAGAGTTCTACTTTTGAAAGTATTTTGTGGTTTTCATTAGTAGAAGCAATAATAAAAGTTTACCTTTGAATCTGTGCAATTGTATCAGGAACTTAGTCCTTATAAATTCTCTTTATAATTATTTCCTTTCAATTAACTCTTACTGATAATATATTACCTGAAGTGTGCCAAACACTTTGAAAATTATACAGTGTTTTGATGTAAATTTGCCCTTTCAAAGCTGAATCAGGATATTAGAAATACAAGATTTCTCTGAAAAGGTCAACAAGAAGTTCAGTATATAGTAGATAAGAATGCCAGACTACAGAGAGAGTCCTGCCTTTGGAGACTTTTAGGGAAGGCTGAAATGACTATGGCACTCTCGGGTAGATCATACATAAATAGTTAATTCCCCTAAAATAATCCTCTGAAGATACCAAGTTAGCTTTTGGGCCCTTCATTCTCCATAATCATGCAGGTCCCCATGTGCCAAAGGCAATTCCAGACTGAGAGAGTGCTACATGGAATATTCCTATGATGAGCCTGTTGCTGTTGAGTGGTAGGGTTTTTCATATTGAATTATCAAAGGGCAGTGATAAACACAGTCTATGAGTATTACTGACATTAACCCTGAGAGACCCTCAAGCCACCTCTCGCCTCAGCAAGATGTTCCAATCAAGTATATTTAAACATCAGCCTTGTTACAGAACAGGCTAATTACTCTTTTCAGAAACAAGACAGACAGTCTGTCAGAGCAGTTAATAGAACTGAGCATACCAAAAGACATTGTGTTATTCTTCAGTTATAGATATGCCTTCAGCTTTTTACCATATAAGCAGAAAAACCCTGCACTTCCAGCTTGTAGCTTCCCCCTTGGAAACCTAGGCACTCTTTGTCTGAAACTCACAATTCATCATAGGATTAGAGGAAAATATTTAATAGACCCTAATGAAATTGTGTGAGAACAACACTAATTCAGTCACAGTGGCAGAAGACTAATTTCACTAGGGAACTAGGGAAAGTCAAAGCTGCCTGTGAAAAGGACGAAACAGCACAATTCACCTATAGCTTCTAACAAATGGAAATGCTGTGAGAATTCACTACAGTGTATTTTAAATAGGCTTCTCTAAAATAATGTTATTATAAGTTGCACGTAATACCAACCTAACACTCTCAGAGTCAATGGGCATGAGAGATGAGCTATAACATCTGTATGAAAGGAGAAGCCTTCTTTGTGGTGCTCTCAGCTCAATCCCCAAGCAGTGACTTTGAGAGTATTGAACAGGGTCTGATTCAAGAAGGAACATTTGGCAAGAAGCTGAAAGCAGAGAACTGAGAGACATCTGAGAACACGTGATCATAATCAAACATGGATCTAGTGGTTTACCACTCAAATACATTATTTGAGAAAAGAAACCTACAGGTAATTGATTAAGACAATTACCTTTCCAAAAAGAGCAGTGACAGAATTTACACACAATGTTTTCTGAAATGTGGAGAAAAACATTATTATCTTTTACACAATCTGCATCATTGGCTACACTGGGCATTCTTTTCTGATACACAATGCTAGTAGAAGGCAGTTAAAATTTCTCTAATGCTTAAACAGACATATTTTTCCAATTTATTGTCAACTTACAGCATAAAAACTGATTTTCCCACCTATCTCATGTGAAAACTGTAATTTCCTACAACACAGTATATATTTTGTCATTAAATCTCCCTTAAAAAAAATTGGATCTCATCTTTCTTCCTTGGCAGAGAGAAAGGAGAAAAGGTGGGGTGATTTTTTCTAGGAAAAAAAATCAAAACAATTTATAAATTAAGAGGTGATATATAGAGTACTATGTGCACTTGCTAAACTTCTGACTTCCACCAGCTTCCTGATTTGAATTAAACCATTTGCAAAGTGTTATTGATCTTTAAAGTGCCAGTATGGAAAAATTAAAGCAATACAGAAACTTTTATGGAAGTTTTGTTGCCTCCGCACCTATGAATATAACAAATATATTAGAGAGAGATTATATTATATATTATAGAGAGATCCACAGGTAAAAGTCATTGCTTCCTGTCCACTGGAGATATAGACATTTTAACTGAAAGTTGTTCAGAATTTTAGTGAGTATCATACATTGCCCCAGGTCACTGTTGATTTCAGAAGGGAATTGATAGAGAGTGAAGGAGGCCAAAGTTGAAGGTTTCATGGTTATCAGCAAAGCAAATAAATGGCAGCCAGCCTGTATAAAAGAGCAGGATATATTCAGATCTCACTGTAGGTGTAACAGGTTATATGACTTTCTTAACTATGAAACTTTTTTCTGGGTTAGAGTCCTGCCACCAACAGAGAAAATGCTGCCACTTGTCCCAGGAAGTCAGTGAAGGAAGAACAAAACTCAAGTAGTTGTGACCAAAAGTCATGGCTCGGAGGTCACTGCCAGCCCCGCCTGTCCCTGCCCATCCCCAGGGATCCCTACACCCTGCCCCATGCCCAGGACCCCATTTCAGGCCCCCAGGGGTGTTGATCCCTGCCCCATTAACAGCACAGCAGGGCCAGTTCCCAGCTACCCACAGCCCTGCCCAGCCATGGGCCCCACCACACCCACCTGGCCGCATCCCCATGGAGATGCCCAAAGCTTGTGTTGCCACAATGCCCCCCAGCTGCTCTGCTTCTGGCCAGGATGGTAGGACAGACCCTGTCTGGTTAGGACCAGACAGTTGGAAGCTGTCACCAGCTCTGAGTCATTGACCCAAGTACACTTGGTCTCTGAGAGAAATTATATAGGAATACAAACTTAAAGGGATATTATAATGCAGTATGAGTGAGGGTAAGGGAGAAGACATAGTTAAATGGGGGGAACAGGGTAAACAATTTAATTACATCCAAAAGAAGCACAGCAATTTGCACAGTTATGAGAGTCTTGCCCTCATAGGAAGCTTGGTGTTACCAGCCAGGAGGGCAGTGGTGTGACTTTAACCTTCTTAGACAGAGGTCAGAGAAGCGGCCAGAGCAGAACAAATAATAAACATGGGAGAATTCAATTATACCCATGTAAACTGAAGGAATGTCTTTGTGAGAAATGATACAGAGGTAGAAGTTTTAAATATCGTAAATGACCACTCGTTAAACTTACTACTCAGAAAACCCACAAGTGAAGAAGAAATTTGGCTTAGTCTTGAGAAGGCAAGATGTGGTTTGCAATGTTACTTTTGAAGAGTTGCTCTGTAATTATGACTACTATATATTCAAATTCAGCAATTGCAAGAATGAAGTAGATTTAATTTAGAAAAATGAACAACAAAAAAATGAAGAAGCTTGTTAAAAACAAATTAAAAGGAAGACATAGAAGAATAAAATTCTTGCAGGCTGAATTGAGATTATTTAAAGACAACTAAACTGGAATCTCACTGTAAATAGTACTTTCCAATGAAAGAAACAGAAAAAGACCCACCAGAATCAGAACCACTGAACAACAATAAAGAAAGGTATTTAAAATTAGAAATATTTCCTTCAAAAAGCAGAAATTTTCTCTGAAGAAGGGAAACAAAAAGGAGAACAAATTCAGATAAAACCATAACAGGTAGATGAAAACAGATTTTGAAGATTAATCTGAGTAAATAAGAACTTCTTTGCTCTCTGGAAGAAAATTTGTGTGGTTTGCACAGCTAATAGAATTAAAAAATCTGAAAGTCATAATGAAAAATCTGAATGAATTCTCTTTACCCACTTTTCATTTAAGAAAAGTTTAGAAAGATTCATAGCCCCTTTCTTTATAAGGGTCAAGTTTGGCAAGCCATCAAAAGGTCAATAGGGACCATTTATGAACAGATTGATAAAATAGATGTTAAAGAATCACTTGGGCTCCATTGCCTTTAACACCAAATAGTATAATAATCAAACTATGAGACTACTGAATTTCTGGTGTAGTGGTAATTTACTAACACTTCCTCATGAATGGGGAGCACCAAGCATAATACCCCCTTTTGAAAAGGGGTTTGAGAGAGGATGCAAGTAACCTACACCAGAACATTTGACTTCTGTGCATGTGGAGCTGTGAAAAATTATGGATCTGCTCAGCATTTGATGTCCTGGTTACATTGGAGCAGCTTTTGCAGTAGAATGTCAAGGATCAAATACAAAGGTATGACTGAGGGGTCAGTATTTATATTGACAATGACAGTGTGATTCAAAGAATTGCAGAGATTTCCAGGAAACTGTTGACAAGGCACCTCTCCAAATCACAAGAAACTAACCATTCATGACACAAGGAAGAAAGAAATGTTTATTGTATATTCATAACTAATTGAAAACTGAAATCAGAGTAGAAATAAACAAAAAATTACCTGAGAAATTGAACCAGTTTCTGACCAAAAGCTGTCCAATAGACTCACATGTGAACTGTCTAATGGGATAAGTGATGAATCTACAGATGATATAAAAATAGTCAGGACAGTAAAAATTAAAGTTATCTTTACAAAAGAGTTACACAACATGGCATGACCTTTTATACTCTTTGTAAGCATCCATTCCTGACAATTGAGATAGAAATCTGGAATAAACACACCTTTAGTCTTGTCCTATTGATTGCACTGCTGTCCCACAAAGGTTGACAAAAAGATAAAAAACTACAGACAGATGAGCTAAAGTGAGTAACTACAGATAGATGAGTTAAAGTGAATAGCAACATTTCGGGCAGGGAATGATCAAAAGAGCTGATCCTTCCTTCTCTAATATAACCTCTTCTCAACCAGTTTTTATGCAGAACTTACTATGGTGATTTCAAAACTTTTTTTTTTTTTTTTAACTACTGTATTGAGTATTAGAGACAGTTACAGAATAGGTTTCCCCCTTTAACAGTTTTCCCTTGTGTGACAAAGAATCAGTATATAAATGTTTCTAAATTACAGAAATTTAATATATTCAGTTTTCATTTTACAGCCTTCAAATTACTAGTAACTGCCAAGTTCTGCCACAAGGCCAGGATTTTTGGATATTCAGCCTTGCCAGCCCCTTTACTCCAGAGCAAGTCCAAAAACACCTTCTGCAATAATAATTGATTAAAAAAAATTAGTTTGTATTTTCACAAAAAAAAAACCCTGATACATCATTACTGCTGAAGATACTGAAAAATCTCACATGACAGCCAAAATGAAATGTGAAAATTTGTCTGTGTAAAGATACTTGTTTCTTTCCATTTAGCTTTGCAGTTTCATCTTTAACAGCAAGTGACAAATGCTTACCATTTCTCCCTAAAAGTGTAAAAGAGATTCAAGACTTAAGTCAGTGTTATATAAATACTCAAGACAATGACATTTCCATTTTCATGGTAAGCAAACCAAAAGGTCAAGGCTGAATGTTCACTTTTGTCTCTCAGAAGCATCTGTTCTTATCAGTGGTGTTTTCCAGGAGCTGTGTTACTCTCTCCAGTGTGCATTGCTGTATAACAACAGCTACATGGTGAAAAATAGGTGCAGTTTTAGACTTTGGAGGATAAATATGTTTCACATCAGCCTGACTGGATACCGGAATTCATATCATGCAACCAAATATTATAAATAATACAAAGGAAATGTGGTAAAGTGCAACTCCACAGCTGTAGTTGAAAACACTTGTATAAGTGCTATACAGAATAACACAACAGAAGGGTTCTACTGTCATTGATGAGTGTCTTCAGTCCATTATAGTTTGTAGGATCACAGTGAAATTTTTCTCTTGTCAAGTTTTCTCCTGCTGCTCTTGCAGAAAGGAGCAAAAAAATTGTGCAGAGGAAAAAGTGCTAGTTTGAAAATGTGTGTGACTCTAATGATCTTTCATCTTTGCATAATTGGTACAGTCTGCAAAACCAGCAGTGAGAGCAACATCACCCAGGTGATAAGCAAAGAAGAGGGAAACATTCAGGGCTAGGGCTGGTTGTGACATTTCTTCACCGTATGAAGAAGTGTCCATGATTGGATATTTTGAATAGACAAAGTGCCCTGAAAGCACTTCCAGGCCCGTCTTTCACTTCCAATGAAATACAGTTGGGTTGTCATTCATACTAAAGAAGTGTTGCTGGCTTAAATTCACGTCCCCTCACATTCAAGAAAATATCTTTATCCTGTGGCCTGCATGCAAATACTCAATATTAAGTCTCCAGGTGTCTATTTTAACTAATAGCCTGCAATTAGTGTTTTATGGCCCATCAACGCATTATGCCATTCCTTCCTCTGAAAGAATTCTCCCTTTCTTTAAATTGCCAGAATTGAAAGAATTATGTTCTAATTCCCTGACTTCATCCAGTTCATTTTGAAACTTAATGTTTTTCATTTAAATCCCCTATTGGGAACTCATTCACTTCCATCACACCAGCACAGCTGGGTTGTCTTGATTAATTACTAGCACTTACCCTTCCACTTCAGTAAATCTCAGTACGATGTCTAATAACTGGAAAGTCTTAAATAAATGTTTTAAGTCATTCCAAATCTGAAGCTCTGAAGAATTCTACAAAATTAAAGAAAGACGGGGCTACAGGGAGCCTGTGTTTAAGAACTGAGAGTGTATGAGGTTCAGAGCTGATTCAATGCCGAAGTTATTAAACCAAATTCATACTGGAAAGCCAGCTTACATAGGTAATACAGTTCATCAAATAGATAGCACAGGTTTAGGAATCAAATTACAGTTTCAGCCCTGGAGATGCAACAGAGCTGCCAGATTTACAATTTCTAATATACAGGAGATGCATTTTAAATACCCATGGGTTAATAGAGGAGAAGCTCATTAACATGACAGAGATTAAACTTTCCTTCATGTGAAGTCTACAGTGGTGACTACATGGAGAACTGTTATTCGAAGTCCAATTTTGGAAAGGCACCGTCACACATGGATCAAAAATTGCAAAGAAAACCAGTAGCTCAATACCCAGAAAAAAATTACAGAATCACAAAATTATTTAGATCAGAAAAGTCATCTGAGATCAAGTCCAACCTTTGATCAATCACCGTTTATCAACTAGACCATAGTACTTAAGTGCCATGTCCAATCTTTTCTTGAACTCTACAAGGACAATGACTCCACCACCGACTTGAGCAGTCCATTCCAACGCTTAGCCACCCTTTCTGTGAAGAAATTCCTCCTGATGTTCAACTTGAATCTCACCTGGCACATCTTGAGGCTGTGTCCTCTCATCCTGTCACTAATTGCCTTGGATAAGAGGCTGACCTCCACCTGGCTACAACCTCCTTTCAGGTTTTTGTAGTGAGCAGTAACGTCACCCCCAGGTCTCCTTTCCCTAGGCTAAACAACCCCAGTTTCCACAGCTGCATTTCATAGGACTTGCTCTCCAGATCCTTCCCAACCTTTGTTGCCCTTCTCTGGACATACTCTAGCACCTCAATGTCTTTCTTGTAGTGCAGGGCCCAGAACTGGACACAATACTCAAGGTGTGGGCTCACCAGTGCCAAGTACAGAGGGAAAACAGCAGAATAAACAACCAAAACCCCAACACTATTCCCAACTGAAATTCACCTGGATTATCCCTTACCTACAGAATAACCTGTGTAAGAAGTCTAAGATAAATGAAAGGAAACCATCTAAAAACTTGGAGTCTTACAACAAAAATGTATATATTGTTTTCCGAAGTTTATCCTCACTTTTGTTTGCCTTGTCACCAGGATAGGTAGACAACGGCCCCTTGCCAAGAGTTAGTTGAAAGTCTCTGTAGGGGTAAATACCTCTTTTCTGGAAGACATTTCCACTGAGGCGGCAGTTATTTTTCACTAAGGAAGCTTTCCTGCCTGGAATGAGACATCTTTCCAAACACAGTTTTGGGATGCTTCTCTGCATGCATGTGACAGAAGGTTATCCCCTATGCACAAGAGAGATAACACTCACAGATGTGCTGCAAGGCCTTGGCAGCCAATGGGGGAGCTGGGGGAAGGGAAGCAATGATAAAGCCCGAGGAACTAATGAGAGGCTTGTCTTTTGCCTTTGCTCTGAGGCCTGGTGCTGCCCATACAGCACTGTTAGGGTCTATAACGTTTCAGCATCCTCGCCTTTGAAATAAACCTTTGAATCCTTTCCACTGCTTTGCTGTTCTTTGGGGGAATGCCTGAGTATATTTTGCTTTACAGTCTCTTTGTATTCAGGTATGAAATCACTTCACAGTGTACAATCAAATAGTGAACAATATTTTGATGAGTTTGACCTTCAGCAATTTCCTCTGCAGATGAACTGGCTCACTGAATGCAGGTTTATCTCCATCAATCTCACCATTCATTCGTCTCTGACCCAAATCTATATTTTTCTCATGATAGAATCAGAACAGAATTACCGTATTGAAAAATCCAGAGCAGAGAACAGGTACTCATATGTTCAAAGTAGCCCATCCACAAGCAGTTTTATTCACAGATGCACCCAGAACACCCTCTGTACTCTTCCCACTTCAGTCTCCCTGGGTGCCCCCTTTTTTCCACCATTTTTCTACCGCTTGCCCCCCTCCACTTTCACCATTGTTCATCCCTTACAGTGTCTACTAATTCCACATTTTATTTGGGCAGCAGGCGGTCAAGACATATCATTCTTACCACATCAGATGCTCTAAGCAGGGGGTCACATACCTGACTTTGTGGCCAGACAATCCAAAGGCAGGTTTGCCCTAACCTTCTCTGGAATTGTAAAACGTACATGTAATTACAATCTGCCCTTGATAAAGAGTTTTGCATATGACCATTATCATTATAGTGAGCTGACCCAAAAATCCAGACTCATATATTTCCTAAATTGGAGCCTTCTTGGAAAGCAGAGAGAAAATTTCTAGTTTAATTTTGTAAATGTGTGTTTAAGTTGTGTGTAGTTACAGTGACGTACAAAGGCTAATAGAAATAAATTCCCTATTTAAAAAGATGAAAATGATCCATTTGTTTTCCCTAAGAGTACTTGCTCATTAAATGTTGTGTTATATTTTACTAAAACTAACCTTTTCAAAAATCTGTAATTATCTTGAAATGCATTTTTGATTTTTGATAAGGAGTGAATTATATGAAAATTGAGATGAAGACTTCATTTATGTGCCAGATCTGATTCACCTTTTAAACTGCTTTGGTTTTGCTTTCTGGATGCTTAGTAAAATAAAGTATTTTCCTCTTTCTAATGCCAAGATTTAATGATTTACTGAGAGTCCTTAACTTGTAATGAGGTCAAAAGTATCACACAAGGCCAGCTCACAGCAATACCCTAAAGGGAACTGGAAAATTTCTGTCAAGGCATCACTACCTTAGAAACAGGGTTAGAGGATAAGTGGCTTCCAAAAGTGTCTTTCTTTTCACTTGCCTAGCAGAACTGCACATTTATCAGATTGTATTTGTCTCTGGTCAGTTTTTAAGCCAAATCCTGCCATTCTGGGTATTTTTGGAATTCATAATCAGCTCTATAAAAGTCAAAGGTGGCAGGGCATTTCTTTCAATTGACACGAGAGAGAAAGGCACTCAGGACTCAGCGAAGGGCCAGGGGAGGTTTGCAGATCTCCTGGATGCCACAACACAGCTGACAGTGTCACACAGCAAAATCATATATTGATATGCTCCCACAGAAGTCAGGTAGATCACTAGCCCTGCATTGCATTTGCTTCAGGAGCACAGGGTACCTCATTTCTGACTTGTGATATCAGATGGGTGATACTTGTGACTAACCAGTGACCCAGTGTCTTGCATTACCCATAAATAGCCCTGCCTTCAAAAAATGTAATTATCTTATTACTCTGATGTGTTGATAGACAGGCCTAGTTTTGAACAACATGGGAACAAAGTGGTAGTGCTGGACCACCAAACGGAGCTCCCACAGAGAGCATGAAGGTACCAAGCCATG
Organism: Scytalopus superciliaris; assembly: GCA_013400415.1. Lineage (NCBI taxonomy): Eukaryota > Metazoa > Chordata > Aves > Passeriformes > Rhinocryptidae > Scytalopus > Scytalopus superciliaris. Next base: position 398,442 of record VXBX01002668.1, on the reverse strand, counting down.
ATTCTTCATATGGGAACAACACAAACAAAACCACTTGGCATTTTTTCTAATGACTGTATTCTGTACAGCTCTGCTTTCTGCCATAGCAAACCCATAGGATTCTGCTGTGCTTTCCTCATCCCAGTGACAACTCCCACGTACTGCTAGGCAACTATTCACAGCATCTTTATTTTCCTGCTCCAAGGGCAAGTTTCACACCAGTGTTTTCATGCACAATTTAAATACAGAAGACAGTTTCCAACCAACTAGATCAGCTTCATTAACAAAAATTTATTTTCATTAGGTTCTTTTTAATTCTAACCTTCAGACTAGCAGCCAAATAAGTGACATGTACTTACAGACTGTGGGATTGGTTATAGACACAGTGTCACGTCTCCTGTGTAGACACATAAATAAAGAGAGCATAAATTACTTGAGCCTAAATGTCTGTCAGTGAATAAGACCTTCACTTTGAAAAGGCATAATACTTTTAAAAGGCTCAATCCCATAAAGGTACAGAGAGTGAAATGAATAGGTCTGAGCTCAGCAAGAGTGCCTCATTGTATACTCATTGTAAAGGTGAAAAACTGTTCCTGACCCAGTTGTTCCTCTTACTCCTGCAGTTCTGTGTTATGTCAGCACTCATTCAACTCAGGGTGACAATATTCTCCTGTATAATTTGCTTGTTCTGCCTCATACCTTAACATTTGGGAAGGGGGGTAAAAAACACAACAACAAAAAAAAAAACAAATCACTTCTATTAAACCATAGGATGTACATATCTTGGTATAAATAACATAGAAAATTTACAAACAAACTAATCTGTCTCATTACAAAATATTTTGAGAGAAATAGTTCTTGTATCAAGTAAGCCAGCTGCATATCTCACCAGGTAAACAACACTAGCATCACTATTCAGGTGTACAAACACCTCCTTATTACTTAGCACCTTTAAATGCTATTATGTTGTCCATGTATGAATATGATGATAGTTACATCTATATTAGTAAATTAAACTTTTTGACCTTGACTGTGATCACGAATTCTTGAGAAATAATAATTAAAATGAGACAAATCTATGCCATGGGTCCTTCTAACAATTTAACTGAAGAAAAGGTCAAACTCCAGAATCCTGAAATCCCTTAATCTCTTACTGAAAATGCATTCAGTGTGTTTATGTGTGCCAGAAACATTGCCTATTTCAGAGTGTAGTATTGAATTCTTACAACTTGAAGGGTGCTTGGTCCTACCTTTGGAACTTTCCAGTTCTAACTGCAGTTGTTCAGGTTCTAACACTGGAGCAAGTAAGGTCTGGATAGTATCTCTAAAACCACAACCTTTCTGCTGTGGGTTGAAGGGCAGTTTCCAGCTACAGAGAACTTGGGAGCACTTTAGGTACTCACCTAGCAGTGGGCACTCTCCCACTCCCCAGTGGCACAGCCTTCCCACACCACACAGGCAACCTGGAGGAAATCCTACAAATATCACCCTGGGGCACGGGCTACTCCAAGGCCAAAAACAATGAAGGAAAAGTGTGCAGCAAGTGAAAAAGGAGGGACAAGCCTTGGGCTGAGGCTTGCAGGAAAGGTGGGTGCTGGCCCAGGATCCTGATGGGTGCACAACCTGTCCCTTTCTGCAGGCCCCTATCTAGTTAGGATTTGCCAGGCACAAACCACAGTCCCATGAAGACACCGGAGCACTCCTATGACAGGTAGCAAGACAATACTGTTAATGATATAAAAACGAGTTGGGAAAGAAAGTTGTGAGAGGATGCAGTGAGACATTGGTGAGGTCTATCTTTCCCCCAGATCTATGCATTCATTAGCTGTCTTGTCATGGTCAGACATAAGTCAAAGAGATCATGTTCGTGTCTGAGTTTTCCGTACTTAGCTGTGAGAAGCAACGTCACAGAAGCAGCCTCACACACACCTCCTAGCATGACAGAGAGAAAACCACACAAGCCTCATACTGTCTGCAGCAAAACAGCCCAGGTTGCAGAATGGGCTGCAATGGCTCTGACAGGCAAAGAGACTCATCTTGCCTCACGACAACGTATGATGAGAACAGCATAACTCTTGAAACTTGGAGGTTAGCCACAGGTTGGGAAGAGCTGTAACAAATAACACTACAGGAACGGTCACACTTTGGCTTGCCTCACGAGAGGTTCATGTCTGTGCACACGGGGTGTCTCTGCACACAGCTCTCTCCAAAGAGAAGTTAAACTAGATCAACTGGGTCTAATTCACCACCTTACCTTTCTGCACTGTGCCAGAGATGCAGGCAAGCATTCAAGGGTGACAGGTGTGCAGCTTCAGACCAAGAAAACACTGCTATGTTCAAATGGGAGGTACTGTCAAACTGGCAGTATTCCTCCTTTCTGCCCACCTCCAGCTCTTAGTTGAAGTTAAGAGGTGGAGGATACTGTATTAGAGATAAATATAGACATATTTATTTATTTATTTATTTTATTATTTGATATATATGCTTTAGGTGGCTAGAAATTCAACATAATGACCAGAGTTAGCAGTAGCTTTAGAAGGAGCAAGCTTTATCAACCTTGTGCAAGCACCCTTGAGTGCAAATCAAACAGTGAAAACAGTGGCATGAAGAGGAAGCTGACCTGGGCACTAAGGGTATACAGTACAGCAAACCAGTCTGGGGAAGTGTTAGGCTAAATTTGCAGACACCTGACACCTGACACTGACAGTTTATGAAAAGATAGCTGTCTGAAATAGTATTTTTGTCCCTTTATTTTACCCACTTCCTACATTTGTCATTGTAGTCATCTCTTCAGGCATCATTCACACCTTGTGCCCAGATTTTCATGACAAAAAACCTTATGATTGCCTCCCATTTGATCACCTTGTGGCACCCAACATCCAGGAACCCTGGGCAGCACCTTCGTTATGTTCATTCCTCCATCAATAACTTTCCCCCATTACTTCTGGACAAGTCAAGCCCCTTCCCTGATTTTCTTGTTGAAAAAGTAGTTCTAATCATTACCTCATCCAGAGAAAAGAGGAAGCAGGGTCTGTTTAGTGACTGAAATTTGTCTTATGCTTACAATTATTAGCATCTGATTATATATTACCAAATACCTTTCACCTGTGTCATTGTAGGACTGCTTGCTACTATCATAGCCATAGCCCAGCATTTTATAGTGGACATGTCAATTATCAGGAGTGTACTACAATTACCTTTATTTTGTTATTTTTTTATATGTGGTTTCATATTGGTTATCAGAACTGGCAGTACGCAAAGGACAGGAAGTGGGGTGTAGTGACTGTGTCTGTCAAACTGTGGAATGTGACAGCTTAGAGCAACAGTGTGCATGAATCTTGGTTATGAAAAAATGGGGGGGGGGAGGGGGACAGGATTAGCCTCCTTTAGTCATATACTATTCCAATGATCTATACCAGTTTATACCAGCATAACAAGTTTTTTGAAAGATGGAGTCAGAAATGTCTTATTTCACAGTTTCTATATATATCTGGAGAACCATAAGGGAAAGAGAAACTTCTATTTCCAATTTTTTCTTGTTCTTTAAAACTCTAATGATTGAAGTGGGGTTACGTTATAAACTAATGCATTTATTTCTTCTGTCATCTGTCACTATGATCTTACTGTCCAAACGTATTCTCTTTATTTGGAGGTGGGGGGATGGTGGTATTATCTTGGAAAGGGAAGGCAAAGCAAGGGAAAGCAAAGGTAGGATTTAAAAATTTTTTTTAAAGGAATATCATTTTAGAGATAAAAAAATTCTCAATTTTTTTAATGTAATGAACTCTCAGAAGCTGAAACCAAGACCAGTGCAAATATCAAGAAAAATAAATTCAAATTTGAGGTAGATATGCAATGATATTGTTTAAGTGTGTGTATTATTCTTCATTCAAAACATTGCAAATAAAAGCTGTGTCAAGTGACAGTTAGCCTAATCTTTCACAAGAGCACTGCAGTATGCACCAGCATAAAACTGAGACTACCCACAAAGCTTAACCACTTGATTTCCTAAGTAACTGCCTTTTCTTCTAAGATTTCAATTTGTTGAACAAGAAGGAAGTGGTAAGCCAAAGAATGATTGAAATCTATGATCTGTCACCACACAGGGAGGTGATCCATGGCCATTGCAAAAATAGAGAGTAGTAAAACAGAAAATGAGATAAACAAGATAGTGTGAGTACCAGATGGTTGTTTATTTGCCTGTGAATCATGAGAAAGTGGTGACTTCATGGCACTTAAAATCTTGTAAAATGATAATACTTAGGTCTGCAGCTTTCGCATGCCCTAAGGACTATGCAGGCTTGTGCAATTAAAATTGCCTCTTCATCTTCTTGGGAAATAATGTGATTGCATCTCAACTGCCCACATGGGGCAGTTATTTCTGGTGACCATGGATTGCAGGCATTTAGAGGGAAAAATATGCATCTGAAATGATACCTATATCATGCTCACTGGGAAACGGAATATGCTGAGTTGGAAGGGACCCACAAAGGTCATTGAGTCCAACTCCTGACCTTGCACAGGACCACCCCCAGCAGTCACACCTTGTGCCTGAGAGTATCACCCAAATGTTTCTTGAACTCTGTCAGGCTTGATGCTGTGACCACTTCCCTGGGGAGCCTGTGTTTCAATACATCCCAGAATAATCTTCTCCATAACTTTACCTGGCACTGAAGTGAGACTGACAGACCTGTAGTTTGCAGAGTCCTCCTTCTTACCATTCTTGAAAATCAGGACAACATTCTCCAGCTTCTAGTCAGATGGTGCCGGCGGCTGTGGCCGTGTGGGTAAAGCCGCCGCCCCTGGATCCGTGCTCCTTCTCGGAAGGACGCCGGTTCGAGTCCTGCGGGTCTCGCTCTGCCAACTTCGTCCGGGCTTGCCCCGGCCAAGGCTAGGGAGCGTCCCAGGGCTAAAGGGGGTGGGGCCAGTTCCGCGCACGCTGAGCTCCACGTAATAAATCCATTCGCGCAGGCATAAAAAGCATCGTCGTTCGCGATGGCTAGCCACACACAGTCAGATGGTACCTCTTCAGATTCCCAAGACTGCTCAAAAATCATTGAGAGGGGTTTTGCAATATCAGCCATCTCTTTGAAGATTCTGGGATGAATCACATCAGGCCTCATTCTGCAAATGCTGTATATGACATGGAAGAGGTGCGCATGTTTCCCTCTGTTATATAGTTGTCTTGAACTAGAGTAAATCTTATTCAGCCAAATAAATATAGATAAATACAGCAATTTTTATTTTCTGGTGTTTCCAGGATTGTTCAACTGCCTCTGACTTGAAAATCCAGTTTCTTCACAAGGTAGCCAGACCTTTTCTGTTTCACTAAAAAGAATCCTCTTTTCTTTGAGCTTCTGCTTTGCTCTTCACAATCCATCTCTATGAAGCAAGATTATGTTGAATAGTACTGATGAGCCATACTGAAAAGACTGAAAAGAAAAATCCCCCAAAACCCCCACCTCTTCTGTAGGTATCAATTTTATTTTCTTGCTGACAGACAAGACACCTTCCTGCCCTTCTGCACGAATACACACTGAAAATTTCTCTAATATCACTAATATATCTCCATCTGAAAGAATTCCTAACTGTGTTTTCTGCTTTGTCCAAGTCTTTCCTGTAGACATTGGTTGGCCTTGTCATCTGTCAGTTTCAGGACCTTTGCAGCAGGGGATAAAAACCATATGGCTAAAGAAGTTACTGTCTATAGCCACTTGTCTTTCCCCCAGTAAGTGGAGATATCTACCTCATAAATCAGGTCTTGGACTATTATTAAACTAGCATATCAAGACCAACCTAAATAACCAGATCCAAAATTGTAGCAGCAAAAGATTTGCCCATTTCTGGTGACAGCTTCAACATTGAAACCAGCTGCTCAATGCACAATACTGTAATGCACTTCAGCAGGTCCTACTCACAACGAGCTTCTCTCAAATACATACTCTCTTTGCTCAGTCAGTGTTTTCATGCCTACCCCTCATGATTTTGTATTCTCCAATACTGCTGATTAAAAAGAAGGCTAAAAAAACTACCTAATGCAAATAGGGTATAACAGTCATTAGCATTACTTTTTCACATCCAGGATCTCTTAGTTTTCCTTAATGACAAGTTTCTCCTGAAGTGTTCTTCATTTAATATGAACATACTGTAGCAAGTTCTGTTCCTCAAAACAGGTTTTTGATTTTGAAAGCAAAAAAGCTAAGGTGGACTAACTTTATATTTAATCCCAAACTTTCAACCTGGGAGAAGAGTTTGAATACAAAAGCCTATATATCTGACTCACTGTCTAACTTAAAGACTATGGGGAAAACCAGAACTCAGCAGAAATTATTTGTACTTCCCAGTGAAACTGGAACAGTTATAACCCAGCAGACACACTTATGGGCCTGAACACCCATGGATTTTTCGGCAGGTTTAGCCTCTTCAGCATTTAATAATTTTTATTACTTGAGCCCTGATAACTGGCAATCACAAAGGAATCCAGTGAAGAGGGATTTCTCATCCTGCTATCAGAATTTGCCCGGCATGAAAGAAAGTAGTTCATCTTACAGATTTGACAGGACAACCTAAAACCCTCAAGGATTATTCAAGAGATTTGAGTCTTGTGCCCATGGACACAGCACGTAGGGGTACAGCTGCATTTCTAAGGAAGAGCAGGCCAGTGTGGGAACCACACACTGGACCCCTTATCAGTCTCCTCATGAAGTCACTCCTTACCTCGATTTTGGACCACTTCAACAAGCACTCTGCTAGGTATTGTCCAAACATAATAGGAGGTGCTCTCAGTTCATAATGGTCAAGGGTACATTTGTTTGGCTCTCTCCCAACAGCACAGCTTTGTAACAGCACCCCAGGAGATGCTACATCTTTGAACACACCACATCCTAAAGCATACAACATATACCTTCTAATTTGTATGCTAAAAATACCCATCCAGTGGGTTGTAACACAGCCTCTGTATTGTTTCAGGCAGTCTGAACTGCAAAGAAACATAAATATATCTTAAGGCCAGAGGGGGCCAGGGACAGATTAAAGCCAATTTTAGTGTCCATTTGAGATGGTGCATTGAAAGTATGGTCCAAGGGTTTGATCTGGGCCTGTGAATTCTTCAACAATACAGGAATTGCATAATGCTTACTCTGTCTTCCTGGATGCCACAAAATCCCAGTCTGAGGTTGCCCCTTGTAAAATCTGGTCTTTCAGGTTACAGCTTCTTACCATGGAGATGCGCATGTACACACAAGTTAAGCTATCATTTTACAGCACAAGAGATCCTCTGCACTAGCACATGGCATCTGCAATCAGGCTGTGCTTATTCCCTCTGGCTCTGAGGCCATCTGGCACTAGTGAAGTCTATTATCATCCAAAGAAGGGTGCCCGCATCCAAACTACATGTTGGGCATGGTGCCCTGCCCGTGCTAATTCTCAAAACATGCCCAGGAACTGTTTGGAAGAGGCCTGGGCTGCCTGCCCAGGGACAAGCCATTCCAGGGACTGCTCAAACAATTTAACAGTGTAGACAATGAAGTTAGTGCCTAGGCCTGTCTTCTGTGTAATTTCCAGTTTAAGCAAAGCTGCAATTGCAACAATAAAGGCTGTTTCTTTCATGGAGCACACTTCTGCCTGAGTGGCATAAAGTACTTCATATCTACTGCATGCTAAGAGCATCTTTAGAGATCAAAAGACTTCTAGAAGTCAAACTACACACAATTTACTGTATCCTGGCAACACTGCTGATTGAGCACTCCAAAGTATAATAATGAACTGATAAAAGAAAGATCCATCTGTAATATTTGTAACTGTATGTTCAACACATGGAGATCTTTGCAGTGGGCAGACCTCCAGGAGAGCTCAGGCAAGCCGAGGTACCAAGCAGTGTGGACAGGAACAAGCTTGCATGAGCCAAGCCATAGAAAGCAACCAGCTGAGTAATCTAAAGCCAAACAGCTTTTGGGATTCTGGGGCATCATATCCATAGTGGTCAGCATGGTTTTCACTCCTTTGATTTTCTCAGATTTGTGAGGAGACCACTTACAAAGCAAAAGAAAAAAAAACAAACCAAACAAAAAACTCAAAATAAACAGGGAGGATTTAAAGGTTCTTCATGCAAACTATGCACCCTGTAGCCATTCTAAATAAAGTAAGAAGTGTAAAACAAAAAAACATGTTCTCCCATTTTTCTGAGATTAAGTGCTAAGAAACTGGAATAAAAGTTTTAATAAACATAAATTGTTTTTCTGATACCAGCAGTCATGGTGATACCACAACACAAGATGCTTTCAAAACCCCATTTCTTCTGATTTTTATTTTTTTCTTTTTAAATTGTTCCTATGAAATTGCAGAGTATACTGCTTCTATAATAACCATAGGCATTTTCTGAAATAATCAGAAGGACAGATGTTCAACAAGGCCAAGTGCTGAGTCCTGCACTTTGACCATAACAACCCCATGCAGCACTACAGACTGGGGACAGAGTGGCTGGAGAGCAGCCAGGCAGAAAGGGACCTGGGGGTACTGGTTGACAGAAAGCTCAACATGAGCCAACAGTGTGCCCAGGTGACCAAAAAGGCCAATGGTATCCTGGCCTGTATCAAAAATAGCGTGGCCAGCAGGTCCAGGGAGGTGATCCTGCCCCTGTACTCTGCATTGGTAAGGCCACACCTTGAGTACTGTGTTCAGTTCTGGGCCCCTCAGTTCAGGAAAGATATTGAGGTGCTGGAGTGGGTCCAGAGAAGAGCAACAAGGTTGGTGAAGGGACTGGAGCACAAGTCCTATGAAGAGAGGCTGAAGGAGCTGGGGTTGTTTAGCCTGGAGAAGAGGAGGCTTAGAGGTGACCTAATCACACTCTATAACTACCTGAAGGGAAGTTATAACCAGGTAGGGGTTGGTCTCTTCTCCCAGTCTGTCAGCAATAGGACAAGAGGGCATGGGTTTAAGCTCTGCTAAGGGAATTTTAAGTTAGATATTAGAAAAAAATTCTTTACAGAGAGAGTAATCAGGCATTGGAATGGCCTGCCTAGAGAGGTGGTGGATTCACCATCCCTTGAGGTTTTTAAACAGAGATTGGACGTGGCACTTAGTGCCATGATCTAGTAAACGACTGAATTTGGACCAAGGGTTGGACTTGATGATCTCCAAGGTCTTTTCCAACCCGATCGATTCTATGATTCTATGATTCTATGATGATTCTATGGCTTTAACAACTTCACTTATCAACACACACATGTGCACACTCACAAGACAGTGACATTTTAAATGGCAATAGTTAGTGTAAAGAAACTTGAGAGTGGAAAGGATTCCCCTGGATCACTGGATTCAGCTGTCTGCAACTGCAGCTGACTGTGACATATGGTTCCAGACATTTATCAAGCTCCATCTTCATGACTATGTTATTTGCCTCCACAACAGTGATGTTCCTAAATTTTAGCTCTCTGACAGTTAGAAACCTTCTTCTGGAGTTACTCACCACAAGTGCACACCATTGCTCCTCATACTATCATTGCCATTGCTTGAAATCTCTCTGCTCCCTCCTCTGCTATTTAAATAGACAAGGCCTATCCCACTCCCAGCCTTGGGACTAACCAAATCCCTTTATAATATCCTGACACTGTCAGTGATAAAGCTCTTTGCACTATTAATGGCATACCTTCAATAATTAGCATGTATCTTTTGATATGAAGTTATCTCATCAAGATATCAGATTAGCTCGGCAGAGTCTTCCTTTAGTAAGTAGGTTGCATTTTTTATCTTTCACTGCCACAGCAAATTCCACTGAATGAAAATCCACAGGAGTCTGAGTATTACTGCAGTACAGGTATTAGTCAACTGCTATAATGAGTTGACTAAGATTCGGTTCACTTACAAATCTCAATGGGTATGTGTTCTTCTGTCTCTAAAGTGAAAGTGGTCTTAGCAGATCGTAAAAGATTTTTTTTTTTCCCATTACTGAAAACTCCTTAAGTAGATGCTTGGATTTAATTTAAAGGATCATGCAAAATGAACATTCAACAGCGAATGCTTCAGCTGCAAACAATTTATCTGTGAATGCTATAAGCAATTAAAAAAAAAACCCCAGACTGAAAGTTAGACTCTAACCATAACTCTAGCAGATATTCGTCTCCCCAGATTTGCTGAGAAATGTTCAAAGTAGCACAGCAAGTGCCCTTGATCTGTGTACGCTTGCTGCTACATCACACATCACGTGTGTGAGTGTCACGTGAGATGTATCACGGGTCGGTCATCTGAGCTTCTGACTGCGGGTGCTGCTTTCGAGTAAAACCGCAGGCAGAAATAATGGCACAATTATGCCAGCACTTAACCGCATTTCAGTTCTTTTATATTTAAGGTTGATGTCTTTCCAGAGCTGTGCATCTATTACGACAGCTACTGTATTTGGGCTAAGTTTCTGTATTTCTTCCAGTTTTGTATAAATCACAAGCTGTGGCTGTCTGGTATCCAAATTAACTTTTTTTGTTGCAAGCAACTTCCACCGCTTCCACCAAACATGGGCCTTTTCTTAATTCTGCCATCTATATAACTGCAATTTCTTCTCTCAGTTCAAGTACTCTTCTGATTTTCCTTAAATTCTCCTTAATATAATTCTCTGTGTATGCCTTTTACCTTTCTACCAGCATCTACTTTTTGAAGGGCATGTAAACCGTGTCACTTTCCTTTCCTCTGGTGTCCCATCTTGATATGATTGTCTTGTACTTTTTACAAAAGTAGACAAACATAAACGCCAAGCTGCACATACACTTAGGTATTTGCACTGATCTCCAGTGTAACTACCTTACATACCTTTACCATTTTTTCATGCTTTCCCAATCGTGGTTAGTTCCATGTGGTTCTCTGTGCCCTATGTATGCAGAAATTCATTCAATAGTCTTGTGAAATTTAAACAGTAAACCCTTCAGGGTATGAACTATTTGCTTCTCTCACATTTGTCTTTATTTGTTTTTGTAGAGTGCTACGCATGCTTAAGTTTGAAATATTAAGTATAAGGGCCAATGCCGCTAACTCCTCAAGCCCCAAAGTCACATGACAGGTTGATTTTAAGACTGCATATTCTACATAAAGCATGCTTCCCAAAGTCTGGGAACAGGATGGCTCCAGGGACTGGATTCATGCCTCTCTCTTAATTTAAACATAGCTAGGTATCAAATGTCTGGATGAACATGGCATGTTGTACACATAAATTGAGCCTACTTGACAGGTGCCAAACAAAAGCAATATTTTGAACCTTTGTCACCTTCAAGTGACAAAACTTGATGTGGGCACAGTGTTCAAGATTACATTACACACAACACAAAACTCCACTGGCTCCTGGTGCTGCTGTATAGACTCGATGAGAGTCTGCAGAGAAAAACTGCTCTTGGAAAACTATCTTAGGAGCTGATTTTGTCATCAGCAGAATCACACAGTTTCTATTGAAGGTCTGTAGTAATTCAGCAGTCCACTGCACAGAAACTTTATGTCACTGATACCATACTATCTCCTGGAAACTTAAAAATATGTCACAACAGCAGAATATCTACAGTAACGTGTTATACATATCATTAATCCATGAAAATATCCTGTATTATTAAACTACTGTCCAATTTCTTAAAAATTCATTTATTTTATTAAATCAAACTTTATTTCTAATTCTTTCTCAGAGCAGCTATACATATCCAAAAAAAAAAAAAAAAAAAAAAAAAAAAAAAAAACAAAAAACACCACAAAATAAA
>VXBX01002668.1:360014-382589 GCA_013400415.1 Scytalopus superciliaris | reverse complement strand
AGGGAGGGGATTGTCCTGCTCTGCACTGGAGCAGCCTCACCTTGGATATTGTGGGCAGTTTTGGGTGCCACAATATACGAAAGTTATTAAGCCATTAGAGTGTACAAAGGAGGGCAATGAAGACGATGAAGGGCCTTGAGTGGAAACGATATGAGGAGTGGCTTAGGGCACTTGGTCTGTTCAGCCATGAGAAGAGGAGATTGAGGGAACACCTCATTGCAGTTACAACTTCCTCGTGCAGAGAGGAAGAGAAACAGACATAGGGATTTTTTCTCTGTGTGACCAGTGACAGGACCTGAGGGAATGGCCTGAAGTTGTGTCAGGGGAGGTTTAGGTTAGGTATCAAAAAAAGTTCTTCACCCAGAGGACAGTTGGCTCCCCAGGGAAGTGGTCACAGCACCAAGCCTGACAGAGGTCAAGAAGCATTCTGACCATCCTCTCAGGTACATGGTGTGACCCTTGGGGATGGTCCTGTGCAGGGCCAGGAGTTGGACTCCATGATCCATGTGGGTCCCTTCCAACTCAGCATAATCTATGATTCAGTGAAATAGAAAACAAGGCCGGTTCTTTACACTTTTTCCAAACCACTTTCAAAAAACTCTACCTCTGCACTCCTAGATCCCTAGCTTGCCATAACATTTTACTGATGAAACACATTGGAGTAACACATAAATAGAAGTATTTAAATTGTGCTGTTTCAGTTTTAGTCTGATCTCTGTGTTACCAGTTTAACAGCTTGTCCTTTGAGAATTCTCTTGTCAAAAAGCTTCTGCAGGAGTTTGCTGGTAAATTTGCTTGACCTCCCAGTCCCTGTACAGCTGGCATATCATCCTGCCATTTTGGTATTAGCTATCCAACGGAGATGGTTGTTAGTTGATGATGGACTTAGCTCTCAACATTCAATTATAATTTTTTCACTTAAAAGTTTGCAGGACCAGCCTGCTTGAAGGCTCCTGAATATTAAAAATTGTAGCATTTTGCCTGTGGTAAGTGAATCAGGGCTACAGCTGAGAGACATCCAATATTTCTTTTGTCTGTAGTGCTCCACAGAGCAGAACCTCTGTGGAAGTACCTAGCAGGAAAGCTGGCTCTTTGCCATAAGTTTGTCTTTTCCCTGCTCTCATCTGCATGCACTGCAGCATGCCAGGAGGCAGACAGCACTGTCCCTCATTCCTCCATCGTGCCCTGGGAGCCTTCAGTGCCTTTTATAAACTCATTTCTCATGTCTGGGAATAAAGGGTTAGTCTCCCAGATTCCAGCAGCAATAACGCATTGGCTGAGTTATGAAATCCAACATCTCTTTAGCATGTTCCCTCTTCCTGAGAAGGAGTTCACTATCTTAATACCAAGAGACTTTAATGTGCAAACTACATGCCAAAGGAGAATATTACACACCCAGCCAACATGCACAGAAAGCAGGATGAATCCACTAACTGATAGGCTGCTACTTGACACGAACTTGCTGTTGCTTCCCAGTATAGGAATATTTCCAATGAAGGTATTCAAGGTCATCTTGTACAGAAAAGAGATATAACACACATGCATGCATGATTGTTCCCTGAGCTACAGCTAACTTTACAGAAAACTGAGTTAATCTTGGCCAAGCTAAAATAAAATGTTCCAGACACTAAAATTATTGTGCAGGGGACCTACAGAAACTGTCCAAGAGGTTAATTAACAGTACAGGGAAGGGTGGACAAAATGTTACTGGTGGAGAAGAGTTTAGGCACCCAGTTAGAAACAAGCATTTCATTGTTCTCCATCATTTCAAAAACAGGCACTTATAGCACTAGCCTGCTGCACGTGAGTCTCCTTTTTCCACCTTGAAGGATCTTTTGCAGTTCATCTAGATTGTCTTTGCCTTAATTTAAGGTTAAATCTACATTAAGTTCAGATATGTATGTGAATATTTTTGTCAGTCCTATTACTATAAGTTGTTACAGAAAAATAAAAGTGAAACTGCACGAATAGAAGTGTATGAACTATATTAAAATAAATGACAGCTTCTGTTCAGTTTGATCCAAACACAGTAGTTTATATGGCAATAATGCATAGTAAAGTAAGTAGAACAGATTGCAAGTAAATCTCAGTTTTCATGAGTTCATATCTCATATCTTATTATCTAAGATTAATATTATTACAGTTCACAATTCTTCCCTCAGGACCTGAATTTTGAACCATTAATGTCATTCAGACATCGTGAATTGCTGCTATATAGAAGTCAAATAGTACTAAATTTATTTCTTGCTACATAAATGTTTTCATAGTGACAACTCTTCATGTAAAATGCCATTCAGATTTGACAACCAAGTGGAACACAGCAATTCCTGTGCAGGAGTATCTGTCCCATCAGCCAGCCTTTGAATCCCATAAATTCTGTGTGCACTAAATTAAATTCCTTGACTGGTAACATGTGAAACCTTTTCAATTCTTGCAACACTCTAGCTTTATTTTTCTGAAAAATACATTGTTCTTACTGTTCTTATTTTCTGCAGTATTTAGTCAGCCTTTCTCAGTGCTCAGGTACATTCAAAGCCATCCAGTGGAGTTACAGAACCCTGCATAGTAAATCTGAATTTGAACTTTTATTAGCTACATTTTGGGAATTCCTTAGAAGTAGTCAGAGGTCCATGGCTTGCAAACCATCTGTCACTTTTAGCCTGTTTTCAGAAGCCTTTTTCCTTTCCCCTCTTTCCCCTATCCACAAGGGGGGTTTAAAGGCAGCCTATCTACAACATAACATAACATAACGTAACGTAACGTAACGTAACGTAACGTAACGTAACGTAACGTAACGTAACGTAACGTAACGTAACGTAACGTAACGTAACGTAACGTAACGTAACGTAACGTAACGTAACGTAACATAACATATCCTAACCACCCTTAACATAAACTAAATTCCACACATCAAGCCTCAAATTAAGAGACTGATAATTCCAGTGATCACTAAATGGATCAGTCTACGAACAGAAGTTAATTCCATCTAACGGGCACTTGCTGTTTTCACTCCACAAAGCTCTTTCTTTTTCCTTTTCCTTTTCACACAGAAATCCTAATCTTTCTTAGGACCTGATGCACAAAGCAAGGATCCACTCCTTGGACAAATGAGAAGGTATTTCAGATTAGAGCAACACACACAATTAAAGGGCTCCAGAGACTGACTAATGGTCCAAAGAGAAGTTTTATAAAATGAATACAACACACTTGTCTGACTAAGAATGGATTAAATTATGAAAAAGGCAGGATCTTTTTCCATGTAAATATTTTAAGGGTATGATCATAATGAAAATGGACAAATTTCAGTAGCTTGCTTTCTTGAATAAGAAATAATATTTTTGGCAATTACAGCCAGTGAAGGATTCCTGTTTCTGGACCAAGAAACTTTTACCAGTTTCCCAAGTAACTGTGCATGCACTATGTATTCATGCCAGTGTACAGCCCATTCTAGCATTGGGACACCTCTTGGGAAGCTGCCTCTGAAGACTGGAGAGGTACCAATCTCTTTTCTAGATATGAGCATGAGATTTCAGGTGGAGCCAACTAGGATAAGAAATACTGCCAAAGAAGGCAGAGTAGTCAGGCTGTATTTTTGTGGGTGCATTCAGTAACTTAATCCATGCATTGGAATGCAGTTTTACTCCAACAACCTGACTTTGTTAAAGGAAAAAAAACCCTTTCAGATTTCAATATTAATACAAATTGTAATCTATTTCAACATAGTGACATTTCAGCACAGCAAGTTATTCAGAGAACACCGGGTTGTATGCCTGCAGCCTCTCTTGTCTGTATTTCCTCCACACTAGTTTCCTGGCATTGACTCCACACTCTCCACACAAGCAAGTACTATACAATTATATTACTCACTAAATAACATGACAGTCAGTTTTCCTCCCACATCATATAAATGGTGAGCCTTCAGAAGGACAATATACAAGATGAGGGTGCTGACTTTGAGTCAGAAAATCAATTCCAGACATAATAGGACAGTAGGAGAGAAAAAAGGGATTTGTGTGGAGTGCCTCGGTCCAACACTCACTAATTACCTCAGGAAAGCCAAAACCAGAGTAAAGCAGCAGCATTATTTATATCGGTGAGTTGATTCCAGGCACACCTTCCCACCACATCTGAAGTACAGAAAGCAAATGAGAAAGGCTTTTCAGAAGAGGTGGGATAGTGCTCAAAGGCAAAATGTGAACTACTGAACAAAACTCAGTACATGTGGTCACCTGAACTATGCAAAACTACACAAAAGATATTTCAGCTCATTTTGTAATGCTTATTTCTTTACGTTTCTTAAAACCAGAACCATTTCCCAGGGAGATAAACAGTAGTAAGGCTTCACAAAGCAATTAAGACAAGACTGGGCAACATTTTCTGTCAGAGGCAGCCCAGCCTTAGCAGCAGGGAGCAGACGTAGGTTTTCTTTCTTAACTACTTTCTAATTAATCAGGAAGATTTCTAACTTGTCAGGAAGCGATTTCCTTTGGGTTAGCTTTTTAAGTTCATGTTCTTTTGTTCCTCTGTCTGATGTAAATGCAGAGATCATTACATGTTTCTTTACACACAATTTTGTGCTTTACAGTATTATTTTCACAATACTATTTTTTAAAGCCTTTTAGAACATTAAAGACTCAGTGGAATACACCAGAAAACACCTCATAGGCACAGTCATAGAAATACAATTAGAAATAGAAATAGAAATAGAAATAGAAATAGAAATAGAAATAGAAATAGAAATAGAAATAGAAATAGAAATAGAAATAGAAATAGAAATAGAAATAGAAATAGAAATAGAAATAGAAATAGAAATAGAAATAGAAATAGAAATGAGAAGAGTAGAACTTCACATTTGAAGTTCAATTCCACCCCATGCAAACTGCACCATCTCAATTTCAGCAATATTCAGTCTTATTAAGAGTCTCATTTTAATGCAAAACTTATTTATTCTTCTTGCAGCAACAAGTGCAGAAAAATGAGTTGGTACCTGTTTCTTGACCCTTCTCTCTGACAACAAACCCTTAGACAGCCCACTAAACTGGAAGTGTGCCTTAGCTGTGCTTGACTGTATACCTGTTTTCTTCTTCAGATTCCTCTTTCAAGTGTGTTTTCTTCTCAGTAACAGTTTATTTATGAGTTTTGCACACCTTGTAAAGTTCCATTTTTTCTTGGTTTTTGCTTGTCTCTATTGTACTGCACATCCTTCATGATGTCTGGAAGTGAGAGGGAAAAAAAGAGCCCAGTCATTCCTGACCTGAAAAGTTCACGATTTAGTGCAGAGCATTTCTGGGATGGGAAGTGGTACATACCCAAAGCAGATGAGGCCGCACTTGATATAGACAGGGAGTCAGTGTTGCTCTGATACAGGGCAGACCTCTGGAATGAGGTGGCCTGGGAACAGACATGAGTAAGCACAGACCAAAGCATCCCACAGGTGGCCACTGGCCTCTCAGCAGAGCAACTAGAATCTTTCTGGATGAGTCCCTGTCCTGGACAGAGCAGCAGTCACAGCACAGATCATTAAAATGAATCAACTGGGGACCTAAAGTCTGGATCCACTTTTGGATCCAGGATTGATTCCTTCTGACATTCTTGCCTTCTCTTCAAGGTCTCACCACCTCTTAGCAGCTCTCCTCCCTTACAGAAGATCAGTCCTTGTTCTGAGGAAATAGCTTGTGGTGTATGTTTCAACAAATTAAGAGAAGAAGGACCCCAAACTTCTAGCCTATAGGCTCTTGAGTATCTGATCTGTATAGATGGACAGCTCAGACTTCACTCAGCAAGCCCCTCAGCTGTGTAATCATCTCCCTTGGGTGAAATTGAATTCAACAGAAAAATTAATTCCAACATGATTCACAACTAAGTGTTCAATTCATTGTGAGCAAAGAGTTCTCAGAACTTTATTTCCCACAGGGAGAGGGAAAAGGGATATTTTAGCTATCAACCACAGTTCAGGGTGGAAAGGAGCATTGAAATTCTTCTCCAGAAATAGAGAGTTTGTTTGGGTCTTTTTTTCTGTTTTTACCTCAGCTTAATTTCTCCATCTGTAGGTGAGAAAGATGGTGAGAAGAAGGCAGAAGATGGAAGTTGGAAAAGAAGTAAAAAGGATTGTGTTAGCACTTGAATCCAGTCTGAGCTACAGAAAACACCATGACCTCTCACTTCCACAAGTAGAAGAAATCTCTTGCGTGATTTTTCTTTCCTTTTTCCCCACCAGCATCAGAAACATGAGTTTTCCCCCTTGCTAGAGGCCTGAACTTGTTCTTGTGCACATTCTGGAGCATGATTCAGAAGAAGTTCTTTTTTTGCCACTGACCCCATTACCTAATGTTTTGCAGCCCTGCCCAGTAAAGATTTATTCATCTCATATGTTCTTGGTTGTGACCTTATGTTCAGCCGCAGTTGGACTGCTTTGCGCTCCAAGGCTCTTGCCTCAGCATTCCAAACCTGGGAACCACTGCGCCTGGGAACACCAGCCTGAAGAGGCTTGCTGGACAGTAAATCAGACCTTGAAGATCCAACCTTTTTAAATAAAGCATTCCACCTCATCTGTTTTGTTATTGTACTAATACTGCCCTGAGGAAAAGCACAAATAAAAGTCCAGTATATTTCAAATATGTTATTTAACTGAAGCACATTTTGCTTAGATTCATTTTGAATATTGCATTGCTTACCTTTCCTTGGAACACCCCCACGTGCTGTTTATGACAAATGCCTCTGATTCAACTTTTCCACTGAAAAGAGCAGACCACCATAAGGGTTTATATGATGTAAGTGGGCACTGTACTTATCTTGCTGGTCCCCTGATCTGGACTTGTTTCACGCTGAAGTGTTCTGCAGATAAATCTAATCCTTCCACAAACTACATGCAGCTGTGCAGTTTAGAAAATGTGACTCAAGAGCTTTCTTTTAAAGTATTGCCCTCTTTCTCTCTCCCTTGCTGGCCAGAAGTTCATGAGGATCATCCACACATTTCTCTTAATCCCTTCAGTGTTTAGTTCCTCAATCCAGCTATGTTTCCCTCCTAGTGAAAGCTCATGGCAAATCTTGTACTGAGAACTAGCAGTGGAGCTTCTTTCTCTGCTCAGGGAAACTCTAAGAATAACACAGGAGAGGCTCAGTGTTGGCATGTCTTAGGAAAGGTGTTGTTTCAGTATCAAGAGCTCTTCAGTTATTCGCCTTCTAATAGTTATTTGACAATGATCAAAATATCTTTGATATTAACTACAGCTTATTTCTCCTACTCACCATGCTGAAAGTGAAGTTCAGAACACTCCAGATTAATGGCCTTTTGCTACTTATGAAGTTCTTTATGGCTAATTCATCACCATCCATCAAGCTTTGTTCATGGTGAGATACTTAATTCATAAAAAATAATGAAAAATATTTCTGAGGTACTCTGATTAACTCAGTACTTGAACCTTTCAACTTGCATTTACTTACCCAGAGGGCATTTAATGTGATCTTCCAGTTTTCTTTAATAATTTTGCTCAGTGCATTGTTTCTTCACAAGTTTCACTATCTGTAAAAAAAACCTAAGAACATAAGCAAAATAATCTGTCAGTATTACACCAGTGATTTTGATAGGAGGAGGTGGGGCTAATAAAAAAGTTATTTTATCTGCACTGAATTCACTGTGGACTTTACAAGGTACCGATTTTTTGCTCTTGACTTAAGTAACAGAAAGTTGTGGTTGAGGTTCTGGTGGTATCTGAAAAGCACTTTTCATTGCTCTGAGAAGGAACACATGTGAGACTAGAATCACTGTGTGTTTCCTCAAGAAGCAGTTCACCATATCAAGCCTTCCCTTCAGCTTTTCTCTGTAAGAGAGAATTCAGCTCTGTTTGACCTAACAAACTCAGACTTAATTAACAGCTGCAGAAAAACAGTTTTTAACAGGATTGCATTTCACAGTTTCAGAAAAACGTGAGTTTCCTTCCCTTTGTGTGAATTTCTCTAAACAGGGAAATCCAGTTCCCTTTGGATTCTTCCCCTCTGAGCGAGGGTGAGACTGAGTCATCCTCCGTTTGTTTGTCTTTGATGACAAATATTACTCTCAACTTACAAACAATGTCAGAAAGAAAACAAGGAATCTGAAGCTTGGTTCAGTTATACTTCTATCCTTGCAAAATACTACATAGAAAATATGCATATGCTTAATCTTAAACACCTGAATAACTCCACAGGTTTTAGCTAGGATATTTCTAACATTAAAATTTGTTGAATGAAGACCATCATACTTACTGAAGGCGTGTCCCATTTGTGATAGTAATTTGGCAGCTGTGGCATTCCTGGCACTGAAACAGGCTTAACAATTTTTTAGTTTAGACATACTCTTCTGGGGGCACCATGACATTCATGATTTAACACGACCACTTATGCCAAAGGTGTCACCTACATGCAGGTAGGTAGGATATTGGACAGACCACACTTCATGATAAGCCTGCAGAGAGCCCTGCTAGACTGTCACTCTTGCCTTTGAAAGCTGCTAATTCTGTTTGTGCACCTGTGAGTCCCAAATTCAAGGTGTAGGATGGAAACTATTTGAAAGCACAGCCCACTCTGCAGAAAGCAACAGATCTAGTCTGGATTTTTATATCTTCTTTCCTCAGTGATTCAATTACAGCTTTGTCTGAAGCAGTGACAAAAGCATAATGCTGCAACTTCAGCTATCCAATTTAAAGGCAAATAATTCTATAGCAGATTACAGAATGCTGCACACAAAAAAATATGAATATTAATGTATTGCAGTTTCAGCTGTCAGAGTCTTTTCTCCTTGCTGTCTTTTGCCCTGCTGAGCAATGAAATAGGTGTTCTGTCTAGCCAGGCTCTTTTCACAACAGACACGATGAAACAGTGTCCTTGGTTAGACAGCTCACCCTTGAGGTATGCTCAAAGCATATCCTTTTTTGCACATCTACACTGCAGCTTCCAATTAGGGAGGCAAGCAGGGGAGAGAATAAGATGTTCTTTGCCTCCAGATAGAAAATTCCTTGCTGACAAAAAAGCTGGGATTCGGCAGCTCAAAGTTCCTTTGCTTTTATTGTGCTTTTATTCATATGAGAGAATTCACATACATGTGCATGACTTTTTTCCTCGAGCCTGTTGGAACTACAGCTCTCAAAACTTGGACTGTTCTGAGAGCTGAAAATGTTTGTCTGATGCTCTGCAGTAACACTTTTATGGAGAAAAGCTTTTTTCTCCAAAGAATATTCTCATCTGCAAACCCAACACAGACTCTTCTCCATCTGATAGTGGTTTTCCACTGAATTCAGTCTGGGCAAAATAACTAGGCAAATCCTGCTGTTATTTCTACTTACTTCTGAGTGTTGATTTTTTGTAGTCATTCCTAATGCAATACGAGATGGGAAAAAAGAATATTTCTTAAAAAATAGGGGACAATGCAAATACACTGCACAAGATTATTTCCAAGTTACTTCTCTATACCAAAGACTGAGATGGCTGGACAGTCCTAAGGCAACAGCAAGCAACAAACAGCTCAGATTAGATATGCAGAAAAGTTCTGTCTCAGCTAGTATTCTAAACAATGCCCCTGAGCAAATCTTAGGGAAAACCACCAATAACACTCCTATCCTCATAATTCATGACTTTTTTTCTGAGAATGCAAAACTGGTTTGATAATTTTCAGGCTTGACAATACACTAGTTTGTGCTCATGCCTGCTATAGATTGCAGTGCTTTAATAGAATGCCTGTTGTTTACTTGGAAGCAGAGAGGTTAAGCAGCACCTAGCTCAATCCAGCATGAAATCTGAAGCATATTTGGGTTAAGTCTGAGCTCTTCATGCCACCTTTGCAGTTTCTGAGTTTTTCTTTAACTTCTGGCTTTGCAGCCTCAAAGTAACTTCAGTCAAAATATCTGAGCATTGTCAGGTTTCAGGTCAAAATTATGTCAAAAGTAGAGTTTTACATGATTCCCACCCAACACTAAATCCCTCCCTGCATTTGATATTCAGCTTAAGCTCCCATGAAAACTTTAGGTTTTGTGGTGAATATTTCTCACAGCTCTAGGCTGAAAAAAGCTGGAACATTATAGTCCTCTCAGCAGGTTTCATCCAAATCCCAGCTAATTTGATAGACATCCTCATGACTATGAGGAGAGAGGATTGAAGCAAAAATTTTGTTGGTGTGCAGCCAGATTCTCAAACATCATGCACAGGACAATACCAGGTAGAACAAGATAGCAATGGTCTTTTTTTTTTCACTTACTAATTTCAAGCAGCAGATATTGAGGGCAAAGTCCTTGGGAAATACTTTATGAAACACCATCTTTTAGATTCATTACTACAATAAACATGAGTTTAGAGTCACAACAACAAACATTTCCTGAAGCATGTTAAAAATAGGTCATTTTTCACCCTCAAAGGCAGACTCAATACCCCAGCTCAGCTGCAACCTACCTTCAAAGCCCCTTGTTTCCTCTGTTTATCACAAGAAAGTCCCCTGGATGGTTACATTTCCGTAGGTAGGTGCCACAGAGCTTCTTTGTCCCAGCTACACAGCGCACCAGCATAGGGAAATTCTGCACCAGAGGGATCTGAGGGGATAGATTACAGAATCACAGAATGGATAAGGTTGGAAGGGACCACAGTGGCTCATCTGGTCCAACTTTCCTGCTCAGACAAGGTCATCCTAAAGAACATTGTCCAGACAGCCCAGACTCCACAACCTCTGGGAAATCTGTTTCAGTGCTCAGTCACCTGCACAGTAAAGAAGTTCTTCCTCATATTCAGGTGGAACTTCCTGTGCCTCAGTTTCCACCTGTTGCCTCTTGTCTTATTGTTTGGCATCCCCAAGAAGAGCCTGGCTCAATCCTCTTGACACCCTCCCTTCAGGTAGTGAAAGACATTACGAAGGTCCCCTCTCAGTCATCTCTTCTCGAGGCTGAACAGGCCCAGCTCCCTCAGCCTTTCCTCGTAAGAGAGATGCTCCTGTCCTTTAATCATCTTTGTCACCCTCTGCTGATCCTGCTCCAGGGGCAACTGGATGCACAGTCCTCCAGCATCAAACAGGCACAACCGAGCCAACAAAAGGTCTGACCTCACAAGACCTTTGTCAGAAGTGTGGTATGACCACACACAACCTATGTCTGTGCAAGGGAACTCTGGTAGGGCCATTATATGAATGGAACTGTAAAGACAGTAGCTTTGGATGGCAGGTAGGCCCCAAACCTCAGGAGAGAAGTGATGTCACATCCATGCCAGACGTTATTCAGAAGGCAGATTGCCTGCTTCAGACTCAGGCTGCAGTTTTCGGTGTTAGTGTCAGGCTTGGAGAGGTCCCTGGGCATAAACTACCTCACACATAGGAATGTACCTCTATGGTTTTGTCTCTCATTGTCATGAAGAGGGACAAAAAAAATTCTTTTACAATTTTCCTTGCCTTTTACTTCATAGCCATTATCCAAAGGCCACAAAACCAAAACTAGCTAAACGTTAGAAGTTACTTTTCTTCGTTTGAAAATTTAAATTGCCAATTCATATCTCTAGTGAAAAACATTTTGCAACACTGCTTTTAATTTGTCATGCTGAGTAGATTCAAATGTCTGAAGAAATTAGATTGAAAACACTGCAAACCAGGAAATAATATTTGCAACAATCCTTCTTTACATTATTTCAAACAGAACACTCATGTTGCAAGTTCCTTAACTCCCTACCTGTATGTTTGTTCACCAGAGGACATTCAAACTTACCTATCACTCAAAGTGTCCTACAGGAAGAATGATTGACCTAATGGTAAACTGATGGTAAATTCTGGTCAGGCATGTGATCTGTCAGGCTGCATTCAGAGGACAATTTCCTCATCCCTATAAGCTTAATGAACAATACAGTCTGTTACTCCAGTCAAAAAATGAGGCCCTATGGGTCAGTTGTGCAAAACCACAAACATAGCACCAAATAGAAAGGATTACTAACATCTATTCAAACAGGGCTCTCTTGGTAGGTGGTGTTACGCAACTTTTCCAAAAGCATGTTAGATATTGGCAGACACTGAGAAATATCATCCAAGTTCTGTTTTCTCTCTCTTTCCCTCTTTTTCTTCTTTCTTTAATATAGTCAGTCAATTTGGGGTCCTGGAGACAGAAAATATGTTCCATGAAGAAATCACTTTGAAGATTAATTTTTCCCTGCCAAAGTACTTGGGACACTTGTTTTTTCCAGTATTTCTCTAACTCTTGTTATCACTACTGCTGACTCATCTCCTGATGCCGAGGGAAAAACAGTTTTATGAGAACATGAAGAGGTCACGACTGAATTATTTTGGCTGTTATAAATGGCTCTGCAACTCATTCTCTGCACTGCTATTAAACAGATTTTCATAATTTCTGGATCAAAGCTAGTGTTCCAGAGCAGAAGGATTCTCAGATTGGTGGGAAAGCATGTAGCCTTACCTCTGGGGCAGAAGCAGCATCGCTCAAACAGCTGTGGTGAACATCACTCTCCTGCATACCGCTGAAGCAATCCTCCAGAGCAATCCCATTCAGCTCTCCCCAGTGGGAAAAACATATCTCTAACCTCACCTCTGAGTTCTTCCAAGGCACAGTAAATTATCACAATGCTTCTGGAAAACATAAAAGTTCTGCTCTTTTTTTCCTCTTTTCCCCCTGCCTCCAAAGCTTGTACGGGGATGTTGTTGGTATAAAACAAAAAATAGAATCATTGAAATATTTCTCCCTCCTTCATAAAATACCACATACTCTCTGCATACACATATAAACATATTTGAAAACAAATTAAGTAATTGCAATAAATCACTATTTCAATGAATTTTGCCTGCACTTGCTGACTACAAATCCTTGACAGAGAAGCTATGAAATATTTTTTCATATACTTTAGCAGAAGTTATTTTTAAATCCTTTAACACAAAATGCTTGTATATTATGCTGTTTGGGACTAGTTCACTGTACACATTTATAATGACACTGTGTGTAACTGCATCCCATTAATCAATCAGATGGTTTGTGTCTATTTCTTTTTCAGGGGCAGAACATTATGTGATGAGAATATGAACAGACCATGCAGCTGAACATAGCATTGACCAGGAGTGAATCTTTAAGCCTTTCTGCTTTTCTCAAAAATTTTCAGGAGTATTAATCAAATGAGCATGTGTTTGTGTGTGTTCATATGAAGATGTCATAGATAAGTCACAAAGAGACATAAAACTGAGGAATCCCTTCTATCAAGAACCAATCCTGGATATTTTCTTTACAAGCCATGAGGCATATGTGAGCTAGTGGGCTGTTTAGTAATCCTCCCCTGGTGAAATTAAAGAGCATTTTACATCCCACATACTAAAATGAGTCTCAAAGTATTTTTAGGCAAAGGGACATAGTCTCAATAACAGAGGGGAAACTCTGTCTTGTCCTGAAAATAGATTTGCCTTGCAATTCTCACCCTCATCAGGCAGAACATCTCACAAGCAGAGTGAGCAATGCACGGGCTGGACTACTGGACTGAAGGGACACGGTGCCAGACTGAGGACAAGGGCCGTTGCTGCTGCATGTTGTGCATGAAACCATCCTGAGCAGGTGTGCCCTTTTCCCATCACCTGCTGCATTCACACCTTCAAGCAAGGCAGACAGAGGAAGGCTGCTCAGGTTTGGCACCCTCTAGGTTTTAGGCATGGAATGGTTGCTATATGATTACCATTACCACAAAGAGGATTGTCCTGGACAAGGGAGAAGCCAAGCTTTGGCTGCCTAGGAATCAAAGACTAGATTGCCAACACATTTTAAACTTGTCCAGCATTAGGCTGCAGCTGACAGAATTTCTTGAAAGCTGCAGTATCAAAGGTAAGCACCTACATCTCTCTTAAGTCGTGTCTCAGGTGTCCTCTTCCTTTAATCAAGTTCTTGGTCCACTTTGTTCCATCTGTCAGTTTCTTGGAACTGTCACTGAAATTTGGAATATTTTTCATTAAGATCTGCTGTGGGAAGTCTGGAATAAGCACAATGAAAAAAAGCAAGAATAAATCTTCTCAGTACATGTTCAACTGAGGGCTGATGGCTCAGATTACTGTTGGCATGAGCTGCTTCTGAGTACTTCTAGTCCTGGCATTCATGAGAGTAGCGACAAAATATGGCTAACGTCTGTCAATCCCTATTTCAACAGTGAACTTCACAGTTGAATAAACATACTTCTAAGCACTGTAGTTTGATTTTCTTTTTAAGCACGTAGCTTCTTTATCCCTTCACGTAGAAATGGCTTTCATAGGAAATTTAAAATAAATAGAAGAGAAAGTTCAGTATAGACATGTGGTGTTCATCAAAGAGAACTCCCAAATCAGCAGGAGTTTTCCTTTACAGAGCTGGAAACCATCACCATACCATCATCATCTGCTCATTTGGATCCCACCAGCTACCACAGCTGAACAGTTTGTCTGCCACTTTGAACTACACCATTTTCAGGAGTTTAGTCTCCAGAGGTTGATAAAAAGGGGGGAAAAGTAACCTATCATGACAGGTATTTGCCTATTTGTGTTCCCAGTTACTCCTTCAGCTGCTATTAAAATGTCAGATCTCCATAACAATCATAGTAGAAGTCTACTTGCTATGACTCTAAGGATTACTCCTGGCTGTGCATCATACAGAAGCACAGGGCACACTTATTTCTTCCCATCAAATGAGTATGCATGTGGCCCCTTAAAACTTCAAGTGATGAGCAGTCTCTTCCTTTAAGCTAGGATGGCTTGTTTGGAATCAACTCAGGATAAACATTAAGTAGCATTTCCACCAGAAATCAACACATCTCTTCATCCCACAGAATTTTCAATGCCCTAGAAAAATGTAAAAGCTTCACTAGCTCACTAGTTTTACTCCAGAACACATTTCTAATGAGAAGCAGTAAGTGTCCTTTTGATATATTTATCCATAGCTGTAGGTTTCTTCTGAAATATTTTCTCTTTTTTACCCTGTTGTTTCCATTTAATTCACTCATTCTTTCTTTTTTCATGACTGTATTAACTCCTGCTCATTTTAAATTAGCTGTTTTTAACGTTTGTGTCCCTTAAAAACTGTAACTATTTTGTTTCTCCCATTACATTCCTTTCCTGGTTTGTATGTTCTATATATTTACACTAATTAAGTAGAGGCTTTGTAAACTGCAGTCCTGCATGGGATGAGTCTGAGGCATAGGACATTTCATAAGCCACTAGACAAAAGGGGACATACTATGGAAGACAATTTCTTTTGTCAGCATGAGAGATGCTTGGATGAAAAAGGTTTGGTTGTGCCAAGTGAAATCCTGGCTCTGTCAGGAGAACATTTGTCATAGCTACGGTTTCTCCATTTTTATCTTTCTCACCACAGCTCTGCCCTGAATGTCATGGAATGAACTTGTCCAATCTAGAAGATGCTGAGAAAGTTTTCTGGTCTGATTCCTCCCCAGTTATTTTCCCATTTTCCATTTCTCTCATTCTTATACGCTTTGTCCAACAGAAAACTTCATTGTGATTTTTTAAAAATTAATTTTACAGGCTAATTTGAACATGTGTGTGTGTAAGGAAAAGATTTGCTTCCAAAAATCTGTAAAACTGTTTGCTGCTTTTGGCAGCAGTATAATATTCTTCTACTGGTTTTATAATATACAGCCAGCTATACCTTATTATTGTGAAAGTTGGGCTTGAAAGAAGCTTTGATAGCAATATATTACCACCATAATCTTTTTGAGTGTTTCAAAGCCAATGGACATTATAGTAATGTCTTGATGAAGATTTTAACCCAGGATGTCAATACCAAAGAAGATCTTTAGGATAAATAGCACTACACAAAATACTGAACAAGAGCTATTGTCTCTTTATCTTTGAAGTTTTGATAGCTAGAGGATACAAGCAATGTGACCTGCTCTACTCTGCACTGGTGCCACTTCACCTTGAGTATTGTGTGCAGTTTGGGGTGCCACAATATGAAAAAGACATTAAGTTCTTAGAGAGTGTCCAAAGGAGGGCAACAAAGATGGTAAACAGCCTTGAGGGGAAGCTGTATGAGGAGCAGCTGAGGGCACTTGGTCTGTTCAGCCTGGAGAAGAGGAAACTGAGGGGAGACCTCATTGCAGTTACAACTTTCTCACGAGGGGAAGTGACAGGGCAAGTACAGACCTCTTCACTCTCATGACCAGTAAAAGAACTCAAGGAAATGGCATGAAGCTGAGACAGGGAAGGTTCAGGTTGGATATGAGAAAAAAGTTGTTCCCCCAGAACATGGCTGGGCACTGGAAGAGGCTCCCCAGGGAAGTGGTCACAGCACCAAGCCTGACAGAGTTCAAGAAGCATTTGGACAGCACTCTGAGACACATGGTGTGATTCTTGGGATGGTCCTGTGCAGGGCCAGAAGTTGAACTTGATGATCCTAATGGGTCCCTTTCTGTTCAACATATACTTTAACCAGGCATATGGGATTCCGTTGCCTAGGTTCCTTTTTAATGCACTGGATCAAACAAGACAAAATCCCATCTATCTGAACTTAGCCTTTTATTCAATGTCTACTCCTGCAGAGGCAGCAGTTATGTCCCATGTCAGTAGTCACTAGCAGGATTCTTTGGAACAAAATTCAAGCCATTTGTTCATCATCTGAACTGAATTAACTCTCTGTTTGGGCTGTGGCAGGGTGTAATAAATAATCTCTCTGCAGCTGCTCATTTGTACTGGCAACAAACTTCACTACTTGTGTATGCTTTTACTTGTCAGTAGGGCACAGAAACATGGATCACAGAAAAGTAATTGCCATTTATAGTCCAGCAGAGCAACAGATAGACCTTACACCAAAATAATTTCTGTTCAGACAGATCCCAATTCATTTTTTCTTCACGTTGCAAGGCAAAAGACTTGATTTCAGATTTTGCCACTGAGTTTGTGATTTTGAGCATAACACTTAAGTTTTCAAGGTTTTTACTTTGTTGCTCAAAGCTAGACATTCAGATTGATCACTTCACAGAATTTTTATGAAAATTATTTTATTATTTCTATCATGTTCAGCTACAGTAGGCAAAAAACATCAGCATGATTTTTAAAAATAATGAATATTTGTTGCCTTTCAGCTGCAAGTAGGTTGTATAAAATCAAGTCTATTTATCCCCCTTAATAAAGAGTTGACTACAACATCCACACTTATAAAGGAACAGACTCTTCATCAACAATAAGTTCTGCTGTGTTAGAACTTCCCCCATAGTACGTTTATTCACAACTGTTAGGGGTATTAATGGTCTGCTCTAGAAGAAACAGCATCCTGCAGTGCAGGTTTTGCACGTATATACATCTGTCAAAACTCCTGATATCAATAAATGCAACAGACCAAGAAACGTACATGTTGAAAGAACAAGTACTGGATTATTCCTCTGAGATGACAAATAGCAATGCCACACTTTAATATCTGTATTTGGATAGTCGTTTATTTCCCTTTTCAGGGCTAGGCATGTTATTTCTCCAGATACTGTGAGGTTCTGTTTCAATTTTCTAGAGAAGCATTGTTGAACCTTACTTTCTGTCTCATTTTTACTCCATTTATTTTTCTCAAACAATAAATGACTTGGATTTATCAAGGATGTTGTTCCTACCAGTCCATTTTTTCTTATTTTATGAAAGGTCCAGTTACAAAGCAAAACCAAATCTTCTAAGAAGATACATTTTAGTGTGCTGATTAATGTTTATATTTACTGTGAACCAAATCAATCTCATCTGGGAAAGAAACTTCCACTGCAGTAACCTGAGGATGTTTTGGCAGATCTTGTCACTTGATAAGTTAGTTTTCTAGACTAACATCTACTAATGCATTAATTACTTTAAATTTCAGCTTGTAATATGATCTTTGAATTGGCTTTAAATTCCTGCTGTATTCTTAGCAACAGCTTAAGCCTGTCAGAAAATCCTGCAGAAAATCCTGCAGTTCACATACACTTTTCCTTTGCATCTCAACTTTATATGAGTTCTAATAACACATCTTATCTTGTTCAAACCTAGCTAAAATTTGGGTTTGAAAAGATCAAATGCTATTACAAGTTTTTAGTTTTGTTCCTGCTACAAATCCAGTAGACATCTGGATTCCAAACTCCTTGGTGTGAAGGCATGAATCAAGGAGGGTCCCTTGGTTGGGACCCTTCTCCCGCTCTAACTTCTACGTGGGAAAGCCTTACAGAGTTTACTGTAGATAGACTTCAGTCTTGACAAATATAGGCACAAAAGCTACACCTTCTGCTACAGAACAAAACTGTTAAAATTAGTAGTTTCATTCAATAAGCATTGCTCCCTTTGGAGAGCATGAAATGTGGAATGCTTCCAAAAATCTGCTGTAAGCACATGGGCAGGCAATGGCCTTGTTTGAAAACAGTGGGTTTATTTTTTGTTTGCAGCCACAGCCCTTTCAAATCTACTCTTCCGTCTGCTGAAAACACAGCATCTAAACTAAACTCTGTCACTTACAGTGCTGAAGCACAGCAGATTTGCACTGTCTCGACCCTGGTTCTCACTGCATGTCCCAGAACCACCAGATAATTCTTGCAGGGGGCTGGAGAAGGGCTGGGAGCAGCTCCCTCTACTGAGAAAGGCAAAGTGACAGAGCCCAGCCCTGTTGACCTCTACTTCTTGACACTTGTGACACAATTTATACTCCAAGAGTGTCAGGAAAGATAACAATTGCTTTTGAATTCTCAAAGGGAAGGTAGGTCTCAAAGCCCTAAAAAAAAATTCTAAATAGACAGGATATGAACTATTACTAAATTAACATTCCCTTCTGGGTGACAAGTTTATTTAGTACGCATTCCTGTACAGATACATATTTCTGTGAAATAGACCTTGAAAGACAATAATCATGATCTAAAAACCACGAAGGCAGGGAGATGCACTGGGTATAAATGGTGAGAAGCTGGCAGTGGGGTTGCAGGGGATTCCAGCCAGCTCCAGTGGACCCAGTGCAGGGCACAGCTGAGCCCAGCAGCTGGTACTTTTTTTCATTTTATTCAGATTTGCTCAGATTATTGTTGGAATCAGAAAAATCCTGACTCATCACTACCTTTCAACACTTCCTGGAACATCAAAGGTCTCTGAAGTTGTAAAAACAGGTGAAAGCTGTTTTCAATAACACTTAGAAAAAGCCAGTATACAATCCTGACCCTACTGATAGGGTGTACTTCTGTCTGCTGGGCACTCAACAGCATGTGCTCAATATCTCACAGGATCAGATCAAACTAAAACAGAAGTGGAAACACTGATTATGGGTCCAAATGATGGCTATTTTTGTGCACTGTGCAACCAGTAATTTACTCGACACACTTCATTTAACCAAGGCAAACAGCCTTTGTCAGACAACCAAGAATATGATTTCTGTCTAATTGAGCAAGTATTACTTACAATTCATTCTTGATTATAAATCTTAACTGAGGCTCACAAACTTGTTTTCATACAAATTCATGTGAAAAGCAGTCTTAAATGAGCATCAAATTATACAGTCCTGATTTGCACCTGTCAGTTTACATTTCTTTTAATTTAGGAGTAATATTGCCTGAAAGTTTGTTCCCACATAAAGTGAAAGCAGGAAATGCATGTGATAACTCATCTTCGGTGCTCAATGCACTTTTTTTTAATGTGAATATTGCTTGACTTGCTTCAGCATATAAAGAGCAAGTAAATTCTCTAAAGGAGAAGCAGTGTCTTTTACTGGACTTAGTGTAGCAACTGGATAATAGAGCAGCTTTCAAGCACAAAAACATTTCTCTTAGTCAGTCCTAAAAGTTTATCTGTTTTCCCCAAATCTATCACTAGCAACAAAGAGAAATAAGATGATGGTTCTGCCTACAACCTTGCCCTCAACTTGTACTCTGAGATTTTATTTAATGTTCAATATCCTAGTGGACGTACAGTGGCAAATCCACAGCTGCTGCAGAGCAAAACACTTTTCCCTTCATCTAAGGCCGGCCAGTTTTCACCTGCTGAGAATGCAACCCAATGCCCTCACCCTAAATTTTCCTAGTATAGCAAACTGCTAATGGAATGCAAATATTTCTGTATGTTTCGTGGGATTCTGTGTTCCACTGAACAAGCAAGGCAGTAAAGCTTGTGAGCACATAGGGAACAGGCCTCAAAATCAGAGAACTGTCGCACACAGTTGCAGGGTGGACAGTGCCTGGGCTCAGGTGGGAGCAAGAAGCTCTTGTTCATTCATCTAAACATTAAAAACTACTTAAAGACACCTGGTGGTGTTCTCTAGCTTTTGCAATTAGAAGGAAAATAAGAAAACAGTTAATAGGACATGTTATGCAAATTGGCAGGTTAGTTATAAACTGCCTCATGCTGAAAAGGCACACACCCAGAAGTAGTTTCCATTCAGGTGAAACAGGAGAGTGTTTCTATCCCAAACACACAATATTCATTAGCTGCAGTCAAACATAAGCCACATTGAAAAATTTGCAAAGTATTTCAAAAGTACAAGAATTCAGCATCTAAAAGGAATTAATTTGTTTACACTAGATGTTACAGATGAAATGCAGTCTCACAAAAGAAAATGGATGCTCTCCAGCTGTTCAAACTTCAATGCTTTCTGAGGTGTGACCAGAGCGTGGAGATCACAGAAAAAAAACCCACCACTTACTGCACTTTCCTATACTTCTACAACATGAACTTGCAAAACTTGCAATCATAGAATGGTTTGGGTTGGAAGAGGCCTCTAGAGATCATCTAGTGCAACCTCTCTGCCATGGCAGGGACATAATTCGCTAGGTCAGGTTTCTCAAAGTCATGTCCAATATGACCTTGAACACTTTCAGTGATGGGGCACACACTCCCCTGGGCAACCTGTGCCAGTGCCTCACCACCTTCGTCATAGAAGAACCTTCCTTGTGTCAAATCTAAACACACTGTTCTTCAGTGTATACCCTTGTGCTGTCTATACAAGCCCTTATAAAAAGTCTCTGCCTTGCTTGTAAGCTCCCTTTAGGAACCAGAAGGATGCTATAAGGCCTCTACAGGATCTTTTCTAATCCAAGCTTAACAACCCAAACTCTCTCAGGTGCTCCAGCCTTCTGACCGTCTTTGTGGACCTCCTTTGAACTTGCTCTGTCTTGTATTTGGAACCAGACCTGGATGCAGTACTTCATTTGGCAGCTCGTGAGAGTGGAGTAGGGGTTGCAAAATCATCCCTCTTGTCCTGCTGGTGATGCTTCTTTCTATGCAGTCCAGGAATGGTTTGGCTTTCTCAGCTGCAAGTGCACATTGCTGGCTCATGTTCAATTTTTCTTCCACTAGTATCTCAAAGTGTTTCTCTGCAAGACTGCTCCAAATTTGTCCATCCCCCAGTCTGTATTGATACTGGGCGTTGCCCAAACCAGGTGTAGAATCTTGCCCTGTTTAGCTTAATGATGCTCATGCAGGTCCACCCCTCAAGGCTACCAGGACTCTCTGGATGACATCTCCTCCCTCCAGCACACTGCACCACTCAACTTGGTGTCACCCACAAAATTCTCAGAATGGTTCACATTTGGATGTGTCTTGTAAGTGAAAACAGCAAGTTGAACTCCAAAACTTGTTCAATGCAACCCATTTTACTGTGCTAATAAGTATTTCTAGTAACATAAAATTATATGCATGGGCATATAATATGATACACTTCAGACCCCTCGAGTCTGAGACACCCTTTACTTACTTTTTGCAGGCAGGATTCTGCAGGTTGCTTTTTTTGACTACGAACACCATTAGTCCAGAGCATCTGACAATAGAAGACAAGCCACTGCACAGTAAAAGCTCTGCTCAACATGAGCATCTTTCAGTTAATAGCAGTGGTGCATGTGCCCTTCATCAGAAAGAGCTGTTGTCCTAAAATTAGAGCTACAAAGGATAAAAGGTACTGAGATGATAATGAAAAATGTCTCTTTCCCTTATTTTCTATCTTTTAGATGTCTGGAGAGGAACATAGATGTCTGAAAGCATAAAATCTTTTCCATCTTGATTATTACAGGCAATTACTAGATCCATGTGTGCTGTGTTTCCCTTGACATTTGAAACCAGAAACAATTCAGGCACAAACCCCGTTTAGTAACTGCAGAGGGTATGTTTTCTTTCCCAGCTTTGTAAACAAATGCAAATTATAACTCTGTCCTGTAAGCAATATGAGTTTTGTTAAAGGTATGGGACCTGGTCTGATTCTGCTGGGTCCCAGGGAAGTTTTTCAGCTAACTTGCTTTGACATGAATTGAACAACAGGAAATTCATTGGACCTCATGCACAACCATTACTTTTTGAATTCATTAGTTAATACTATTATACACAACCACGGAGCCCCAAAATTACACTTGGTAATAAGAAAAAGGATATTAATTGTAAAATTTAAGTTAGTTACGTGCTACGTTCACTAAGCTGTTGCCCTGGAAGAGTCTAAACACAATAGCTATTTAAAGATATTTTAATATATTTTAAGATATTTAAAGGGCTTATCTGTATATAGAGAGGGCAAAGTTGCACCAATAAATCAGAAGATAATGAGGTCTTTGTGAAGCCTGTTGTTGACTTTAGTTACAGTCTTCTGAACACCAGAAAAAGGGAAGATGCATCTTCACTGGGAAAAAAAAAAAAAAAAA